>NDFZ01005346.1:331884-402456 GCA_002192655.3 Mamestra configurata | reverse complement strand
GCGCGTGTAACCGCGACTCTGCGCCGCTCCGCACGTCAAACACACACAATACACCGCTAATGCGTTCTGTTTACAATATTACATTAACACGTGCCCCCGGTTCTGATGGCCGCCGCTAGGGTTACGTGAACCCCACTGACTCTCAACAACTGCCCCGCGACACCAACAACAACTTCTCTGGTGCGTATTTTCATGATTCTATGTACTTTAGTGGTTTCTTATTTGCGATGGCTAGATAAGGGTGTTAGAGCCACTGTCTGTGTGAAAAACTGCCCTAATTGAGTAATATGAGGGCACTAGATAGCTAATGTGGCTAATGTCAGAGCCATTCCACGTGCCACATAGAATAAACGTCAGAATGGAAGGATTCGTGCGTCGAGAACGAACTGGAAAACGTTAACCTGTACAGACTATACAAATAACCTTACAAATCATGGACAAGTACTCCATTCAGGAGTAGATCTATGAAAATTTGATGGAAATGGTAGAATTTCCCCTTTAGATTATGGTTTTATGAGGTTAGAGAGTTTCAGTTCAGTGATTCGCCGAAAATATTGCGTTGCTAAATGAAAATGTAGATTGGGCTAGAAATGGAGAAAAATCTGAGTTTGTCTATGATGAATTTCATCAAAATCTTTATTTTCAGTGCCATAACCCAACAAGTGCGTGAAAAATCGATAATTTAATGTTAAAACTGGCTCAATTCTTATTCGTATCGATTTTTAAGTTAAGATGTCACATGTTTCAGTTATAACTCAGTTAAAACGTCACATACGACTCTGTTTTAGTTCTGGGCACGGTTATGGAACGGATTAAGGGCGGATTCCGATTTTCCGACGCGTCCACTCAGTTACCGAATAACTTTTATTTACTATTCTATTTTAAGACACGCTTCGACCTGTTTTAATCGGTAAAGACTAACGTGAGACCACAGATTATATTAAGAACGGCTAAAATGTATAATCGAGATTAAAGAAACGGTAATCCTTAATTTGTTCAGTCTTTTGTTATCTTATCAAATGACGGATGCATCATTTGATAAGAGAAATCAAAATCGGTGGAATTAGATAAAGTTGTGATAACTTACTGTCACGTGACTGAGGAACGTGCCCAAACAATATGCATATGTTTGAACAAAAAAAACTTGAAAAAAAGCAACAGTTTTTAATGTTTTAATTTTAAGATTTTTTCAAAAAGTTTCGAACTCATCTTTAGCTTTCAATCGTGTTTCGTGAAAGCTGCAAAAAATATGTAATTGGTATATAACGGGCGCTTCGTCCAGATTTTCCCGATTTTTGTCTTTTTGAGAAAACTTTATTTTATTATTTTATACTTTACTTGCTCTTGCCCGCGACTTCGTACGCGCATATTTCGTTTTTAACCCGTTCCCGTATAGCCTTTCTTTTAAATGTGGCTATAATATACAACAAAAAAAAAAACAAATCCGACTGGTCGTTCCAGAGATTAGCGCGTTTAAACAAACAAACTCTTCAACTTAGAATAAAAGTATAGATTGTAAGATATAATAAAAAAAAACAGACCCACGGAAGAAACCTGTTTAGGTATATTTTACTTTTAAATAACGCACAGGAAACCTAACTTATTTATGAAGTAACGGAACAATTGGAACAAAAAAACTCAAAATACACAATGTAATATCGACTTAAAGAAAATAACGTACTCCCATGAAATTCAAATGTAATGCAACTCTTAAATAATACATATGGTTCGATGTTATTTTAGTAACACAAAGAAATGCATACAAAATCCAACTTTTCCGGCCACGATCGTTCCAAGGGACATTTTAATGAAATGGTTAACAGAAAAATCTTTGCCTTTAGTTTTCCGATCATGAAAGCCAGAATAACTTTTATGAAAATAATATTTAAATTCCGTAATATTTCGAACGGAACGATTCTCGATCTGGGGAAGTGTGCCTTCTTTTTCTTTCAAAGTCAAAGCTATGGTGGAATGTGTCCGATACAAAAACAAAAGGAATCGCCCTGCTGAGCTTATTAAAAGTGTCAACAATGGATGTAGGAATGTTTCCTGGCATTTTAGCCAAACTTAAGTGTGTGTTGTACTCCTTTATAAAAGTTAAGAAATTAGTCTATGATTTTTTTTTCTTTTAATTTATTTGAAGGCGTACGATGGGATTGACATCGTCACATAAGTGAACAAAAATCCCTTAGATAAAAAAGTCACTGCATTTGAGTTTTTTTTGTAGATTTACCGTTTTATGTTTTACAGTCTCCGATAAGTACTACAGTTAATTTGGGCTTATTAACCTTATACTCCTCATTTGTTTGAATGTCAAGTTTCTGAAAAGAGGTAAATCAAGAAATTAGAGTTCATCCGTCCAAAGTTTTTCCTTATATTCCTTCAGTAGTATAAAGTATTGATGTTGGGTTTATTTACATACATATATGTAACAAAAGATAAGCAAAAATGATATCGGTGACTTTGCATGAAGATTAATTAGAGTATATTTTCCTAGAAATTATATTTTTGGTATTCGTCGTCAGAATTTGGCAAAAGTGGGGAATTTACAGTTGCTTTAAGAAAATTAGTTTTCCATTTAAATGTATACATATTTTTATTTATTATGTATATTCGAATAAATATATAGAGAATTCGAATCAAAGGAGCTCGTGGCTAAAGAATAACAGCCGCACGGGTCGATATTTAAGGTAAAGCAACGCTTGGCAAGGTTGGTTTGTGGATGGGTGACCATCTTAACATACCTAGTTTCCTCCGTGCCTCGGAAAGCACGTTAAGCCATTGATCCCGGCTATCATTTGTAGAGTCGTTACGGATTGTCAGAACTTCAGAAGTCAGTAAATCTGACTCCAGTCTTGCCAAGAACTACGGTGATACCCAGTTGATGGTTGTGGAGGTCTGGTAGGCAGCCGCTCCACGTAAAATACTGGTATTCAGCTTAATCCGGTTTCACTGGAAGCCGACCCCAATATAATTGGGAAAAGGCAAGGCAGATGATGATAGAGAATTTGAATCAGATTCTTAGTTACAATATTCTATGGGCAATCTGAATCAGCATCTTAATTCAACTATAGAAAATTTGAATAGAATCTGCTCATCAGCATTTAAACTAATCACATGGATTCTTCAGCTGATGCACGCGTCATGTTCGTGAACGGGCGCCGTCAGTGGAGACTGGTCATCCCTTATTTGCCACTGGCTCATTTCAATATTTGATACTGTAATTTGTTTTTATTTCTTCACATTGTTCTCATATATAGAAGCAACAAGGTTTATGTAACCAGGATTTTTGTAAACATAAAATGGTTTAAAAGAGTGTCCGTAGAGTTTCTTGCACGTTCTTCTCCATAGAGATCTACGCTTTCGAACGTGCAAATAGCTTCATGATTTTGATGGACAGACTTTGACAATTCAAAAGTACCTGATAATGGTTTATTTGAAATAAATGCTTTGACTTTATTATTAGCTGAAGAGTTTGTTTGTTTGAACGCGCTAATCTCTGGAACTTTCAGTTGAATTTGGAAAATTCTATATATATATTGATAGTCACATTCATGAGGAATGCTATAGGCTATACGGGAACGGGAAATTCTTACGGGAACAGGAAAAAACGGGATATGCGCGTACGAAGCCGCGGGCAAAAGCTATATTATTAATGACAAAAGTATAGTCTAAACGTAGCCCACTACCGTCATAACTTTATCAAGGACATGCCATGTCAGAGAACTGGGCTAAATCTAGTATGTTTTAGTGGCTCAGTCTTCCAAATTTTTGCATCGTTACTTTTTACAATCATGCCGATCTTGAATTCAGGAGGTTCAACCACAATATTAATAAAAATTGCTCCTATGCAAGGAATTTCTGGGATAAAATATGTTGAGATAAAAAATGTTTCAATTAGCTTATCCTTTTTCAGCTTGAATTTCAATAAAACACTTCAAGTTGAAATTAAATGATATTTCCTCCAATACTTTTAGTCCTCATTTTTCAACAGTCAAATAACTTTTATCTCATGAATTTAATATGGTGGTTTGACATACTTTCCATTTAAAATCTGTATTACTGCATTTTTGTTCCTCAGTTAAAAATATCTGATGATCGAAAAAGCGGTCCATAAAGAATATACGAGTACATATACACACATATACACATATGTATAGAATCATAGACTAGTAGTGCAAAAACGCCTGTAAATCATACTAAGTTAATTATTTTTTGAATTAATAAATTTTGTTCGATTTATAGTTAATTTTTTTTTTGTTACTTTATTGTACAAATCGTCATTGCAGCATTTCTATGGCCTGCCACGGCGCCCATTCCAAAGCCCCCACTGCGTTACGATCCTGGCCTATCAGTTTTCATGCATCCCGTAAGTGTGACTTACCCGGTCCCATTGGAGTTGCAATAGTTGTATGTATT
This sequence comes from Mamestra configurata, assembly GCA_002192655.3. Taxonomy (NCBI): domain Eukaryota; kingdom Metazoa; phylum Arthropoda; class Insecta; order Lepidoptera; family Noctuidae; genus Mamestra; species Mamestra configurata. Next base: position 398,037 of record NDFZ01005346.1, on the reverse strand, counting down.
ATAAACATAGGGTACAAGTTTTTTAAGGTAAGGATAATATGATGAATTGCGGAATTTATTAAAAACAGTCGGCCCTGGAACGCAAAAGGCTTTAGAAGGAACACGGATGGGTTCTTCCGCTCCACCCAGAGCGGAAGAAATCATTTGACGATTTCCCATCCTTAAAAAAAAAAAAGCATTTCTATGGCCTGCCACGGCGCCCATTTCAAAGCCCCCACTGCGTTACGAACCTGGCCGATAGGCACTTACGGGATGCATCAAAACTGATAAGTTTTGATGCATCCCGTAAGTGTGACTTACTCAGTCCCAATGGAGTTACAATAGTTGTATTAAATTACTGTTGCAACATAACTACTCGACCTGAATTCATCGTACACTATTGAAATGATTAAACAATTTACAAGAAGAAGATAATGGCTATTGGATTGGAAACTATATTTATAATGAAGTTATTTTGAACGTCTTCCTAGCTTGTTCTCGGTCCGTATCGATTTAGCCGTCGGGTCCACTTTGAAAAGTGCTTTTTGAGGCATTTCATTACTGACCTATGTCAACGCCAACTCTGTTAAAACTTTTAACTTGAACTACGGATACTTTGACCCTTAAGTTTATGTTTTAATCAGCATACATATTTAATCTACACAATTCAAAATCATCGTCACATTTATCTCTGATTCAAAGAGAATACCCCGGAATTTAATTTAAGAAACATACTACAAGTAATTTGCAATATAAATGTATGAATATCACTTCTATATTTTCCTTATATATGCCTATATGTTTCCTAGTCCTATATTCTTCGTTCAAGCGATTTGTAAAGGTTCAGTTAGCAAGAAGTTGTGCGTTCATGTAAATTGTTGATTGATCATGTACTCGATTCTTTGTTGTGAAGTTTTTGTTAATGCCTAGATATTGGACCTCCTTGGCTGCAGGTTTCTGGCAGACAAGGTAGAACTTTGCAAGCGTCTGGTAAAAGTAAAAGAGAATTTGAATTAGGAATACGAAAATATGTTTTGGTTTTATATGGGACTCCTGTACCATGTCTCGTTTAAGGCAGATGCCAAATATATTATGAAGTTTAAATCTCAAACGTGGTTTTATTTATAATTATAATATTGTTACAATATATATTAATGTTATCAAAAGCCTCTTCATTCCGATTCATGAATTATTATGACATTTGTATATGGCTAAATATTTGAAAAAACGCTCGGGAACGGGTCATTGAAAAACCGTCGATAAACAACTAAAATGATTCGGAATTGGGTCTCGGCAATCGCATTGAGGAAGGTCTCCCTAGGCCTATGACCTGGTGAGGTCCACGGGAGTCCACTGAATGCGAGAAGACGATGTGTCGACGCCTGGGGAAGGCCGAAGTACAGCAGTGGACGTCTTCCGGATGAAATGATGATCATGATGCACAGAGTGAGAGTGGTTATGTTTTGAATGTGAAGAGGCTATGTTTCTCCTGACAGATTGACAGGAGCCATGTTTTTACAATCAAATTCGTAGGCAGAATTTTTGAACTCTGTAAATATAAAAATTCTCATCAAAAAGTTTACTCATTAAATAGTAAACTACATGTGTAAGAGCTGTGCACACCTTTAATTGATAGGTTCATTGTAATATTATAAACTATGAGATTAATTTGCTGTAAATGTTTCTGTGAACTGTTCGTTAGAGTACCGTAATAACAATATAAACAAATATTTTCTAAAATTAATTGGAAAACTGTAAAGATTCTTTTTTTTTTAAACTTTGCCCCACACTAGGAATTTCTCCTGTATCGTGGGTGCGTTTACAAACATACAAAGTCACATACACAAACAGCCAGACCCGGAACAATTATCTGTAGGCCATACAAATAATTGTTCCGTGCGGGAATCGAACCCGCGACACGCAGCGCAGCAGTCAATCGCTCAACCACTGCGCCAAACGTGCTCTAGATTTTGTTTATAATTTGCCACAGCTTCTCTTATCGAGTAGGTTAGTCTCAGACTCCCGTTGGCAAACACAATCACGCGTTCGCAAACCAACTGGCAAAAAATATCCCAGTATTTCTTCTGTAAAACCATATGGACTGTTATCACTGATGTAATATACTTTTTTTATCTCAAATATCAAGTTAATCGTCTTTCTTATCGTATTGACTTTGTATTTGATAACACTCACCTATAAGTGTTGTGTGTAAACATATATGTAGGTATAAATATGATTGTTGATATAGCGGAGTGAAGAAACTCTAATGATAAGACACTTTGTAGCCAGTTTTATTTGTGAAAATTGAAATTTTTGATTTAGTTTGTTTTTTTTTTGGAATTTCTCTTTGGACAGTAGATTACTGGCTGATTTTACATTCCTAGCAGAACAGATGGTCGATGGGGCCGAAAAGTTCTGGAGTGGAGACCGCGTACCGGAAGACACATCGTTAGAAGGCCTCCAATGTGGACCGATGACCTGGTGAGGGTCACGGGTAAACGATGGATGCGAGACGCACAAGACCGGTTATTATGGCGACACTTGGGGGAGACCTATGTCCAGCAGTGGACGTCTTTCGGCTGATATGATGATGATGATATTTTCAAGAAACAGTAATACAACTACTCTTCCTGTCCATACCCCATAATAAGGGGTCAGGTCTCCTCACTTTCCTGCGCCAAGACAAATGATCTTGGGTTATCGTTTCTTAACGTATGTTTCCATGGAAGTCCACCATTTTTTTTATTTCAAATGATCTTGGGTTATCGTTTCTTAACGTATGTTTCCATGGAAGTCCACCATTTTTTTTATTTTTTTTTATTTAATATGGGTTTGCTCTTGACTCTAGTCTAGGTCATAGATGACAGAGACAAAGTCGACGATGGAGCGAGCTTACCCAGAAGAAGCCTGTTCACTCTAATTTTGAAGAGATTAGGGTCGTATGCGTTCGGAAACACAGACGCAGGCAGAGAGTCCAGACCATGTCAATGGCAGACAGCATCTCTCCCTCTCTTTTGTTCTGGGAGGTTCAATATAGTTTGACCACATGGTCTTCGCTCTGTCTTCTGACATGGCCAGATAGAGAATAGAACATATGAAATCGAAATTGTCTCCTGGCTCAGTTAACTTAGAGTTGATAAAACAGGTCAATAGACGTTTACTTTTCAAAGTCAAAGTCAATTCATTTATTTCAACTAGACCATTACAAGGCACTTTTAAACGTCAAATTTACAGTTTTAAATTTAGATATTAGTGACTAGTTGTCCATTCGCAAAAGTAGATTCTTATGGAGAAGAACGGATAGGAAACTCCATAGTTACTCTTTTCAAATATAAGTTTTATAATATTTTGTATACATACATTGATAAATTGATTATATTATGTGAGCATAATGCACCCAACATTACCCTAATATACAGCACACACTTATATACTAATAGGTACAACAAAGCAATACCAGCAAAGATAAAACTAAGTTTGCTAGCAAGGGACATGGTCGCCATGTTTGTAAAACATTTTCTGATCTTAATAACTTCTTATGAATGAAGAGGTCCAAAGAAACTGTTTAAGTATAATGACGTCTTACGAAACGAAATAATTATGAGTCTGAGTTTTTTTTTTAATTTTTTTTTTATTTAATATGGGTTTGCTCTTGACTCTAGTCTAGGTCATAGATGACAGAGACAAAGTCGACGATGGAGCGAGCTTACCCAGAAGAAGCCTGTTCACTCTAATTTTGAAGAGATTAGGGTCGTATGCGTTCGGAAACACAGACGCAGGCAGAGAGTTCCACTCCTTTAGTTAGTCCTCCTTTCGCTTAGTTTCGGCTAATAACGAAGCATATTTAGAAAAACATAAATTGCCATAGGTAAAATTTTAATTAAAGGTTCATTTTATAGCCTAAAGGATAAACGTATATCTTCTACTCACGATAAGGAATACTTTTAAACGAATATTCGTACATTTTCACTTCATGTAAATAAGTATGTAGGTAGTCGAATGTTTCAGGAATTCTAATAAGTTCTATCCTTAGGGACTTGATGGTGACCTTAATTCTACGAAGGCAGTCCTGAATGACAAGTCTAGTGGTTTTGTATGTTTAGTTCTTTTTGTGGACTATATAAATCTAGAGAGTTTTTTCTGATAATATATGATGTCCAAAAAAACAAGTCATCTGCATTATTATCGGTTTGTTGACAACATCACGTAATGATAAAACTGTTATTTGTTTTACTACTTTAGAGAATTATGCGATAGGTGTTGTTTTGAATGCAACTGGCGGGAAAATACACGTTGTGTGTTTTAGGGTTTTTCAGGAATTAACGCGTATTCCGATTAATTTTCAATTTTTCTTTTTATGAAGGAGTAAACTTGTTAATCTCTCCAGTATTGTAAAATGCATCTGAAGTAACTATCCACGCTTAGTATTTAACTTTCCGCATCTTCATTTTTATATAATATTATTTTTATATATTATTTTTATATATGAATTAAAACCAGTGTTGTATTGTGTCTGTTACTAACATAGTTTTTTAAGTAGTGTGTATTACTAACATCATATGGATCAAGGTCTGAAATAAAAATATTTTATTTTATTTATTTAGCCGCTGGCAGTTTAGGTAGTTCAGTAAAAATTTACAAAAAAAATTGACACCGCTGAGAAATAGACGAAAAAATACGACGATGCTTGTACTTTTAACCAATTTATGAAATGCTCATCATTTATCATTAACCTCATAAAATACAAAAAACAAAAATAACTTAGACCGTTCAACTCTCCCGAGACCAAAGGCTGTTAACAACACGTCACTTTCAACCAAATAAATTAGAATTAAAAAAAAAACAGCTGAAGGCCACATAATTATGACAAACTTGAACGGGAACCGACACGCGTCGTCCATTACATTCCAGTCTATGTACGTACAGTGTATCTTTGTGATAATATTTACAGTGGCTGTCATGATACACATACGGTGAGACAACTCAGACTGTCATGTAGACGTTGACGTGTAATGTAAATAGAGAATGAAAGAGAAATCGTTTGTCTCTTGTTTTTGAAATCTTATAGCTTTAAACAAGTCGCGACATCTATTAAGTCCGTCAGTTGATTATCGAAAAATATTAGATACGATTTTTTTATCAAATCAATAAAAAATCCGAATATACGAGGAGTGGGGGCTTATAACGCGTCACTTTCCAGTTAAAAGTGTACTGGTAAGTGACGTCACACGAGTTTTTAACGCACTGTATCGTCTTCATTTTTTGTTTACGTGACAAAAGAAAATTTACGTATCCAAATTTTTTTGGAAATTTTTCTGACGGAATAATTAGTTTATTTTAGCCAAATAGCCTATTTCAATTTCAATTCATTCACAATTAGTGTTGGTACAATTTCGGTAACATAAATAATTACAGATCCTTAATACTTAGTCATAATAATGTGACATACAAACTTTTTGGAAAGAAATGATTAACATAAAATTTACTAACACAAAACATAAAATAACTTCTAGGCAAGCGTGCTTCGTCGTCGACCACATCATCGCTTTAAATCCGGTGAAATTGTGGTCAAACGCGAGTCTATCGATAAAAAAAAAATAACACAAAAATGTAGTGAGTGAGTCAAATCCTTTCTAAGTGCAATTTTTTTTTTGTGAATGTGGACCTATCGTCTGCAATCATATCAGCCAACTGCCGTCCACTGCTGAACGTAAGCCTCCTCCAAAGACCGCCAACCATCCCGGTTTTGAGCGGTCCGCATTCATCCGCTGCCAGCCACCTTCAAACCAAGCCAGTCCTTGGTATGTTGGCTTGGTCTTGGTCTGCAATTAAGATGTATTATTATTTAGTTGTACACGTATACAGAAATTTTGTGCAAAAATTGGAATGCTGTAATAGAGTTGGTTTTAATTATGTGTAACAAAAAAAACATTTAATTCAACTTAGTACAATCGAGATATAATTTTAAAAACCCACAGTAACCCACTTATGATCTTAAAAGGCTAAAAATGGAAGAGTAGTCAGTAATCAGGATTGCCTCAGTAATGATAGGAAACGAGCCGACTGTACAAAGATATCGGGTTTCTTTTGAAGAGCAATGCTAACAAAACGCGGAGGGAAATCATTCGCGATGCCTTTTTTTGGTATTCAAGGTAATGCGAGACTGGGTTTCGAGTTAATGGCGGATTATTAAAACTAATTTGAATGAATAGAGTTGAAATAATTAATTGAGTAATTTGAAATTTATAGGTTGTAATTCAATTCATTTGTGATTTAAAACTTGATTTTTATGGTAATTGTGTCATAGTGTAAACCAGTTTTTTTTTAAAATAATAAATGAATTTTGCTAAACATATTAATTTATTCCGATAATGTGATCTGAGCTTACTTCCTAATTCATTTTTACTCAACATTTTTTAACTTATTCAACTTAAATATATTTTTCTAAATTCGGTAAAACAACCACCTACAAACTACTACAACAATATAAAACCATCGATATAAATTACTCATAAGTCGTAATACACTTCAGCAAGTAAACCTTCTATCCGAAACCAACAGTCACAAGTACCACGCATTCCTTTGCTACAGTGCTACGAGTTTACGCCACGTAGCGCTACGCAGGTACTACGGCGTAGCGGTAATTTCTACGAAGCATTTAATTTCATTACTGGGCGGGTATTTTGTTTATTAATTTTTAATTTAGGTTATTGGGTTTCGTGTGTTTATGGCTTAGGTTGGTAAGGAAATGTTCATATGAATCAGGTGAAAGTAGGTGAAGCGATAGTCGATAAACATTTGGGTTGTCGAGTGTTCTTTAAATATTAAAACAAAATACAATGTGATAAGCGTGTTACCCAGTTGTTCGGTTGTGGAGGTCGCATAGAAAGATGCTTCGATGTGAAAGTAATACTGGTACTCAGTTGCCGAGGTTGGTCTATGAAGTACTCTCTGAGTACCAGTACAGTACCAGTACTTTACACGCAGCGACTGCCAGATTATTTGGCTTCTGACAGTCCGTAACGACTGCCAAAGATCGAAAAATGACAGCCGGGACTAACAGCTTAACTTGCTTTCCGAGACACGGAGGAGTCTGGGTATGTAACGATGGTCACCCATCCACAAACCGACCTCGGCTAGCGTTGCTTAACCCGGATGGCTGTTAAAATTTTGCCAAGAGCTCCTCAACTAAAACAGTACCTTATAAAATTTATCACCTTATGTTTCTAACTCGAGGAATAAAACACAAATTCCTTTGCCACCCCTTAAACACAAATGCACAGATAACCCGCTCAAGCACGTGTTATCAGCACTTATCAGTGATGGGTCATTCGCGTGACAGCAAACACTCACCAGGGGGCGCTTTCGCGGAAGTCGGCAATACCTAGTTTGGGGCTAGAAATCTAGATTAAATATAGACTAGCCTTGATTTGAGCTCTATTGAGTTTGACTTTTTTAGTAGCAGGTTGGTTTTTGATGAGTTTGTAGCGGCTTTTTGGAAGGGGAGTGAAAATGTTAGTTTGGTTATATTCTCCCTTTTTTAGGGTTCCGTACTCAAATGATAAATATTCCCTTCTCACCGCACCGGGTTTTTGTCTAATTCCTACGCTATTTCTACAATTAAGCTCTGGAATATGCTTCCCCTTGACATCAAGAAGGCGGAGTCAAAATTTTCCTTTAAGCGTAAAATCCGTAAACACTACTTAAAAGCTTGTCATTCTTAGTCGTTCTTCGTCATGATTACTATGAATTCTCTTAATCGGTATGATTATTATATATCATATTTATTAGTTTATTATTTTAGCATATATATGTATTTTATTAGTATTATATATATTATCTGTATATTCTTTCCGAAATGTTAAAATTCAATTTTGTATCTTAATTTTATTTATTGTACACCTACCACAGTATAGTCTTTATAACCCAAAGGTTGACTGGTAGAGAATGCCTTGATGCATTAAGTCCGCCCATGTACCACTATTGTACATACGTTTAAATAAATAAATAACTAAAAACGGAACCCTATTACTACGACTTCACTGTCCGTCTGTCTTTCTGTCACCAGGCTGTATCTCATTAACCGTGATAGTTAGACAGTTGAAATTTTCACAGATGATGTATTGCTGTTGCCGCTATAACAATAAATAATAAAAATGAAATAAAATGAAAAATAAAAGGGACCCCATGCAAGAAACATGTTTTTTTTCGGCTTATGGTACGGAACCCTTGGTGTGCAAGTCCAACTTGCTTGTAGTTGTAATTAGGGATTCTTTGAAGGCTTCAATTAATTTCAAAATAATTAAGTTGATTACCCCTTTCGGTGACAATATGATATTGAATTTAAAAACTGAATCATAAGTACCTAATTAAGTTTTGGTTGCAAACATCCAGTTGCTCAACAGTTCAGATATTTTTTAATGAGTTATAAGGCCCAATTTATAAAAATCACTGAACTGTGTAGCAACTGATTCATCATCAACCGAATGATGTCCACTGCTGGACATAGGCCTCCCCCAAAGGGGAGGGGGGGTTTGCCTTAATCGCTACGCTTGGCAGGCGGGATGGCGATCGCAGTGTAGCTGTTGCAATGCATAGAGACTGCTGCTGCCCATTCCCTTAGTCGCCTCTTACGACATCCATGGGAAGTGATGGGATAGCAACTCATTAATGGGATAGCAACTCGTTGGCAGAGTTTTAATAAAAAATCTCTATAAAGAATTAATAAACAGTTACTTGACGATAAAAGGTTCTGTTTAACTACTGGTTGTTTCCATCATTATTATTTTTAACAAAGCACAAATATCATTTCTATTTGTTACGAAGTAATTATTTGATTAAAAATAAAGTCTCTTTCATTATTGTACTAACTTCTTTGAATACTTATTGACAAACCTTCTCTAGATTGTACCCAACTTCCTTTGTCTACACTCCTATTCAATTTTATTCTTGGATTAAAACAAGCCTGTACGGTTTCCTTTTAACATATCAATAAACCATCTCACACGAGTGGAAGCTCGATAATTTCTAACGTTGCCCACATCATAAATAACCTTTAACACTATTATAATAAAGTTCAATTTCCTGCAAATTAAAATTATTTTTATTTCACTTAGCTAGTATAATAAGAGCTAGTTTCCGAACCAAGTGATGGGTGAACTTAGTTCAAATTATGATGGTGAAGTTTGACCCAGCCCTGAGCGACGAAATAGGTGATTTGCGTGTATAGGTAATTTAATAGTAATAGTTGTAGAGGTTCGTTTAACTGAGATGCCAGTTTTCATATAATTATATAGTTTATTGTATGACGGGCAGTCGCGTGGGTTTGGTAATGGCATCGTCATTATGCATCGCGAACCAAAAATTTATAAAACCGTCTAAAAATTAGCAATTAATAATGTATGAGAAAAGTTTTATTTACGCTCCTATCGTCTATACCACTGTAATGAACATGTTACAAAGCGAGCATTCGTGCAGTACATGACGCGTATGTGTTTTATTTTACACGGATTTTAGGAAAAGGCGTAACATAACATGCTCGCTGCGAATGTTATATTACGGCCCGTAACACTGGTCAGTACCCAGCTTTACATTTTTATGCGTAAATCCTATAACATTTAGTGATAGTGTAACTTTCTTTCAATGAAAAATAGGTTATAGAATGACAAAATTCTGTCATGAATATGTCTTTCTATCGGTGTTTTTAACAAGTATTATCGATGGGCTCGCGTTTGAAGACTGTCTATCCGGATGGTTAGCGAAGATGGGTTCGACGATGGAGCACGCTTGTCTAGAAGAACAATATGTTCCCTCTAGATTTAAAAACCACCCCGGTTGAAGCTACCAGGAACCACAGACTCCGATACGGTCTCCACTTTTTAGATCTACGTACAATGAAAGTATTTCCTAAACGTTTTGTAAACGTTCATCAATTCATCATGTACCGATGGCGTATTGCTATACGTCTTGTAGTCCGATGATGGAACGGGCTTCGCGAAATTAAATTCGTACTACTGAGAAATATAAACGAGAGAATTCCAACACAGTGTCGATATTAAAGGATTTGGATTCGATCAGTGCATCATTGCCGATGGCATGGCTCATTCATAAAGAAAAAACTCAAAGCAGTTATTCTAATTAGCCCAGGCACTATTGAATTGTCAAGGACGGTCAGTCAAAGAGTTGAAGCCATTTGCACGTTCCAAATCGTATATCTCTATGGAGAAGAACGTGCAAAAAACTCCACGGACACTCTTTTAAAACGTTAAATTGTTACATTGTATTTCTCAATCAAATCAAGCGCAAAGAACACTTTGACTGAAGATTATGAGACACACACACATCACAATTCTTTCAGTCCATACAAAGGTTGCCTGGTAGATACCGCTGTCAGCGATGAGACCGTCGTTGTCCACATTTTTTATCATCATCATCATCCACAGCCCGACTTCGCCCACTGCTGAGCATAGGCCTGTCTTCTCTTGTGCCGGATCCCCACGTTCTTGTGCCAGCTTCGTCCAGGTTCTACCCGTGATGGCAACAATGTCGTCCGCCCATCTCGCCGCCGGCCGACCAACACTTCTTCTTCCAGTCCTCGGACGCCACTCGGTCACTGCCTTACTCCACCTATCATCACTGCGCCTTGCCAGGTTTCCTGTCCAGCTCCATATTAGTTCCATAATTTGTTTTCCGATTGAACCTTCGTACGTCTTTGGCTCTCGACATTTGGAACTCGATCTATTAGACGTATGGCAAGCATGGAACGCTCCATGGCTCTCTGTCCACATTTTTAATGGACAATAAAGTATATTCTATTTATCTATGTTGCACTTCAATTGATAAATACCTAATCTTTTCCCATTCCTATTGCCCAATGAAACCAAAGAATTTTCCCCAAAACACCTTCTCAACAGTCGGTTATAAAACAAAACGCAGTGCGCTTCGTAAAGTTGTTTAGCAGTAAAATTTTTCATTTGCCACCCCTTGCACAAGCAGCGCTCTAGATGTTATCTTGCTTGCAGGCTTGCACATGCGGTGCCTTTGAATTTTAGTGAATCTTGACGTGTGCAGAATTTTGGGTATATTTGGTTTAATTAAGATTTTGTACTCGTATGTAATAAGGAGCTCGCGGCTAAATAATAACAGCCGCACGTGTCGATCTTCAAGGTTAAGCAACGCTTGCCGAGGTCGGTCTGTGGATGGGTGACCATCTTAACATATCGATATTCCTTTGTGCCTCGGAGAGCATGTTAAGCCGTTGGTCCCGGCTGTCATTTGTGGATCTTTGGCAGTCGTTACGGATTGTCAGAAGCCAGAAAATCTGACATCAGTCTTACCAAGAAGTACCGTATAACCCAGTTAATGGGTTGTGGAGGTCTGATATAAACCACGTAAATAGTATTCAGCTCAATCCGGTTTGACTGGAAGCTGACCCCAATAAGGTTGGGAAAAAGCTAGGCAGATGATAACTCGTATCTAACTGCTGACTCCAATTGCAATCGATAAGGTTTAAATTGGAGTTGGAATAAACTTCAAATGACTGAATAATTCTTCTTTTGTCAAATAACAATTGTATTATTTCCATTGCAAGATTGAAGCCCATAATTCTAAGTCATGTACATAAACTTGGCTTCAGCTCGAATGATCAAATTGACAAATTTTAGTTTTTTTAAATTTGATATTAATCGAAAGTTTTTTTCCGTTGTCATGCTGAGTTGAATGAAGTTCAGTACCTACGATGTTTGCCGGAATCGCTCAAATCTTGGTAAAAATGTTACCCATGCTGCAAAACTGTAGCGTTTCTGCGGGTCTATTCTGTCGACATCTAATCTACTTTTAGGGAGTGAGTGAACGACAAGTGAGCTGTCATTCCATCTTGTAAGTATGGTTTGACGGTTCACTTGTCATTCACTTCACCAAAGTTTTCACTTAGACATATTTACTGAGTCGCACTGCTGGTTGTCTAGGGTGTGTCCAATGCACACTTACATATTTTTTTAGTGTTTGCCGCCGCTGCGTTCCCATTAAAGTTTCAATCTATCTCTGTACCAAGATTCACCAAATTCGATTCAGCGATTTAGGCGTGCAAGCGTACTAACAAACAAACTAACTTTCTTATTCATACCTCTAATATTATAGTTAGGATCCCGATTTCCTTTGGATCCCGATCCCGAGGAAAGACTACATTAAACTAATCAGATCTTTTACTAGAACTTACTTAGATAATTCATTTAAATTTTAATGAACTTCAATGGTGCCTATTTAGACTAAGAAACTTCTACTTCAAATAACTACAAAGCTCATCTTTCCATAATTCATTGCCTTTCTCATAATCTAGACTAGACGCTATTACTTTAACAAAACCTTTGAAAAGGTTTAATATCAGATAGACACCATCTTATCCAACTCTTGGACAGTAATGATTTCAAAAAGTGCTTCATGAACAAAATCTTTCGTATATAGTTCTAAAGGTACTACTTGGACAGTATGATTTACTTAGTTAGGTATTTAAACTTTATGTACACTAGTAGTACAGAGACGGACTTAATGCAGCAAGGCATTCTCTACCAGCCAACGTTCGGTTAATAACACAACCAACATATTTTTTTTTTTTTTTTTTTTTTAATATGTGTTTGCTCTTGACTCTAGTCTAGGTCATAGATGACAGAGTCAAAGTCGGCGATGGAACGAGCTTACCCAGAAGAAGCCTGTTCACTCTAATGTCATCATCATGATTTGGACATAGGCTTCCCCAGGAGTCGCCACATCGACCGGTCCTGTGCTTTTCGCATCCAGCGAATTCCCGCGACCTTCACTAGGTCATCGGTCCACCTTGTGGGCCTTCCAACGTCAGCAAAATAATAAAAATTGCTAATATTAAAAATTCAAATTAATGTTGGAAAAAAAATATTGGAGTGGGCGTGAGCGACAACCCGTTTGTTTTTCACGTTTTGTTGTTACTTTGATAAAAAATAATACTTCGATTAATATTTATACTTCACTAGCAGTCGAATGCAGCTCCGTCCGCGTGAATGTCGAAAATTACAAGAAGGGGACATATTCCCGGGATAAAAGTATCCTATGTGTGTTATTCCAGATCTACCTCTGTGTCAAATTTGATCAAGATCCGTTCAGCAGTACTGACGTGATGGAGTAACAAACAACCATCCCCATAAATCCAAACTTTCGCATTAATAATCTACTGGTTTAGTATTAGTATATATATTAGTGTAGATGCACACAGGTACAATGGCTACCACTACCAGTCAACCAAGGGTGTCGAAGAGGTAACATGGCAGGTGTGCATTGAAACGAGACTATTAATCTATCTGAACAATCCTTCAACAGTTGTTGAAGTGAGCTCTGTAGCTTTAAAACGCTCTTATGATTTTACGAGCAGCATCTGTTTTATGTGAACCGTTGCTACTGTCATTTGTTCCATCTCGCCGGAGCACGCGCGAAAACATGATATGCAAATAGCCTTTCAAATTTTAAAAGCTTGTTTAAAACAGTTTCAACTTTCACACCTGAAATACTAAAATCTGGCCAAATGACAAATGAGGTGGAATAAAGAAACTCCTAAAGGAGCTCCTTTCGCAGGTCTGCTGGAAGAAATTTCTTCGGAAATAAGCAGTTCCTTTGTACTCATGATTATAATGTTATTTATTGATATATTTCTGTGTGTAAAACTAGGCTTTATGTATGAAGACAAAACACCATTTTAAACACCTTATAAATTACTACATGCATTTGGTTGAAACTAAGTACACGGGTAGACCATATCCTATATTAGGACAAAGTAGATTAGCTTCCTCTATCTTTTTTTAAGGATGGGGAAATCATCAAATGACTCCTTCCGCTCTGTGCGGATCGGAAGGGTGTGTTAGACTCTTACTGACTAAAAACCCATCCGTGTTTCTCCTAATGCCCTTTACGTTCCAGGGCCGCGGTGACTCGTTCGAACAAATTCCGCAACCCTGGCAGAGATTAGCCTTCTAATTCCTAGTTCTTTCAAAATATGAGTCACATGTTGGAGTGCCCCAAGTGCCCACATCTGTGCATAAACCTGCACTTTGGATGCCATCGATTAACGTAGCCGTGGTATAGAAGAAACACCAAGCCATTTCCAATAAAAGGACACAAATTTAAACGTCGCTACTGGTAAACCAGACAGCAGAAAGCCCAAACTGAAATTCCCATCTAAAGATCCCACGCCAAGCAGTCAATATAAAATAAATAAAAGAAAAACATACTTACCACATGAATTTCAAACATAATTCTAGAACCGTGATTCTTTTAAAAATAATTAACTTGTAAATAAAATCACTTTTGCATAGCATAACCTCAGGCCGGCTCGCTATTCAGCCAGCCTTTCGTATTTCGTGTAATGGAACGGCACAGCTAATGTAATTGAGACTTTTTTTAGTTTTCTCTTTTAAAATGAGAAAAACTGTATGTTGAGGTTAGGAGCCGACCGTTTTGCGCACTGTACATATTTCGTGAGTGTGTTTTTTGTGCCGATTGTACACGGCCACGCTAAAAGTGTTTTATGAAGCTATTTCGACTCGTTATTTTTGTTTATGGTAAATTGTTTTTGGCTTAATAAGGATTTATGTTGTTGTATTTCAGTGTTAGGTGTTTAAGGAAATGGTATTTATTGAAACCTTGATTTAACCCTTAATAGGATGGCTCATATAAAAAAGCCAGAAAACTGGTTAGTCACTTGAAGGTCGTTATCTCATAGATTTTCATTTGAATATTGAACCTAAGGAACAATCACGACCCACGTAAGAGCACAGTGTGCTTTTAAGGTTTAAAAGGAGTGGGTACATAGCATAAGTTTTTAAACTAGCTACAGTCTCTCTCAGTCAATCTCCGTAAGATATCTAGAATTATATACATTGTACATTAATTCCATTCATATCGATTACTAGCGACCCGATGCACCCTTGCGACCTGCTTCGCACGGGTGCAAATTATATACACAAACATTCCTCGTTTATTGCTCTTTCTATTAGTGAAAACCGAATCAAAAGCTGTTTCAAGGTTTAGAAGATGAAGGGGAGACACAGACAAAGGTAGACAGCGACAAAAGGGTGTGTTGATCTGTAGTTAACTCAATCAATGGTTAAACGTTGATATTAATGCCGGGTATATAAAGACATTAGTTACCACTAGTGCCATCCAGTATCGAGAAGCAGAAGTAGTAGAGTCAAGTACCTTCTTGTATTTTCTATGCTAGAACATTCTAGGGTTCTCGACATCTGGTCAGTCGGGACCGGTATTTAGGCGAACTTTCCACATGTTTCGACAATAGAGGGTTCTGGAATTAACTGACCTATATAAGGACCGCATAGCTCGTGACCGGGTCAGTATTGGATTTGCGATACAAGCAAATACTTCGGAAGCGATCTTCAAGTGCGATGAAAGTGATCAGTAGTGAAGTTGTGTTTTATAATTAGTGAGTTTAAAGTTGTAATTAGTGTTGTTAAATTAAAGTGTCATTTTGGTTATTTAATCGGCTGTTTTATTGTCACGAACCCCAAGCTCGTAACAATATTTCTTTTTCGTAAAAATGCGTTTTTCGATTAATGTAAGTTATTAACTAAAAGTTATTTATTTGACCAGTGGTTAAGCTAAATATTGATTGAATAACGCACATTAACGTTATTTAGGTGGACATTTCATTTGTGTTATCAAAAGTTTAAAAATAATTAAAAAACTCGCCCTTAGAGATTTTATTACTGAAATCTCCCCAAGGTTATGTTAGAAAGCTTTTCTGAATCAGATAAATTTCTAAGGCTGTTTCATATACGTTGGCATATAATATAAAGCCGTAGTTTATATTTAACTCAAACGCATACCGCTGTGGTTGTTCTGCCAAGAAGTTGGAAATAAGCGAAGATTAAGACGGGGATAAAGTTCTCTGCAACCCTCTTTGGGGAATACAAGTGTGATGATAAATAACTTATTAACTTTCATCTTTGTGTGTGAAGCCTTCAGAAATAAATATTCTTGGTATTAAGTTTCAATTTTCGTTTTTAAATTAGTTAGAACGAAGAGGGATTTTTTGATAACGGACTAGAAATTAAAGTTGGTATGACTAAGTGACTATAGCTTGTTTGTAGATTTTTAATGA
Source organism: Mamestra configurata (assembly GCA_002192655.3). Classification (NCBI taxonomy): domain Eukaryota; kingdom Metazoa; phylum Arthropoda; class Insecta; order Lepidoptera; family Noctuidae; genus Mamestra; species Mamestra configurata. The sequence continues at coordinate 381,920 of NDFZ01005346.1, read as the reverse complement.
AATCGTCCGTTGACTTTTAATAACGGAGCCCGAGCAAATACAAAACACTTTTTTGTTTTTTTTTCTAGTTATTTTAAAAGTACATTAGACTCATATAGAGGACTAAAGATTCTAGACAGGTTTTTTGTGCTGATATGAGTTGGTAAGGACCAGAAAATTTATCTCATTTTGCCTCCCACGTTTATATCGCAAAAATTCAAATGTTAAACTTGGAATAAAGTTGAAATCGCTGAAAATCTTTTCAGTCCAATATCAAGGTGGATTGGTGTCAAAATCTCCGCGGCTTTCTATTTCATCTCGTTGGGGAGGCTCTTTGTTTTCCTCTCACATGTCTACATAAGAGCTTTAGAAGCTTCTGATGTCATACTTTCGTCAGTTTTTAAGTATATTTTCGAGTTTACAGTAAGACTAGGTAAAGATTTATTTTTCTTTATTTGCACCGATCATAGGAAGTTCTATTTTTGTTTCGTTTCATGAAAAAGCATAATAATATACTCGTCAACTGCTTGATTTGCTCCGAATAAGCTAAGGCCGCCATTAGATTGGTAATTTTGGCGCTTTTGAATAGCTTATGACTAAGTAGGGGAGAGCGGGGCTAAACATGCCGCGGGAGAGTTGATCTGATTGAAATAGGCTTTATGAAAAAAGGAGATGGAACACTGCAGCGCACCGATGACAACTATATTAGATTGACTAGTAACATCCGGTACATTGTTAAATTACAGCGGAACAACTTCCCCGCGCCACGTTTAGCCCCGTTCTCTCCTAATATCAGCCAAACACTCTTAACCTTAAACAGCCTGTTCAATATTTTTTATTCATGTTTACAAGCGGTGTTGGTTTGGAACTAGTCTACTTAAAGCAACTTACGCCCCACTAACACTTACCTCCTTTACAACACATCGCAATTCTGCCCCTGTCACACCCCTAACTACCTCGAACCTCCCCATAGTCTTACCATGTACCTAACCTAGATCTGTTATCTCCTGACAATGTATCAAATACATCCTCCCACCATTTATCAGCCGCGCGCTAATGTTCAGATATTTTCGACAGCCCGCGGGGAGGGAGGGATCATCCATTATGTTAGGCAGAAGATTCTAAGTTATGCGTACACAATCTAAGTTGCTGGGGCAATTTGTTCGCGTATTATATTGGTGTTGCCCTATTTGGGATGTGTGATTAGGGTCTAGTTTTGTGTGGAAATGTTTCCATGATTGCCTGTGACTCGACTAAGTTCGGGAATGATTCGTTTTTGGAAATTGTCGTGAGGAATGGCAATATTATCTTACAAGCTACCGCCCGCGGCTCCGCCCGCGTTTTATGTCGATAATTATCCCAAGGGAACATATTCCTGGGATGAAAAGTATCCCATTTGTTATTCCAGACTATAATCTACCTCTGTGCCAAATTTCATCGAGATCCGTTTAGCCGTTCCGACGTGAAAGAGTAACAAACATCCATCCATCCATACTTACAAACTTTCGCGTTTCTAATACTATAGAAGGATCGTAGGTACACTATTTCGCACCAATACACATGCCTGAGTGGTTGATAACAGCCAGGTCCATCTCGAATACTCAAGGCCGATGTCCCAGCAGTGGGATCATGGAACATTATAGGCTGATTTTATGCTTATAAGCTTAGCAACGTACTACCATAAGTACTATATCGCTGTCTTACTAATATTTTACGATGGCGTGGTCTATTCTCAAACTTCCCCCTCCTTCCTTGACCTTTTTTCCTCTTATTATTTTAGGATACGCGCCTGTGTGTGGGTCTAAGAATTTCTATACAACTAAAGTAAAATAGAGATCATTGTTCTCATCATTATGAACAACTTTTACTTTTGGGAGCAACCCCGAAATCGCGAAAAAAAAATCAGGTGTTAAGTACATTTTGTCACGTTATGCGTACATAAATGAATGTGGCAGTCGACTTTTTTTTCACGATTTCAGTGTTGCTTCCATAGTAAAAGTTGTTCATAATTATGAGAACAATGATCTATTTTCAGGTATTGCGTTTATTCCGTCACACGTGTATCAAATTTCAATTGAATCGGTCGAAATTGAACAATAGAGATTCGGAGCAATGTGGCTGTGTGAATTGTTTGTATGTAATATGTAATAGTTGATTTTTTGTGACAGATTAACAGTCAGACAAACACGAGTTAACCTGTAAAAGGGTAACGTTTTTTAATACACACGTACGGAATCCTAAAAAGGAGAAACAAGAAAATATATTATTTAACATTAATAAATAACTCCACAGAATAACTAATAAGCATTATTAAAATGATAAAGATCTTTCTATTTGAAGAAACCAACCCATTAATTAATCTTCCCAGCATTTTGTGTAAACAGCAAAAGCTGCAATGAGATCTTATATACGATAGTTCTCGCCATATACATCCCCGGGCGGGTAACTATTGTATACAATATATACTATATGTTGTATATATTTATAATCCTATGTATGTACAAGCCAGACTCGTTAGTAAGAGGTATTCGACAGGGGATCGCATGTTCCTTTAATAAACTTAATAACTAGTTCGTAACAAAAACATTGTGTTTGATAGTTAATAAGACCTATGTGGTACTTGTTCTATTGTGATTTGGGTCACAACTGTTTTTTAGAAGAAATAGAGTGTTATTTGGTTTTAAAGGGGATTAATGAGGTGTGCCTACAAACTATGAAGAGTACAATTCATTGTTATTTTTATAGCAGTGTCTTTGTGAAGCGTAAACATTTTATATTCTTTTGAAATACATTTTAAGTTCAAAGGAGCCTGTTTTTTGTCTTCTCCCTACTATGGGGGTTGATTTCATGTTAGTCTGGCAGTTTGAGTTCTTTATACGGCCTACCCAAATGTCCTTACTTTGGTATTGTTCGTGAAATCGTTGAGCTCCTTAAAGTTCTAAGTTTGAGCTACACGATAACAGACTAATGCTTGCACTGTCTGGTCAGATCCACTCAAATCTGTGTGGTACTTTCCTCAAAAGACCACTTCAGACATTAACCTACATGGTGCTCATATGATTTGACCAGTACAGATTGTATGAACTTTAAAAGAGACTTTGACCTCTGAGTTTGTTTCGGTGTTTCTTCTCAGGGTAGTCAGCTAGGAAACACCGGCCTCATCTAGTTTAAAAATGACCAAAAAGATTGTAAAAGTGTGTTTGTTGTTGTTGAAAATGTGTGTTGAAAAAGTGTTATGTTTAACCTACTTACAAAATAAATATCATTTATAATTTATGCGGTAAAGATAGAAACGACAAAAACTCTCTCAAATTTATTCAGTTTCATTCAAAGCCAAAATTACAAAAATATAATATTTCAACGTGCTGTATTGCTTTTGTAAATTATGAAAGTGCGTCACCCGAAATAGAGTTTGATACTCCACTATCACTTTTCACAAGCCCCATTTTTTGACAAAAATCCGGTTTAAACAGGCCCTTCTAGATTTGAATCAAACTCAAATTGCGATACACCTCACTCCAAATTCATGGAATATTTGTCACATCCTTAAATATTTTAAACTTATGCAAAATTGCGAGCCATAAAATGTTGTTTATCATTTTCGACTTCATGAATTTTGTTGCAGTAAAATTTGAGAAAACGCTTTAGCTCTTTGAGATTTATAGCTTTTGAAACTAAGCTATTGAGTTCTAAAGGAAGGGGCGGGGTGTAGAGAGGGGTGCAGAATAGTGGAAATGCAAATAACTGGTTGCTTTAATAGAGTAATTAAAAGTAGTTCTTTAAGACCCGTGCACCAAATGAGCGGGAGAAACTGAATGGCAGAGAAAGAAGAATTTAGTAGCTTTTCTTTAGTTTATAGGTTTTCTTTATGGTCTGTTTAGATGCCGTTTTTTTAGGAAAAATAATTCCGGGTTTGGTGAGTAAACACGATGTGGTAGGTATTAAACATTTAACAGGGATTACAATTTGGAAATCGAAAATATATGCCAAATTTGTTAAAGGTGGGTAGAACACGATTCAAAAAATCTTATTTAGTTGATTAATGATGGATTGATAAGTAATAAGTCATTATATATCATAGCCATCTTTAAACAATTTACCTAATAGAAACTTTATTATCGATTTATGAACAAAAATTTGGTGGTAAAAACATTCCGTCTGCTTTAAAAAGGGCAAAGGAGAAAATAAAATGACCAAATCAGATTTGAATGGCTTCTTAAGTTTGGTTTCTTTTTTTTTGTTCAAGAAGTAAAGTCGGTCTTTGTCAACCTTTTTAATGACGGATCTTTGAGGGCTCAAAGAAAATCCTTCAAAAACAATACAATCTATAACAACACGCTTTAAATTTTGCAAGAATAAGATTTTAGAAGAAATACCGCGTTTTTTTTTTCTACAGTAGAATTTATAATTCGAGATAATTTCAATTCATCGTCACCAAACCAATAACGATTTTAGCGATGTGTATTTTATGTTGATTGTTAAGAGAACATTTATATTAAATACGTGCTTCTAATAATCTTGAATTCCGATGTCGATTTTTTTACGTTTTAGAAATATTTGCACAAACCAGAGTTATATTGCCCAAGTCCAAGTTAGTTACTAACACATTACTATTACTTACTTATACTAATCCAAGTTTGTATGTATGGATGTATGTTACTCTTTCACGTCAGAACGGCTAAACGGATCTTGATGAAATTTGGCACAGAGGTAGATTATAGTCTGGAATAATACATAGGATACTTTTAATCTCGGGAGTATGTTTCTTTGGGATAATTTTGGACATTCACGCGGGATGAACTGCGGGCGACAGCTAGTAACAAATTTTCGATAAATACTGACTAAAAGAGTGAGTGAATGAGTTAAAATAAAACTGGTTTGTGGAAGCCGGCGAAGGCAGTTTAAATTCGTTGTTTTGCCGTCTAGGGAGCCACTACTTGGTATAGCTTGTTTATAACCATATAAATATAAAATCATGTTGAGAATGGTGCTTGCTACTTTAAGTTTAGATTAAAAAATTCTTAAATAGCTTTCTCATAGTCCCAACGTAAAAGTCCATTATAAAAGTCTGCTTGAATCACCTATTGTATCTATTAATTTACTAAAATTTTATGCATTAATTATAACATTGGAATAACTTGCACTTACGCCTTTTGCATTTTCTACCAGTCGACCTTAGGGTGGTGCAGAGACTGAACATGGCCGGTGCAACATAATGGATAGACAAAAAAAAAGAAGTAAAAAAACACATAGGTACTTAGACACATACATTTTTATAAATAAAAACCGGATAAGTGCGAGTCAGACTTGCACACCGAGGGTACCTATACATTGCTTGTCGCAAATATACTCTTTTTCTTTTTCCTTTCTTTACCTACGGAAGTTTATAAACTATAATAATATATAATAATATTTATTTTAGACCGGAGTTCATATTTTAAAATATTACAAACCAATATACACACACACACACATAAAAATACACACTCAGAAATTAAAGAAACACTTAAACGAACGTACAAAAACAGTGACACTGAACATAATCAAATGACGGACGATGTGAAAGCACTCTACTATGAAAGCATTCACATCATATAGAAGTTTGATCTTTTCACTGCTCCAAGCACTCCAAGGCGTAGCAGTGAAAAAATATTGAGTATTTGATTTTAATTTCAGCTTGATTACTACACGCGATCCTTAGAAAAATGGTCTTGACAGACGGATAGACGGACAGACATCCAGACAACAAAGTGATTCTATAAGGGTCCTGTTTTTGCCGACTGAGGTACGGAACTCTAAGACTCTGTCTACATATATTATCCTAATCGTCAATCTATTACGTCTATGAGCCTCTATCGTTCGTCTTTACAAAACTGTCATCGCCAGACCCTAACTAATTCTCTTCAACAAGTTAATTCGGGCTCAATGAGACAGTTATTATGTAACTAATAGACAAACCTGCGAACATGGCGACGGTCTGTTTGGAACCCGATGATGCCTTAGTTAGAGCCAATTTTTCAATAGTGAGAATACTTTTATCTGTGGAATAAAAATGTCGTTTTGACAGCAGTGGTAAATATCAAGCCGTCACTCTATGCCACGGGCACTACACGACACGAGTATTACAAAAGAAAATAATAATATAATTACTAACTCTAAAACGTCTTTCATATGAATTTGTAAAATAAAGACAGCTTATTTAACTACTTTTCTGTTTATATCGAATGTTATTTATTCGCACGACACCAATTCACCTACCTCAGCTATATTTTATATAATAAAATTAATGTTTCTCCATATTCACAATTTAAATTATCACCAATGCAAAAACACAGTGAAGGAATTGCTAATTGAGAAATCGTATGCTGAAACCGAAAACCTGCTCCTCCCACTTTCCTAAGACAGCTGTCCCCTCAATTCAAGTATATCACACCCATACATTCATACACACTCACCACCTTCACAATTACACACACATACCACCACTCACTCCCACTCCAACACCTACAATTTTTAGTTTTTTTTTTTTCTTCTTTTTATAATATACTTATATAATAATTTTATAGTTATACTGTCCATGTTACTGGAGTACATAGATTTGAATGTTCAACTATGGAATCACTGGTCCCCAAGTCACAGGCTATAAACCTAGTTTGGGAGCCAGAATATAATACCTTTTTGCACTTTTGATGTTATTACTGTACCTGTAACCTTTGTTAACATATTATTGGTAATAAACTTATTATTATTAGTTTGATGTTGTGATATTAGTAAATTTACTTTATGTTATACTAGATTTTGCTCGTGGTGTCGCTCGCGTTAAAACCGTTTTCAGAGTCCCATCTGTCTCTGTACTGTTCGGCGGTTAAGGCGTGAACGCGTAAAAACAAACTCATTTTCGCACTTATATTTTGAAATTAGTTAGGATAGGGTTTTATGTTTTTCATGTAAGTGTATTTCTTACGAGAAATAAAGATTCTTGACCCAATTTCTAACGGCCGTCGATAAAGTCGTATCCAACAAATATGATTTAAATGAACATCACTCAAACTTGACCGAATTTCCTTTATAAATAAAGGTGAAAATATGCTGCGTTCCCCTTACGGCCGCCCGTTCCACCCCCTTTTATGAGCCAAGTCGTAAACTGGGTTGCGACGGCGAAATTCTATTTTTGAAGTTTATATAACTCTAGTGGGGGCCGCGCAGTCGCTCCACGCATTTCAATCTGGAATCCCTTTGTTTAGAAATACGTTACGCGAAATTAAGTGATGTTCTTTTTTTTGACGCTTCCTGATTTAAATTGGAATTGATTAACGGTTCTAGGTGGAGAAAGTTTTAGTATTTAGCATCATGGACGTGTAAAGTCATGTTTGCGTAATAAATTATGTAAAATTGACGCAAAAAGAGCTACTTTTTGTTTACGTACGTTTATAGACATAATGGCGAGAGTTTTCGTAAAACGTGAAAACTTGGGGCTTTAGTAGCAGGTTATGAATTTAATATACACGCCCCGCGTGAGTTTGGTATCAACGGAATTCGGTTCTTTTAGCGTCAATAATACGGTATAATGGTGATGGATTTTTTTATTGAATTAACCTGATAAAATGTTCTGTGAACGAGATTTGGGTTAAGAATTCATCAATTGTTCTTGACTTGAAGTAGTAATTTTATCTACTGTCTTAAATCTTATTTTTTATTTAAATTAAAAAAAATATTAATTCTATGTCATTCTTTAAAATAACCTATATTTGAATTCAGAATTTGAGATATGTAATTATCGAATTTTGAAACAACAAACTCTATGTTATACTACACAAAGTTGAAAATCCATTGCGACACATACTTTTTAAGGGCCTTTGTGATTCAAATGGTCACTCCAAAATCAACTTTAATAAACAAAGCTAATATATATACGATCCTTGAGTTAGTGGCGATAGAATTAAATTATCTCAAATTTTAAATTCAAGCATACTGTTCAAGAATAGAAATAAACCCGAATATTTGCTTTATGATACAAAAAGGTCTTATGTTTTGCTTTCATTCAGCTTGCAAAAGTTACCTAGATTAAAAATTACAACTAATGATAACTACCGAGATCATATTAAAACTCGGGGGTTCTTTGACTATTTCATCAAACTACACCTACATAGCAAAACAGACACTTACTCTGCCTAAAATAAAACAAAACAACATTCAATTTACCAAAAATAGTAAATACTTCTGTTACCGAATAGTTTCGCTAGCTACCTGGGAATACCTCTGATTTATGACACTACTCTGTGCGATGAAAGAGAGACGTATACATTTAAATCGTTCCACACATCTTGCACAATTTTTTAATTTTAACTAACAATAAATACTAAGATAATTTTCAAACGCGAGGGTTCTTTTGAAAAATTCATCAAATAAATTACTCAGTAACACAACAAAACTCAGGCTTATAGGTACCTAAAACACACATACAATTTACCAAAAATAATAAATACTTGTGTTACCGAGTAGTTTCGCTAGCTACCTGGGAATACCTCTGATTTATGACACTACTCTGTGCGATGAAAGAGAGACGTATACAGTTTTATTTCGCGTAGACAGACGGACTGAAATGGTACGTTCCTTCATATATTCATCATTCTTTGTGGAGAGACTAATCGCTGTTTTGAAATTCTGATTAAAGTTACTGTTTCGTGAGTAAGGATATGTGTTGCACGTTTCATAATGTTTTCTGACAGCGACTTCACCCGCGTTAAGTCGGGATGTTCCTATGTCCTTCTAGGACATGGTCTTTACGTATGCCAAGTTTCATCCAAATCCATTCAGCCGTTAATACGTGCAAAGGTAACAAACAGACTTACAGACTGAGTTACTTACGGATTTGTAATATTAGTATACGTACGGATTAAAAAAAATAATAATATGGTTAGTATAAAGATTTTTAAACATCATTCTGGAAAGTTGCTGTAAACTACTTTTTGTGTTTGTTAGTTTTATATTTTTTTGTATCTTTTCTGATAGTTATTAAAAAAATATTTATTTGAAAATATTATTTTTTATTTTCAAATAAATGTTATATTGTTTCACTGCTGGACAAAGGTATTGCTAAGTCGTCACGCCAGCATTTCCTAGGCCTTCCTCGCAAAAATACCTAAATATAAAAATAATGGAAGTGAAATACTGTTTATTGAGTGAAATTAATCGCAATAACAAAATTATTTATAATTGTTACCAAATTATCATGGGCAGTAGACATTGTTAGTTTAAGCCCCGAGTAAAAGCGTCAATTGTTTCGAGGCAGCGGGCTACCGACAGACATCCATCCGTTGCACTATCTCGACGTAAGCCCAATCCTATCACAAGCACATTAAACCCAGTTACAGGGATTACCAGAAACGTGGACCTTCTATATTGATTAATGTTAAATACTAGGTTTTGCTACCGGGCTTATACGCGTAAACTGTTTAATTAGCCCAATAGCAGTCTAAAAAGACGTTGTCTAACCTTGTGGGTTTTACGTAAGAAAAAAAACAATAACACGATTGCATCGCCATCAATCGGCGTATTGTAAATCTAAAAAATCCAGGAACCCACTCAAACAAAAATATCGTCAAAATCGATCCAGCCGTTAAGGAGTTCAGTGATACGTATAGAAGAATAGAGATGGGATCTCACAGCTGGGACAAAACTTGTCTTACACGAATAAAAATAATTCAAGCTGTCATCCCAATCCGGTCAGCCACACACAATATCAAAACTTTCACACTTATTTATTAGTACGAAGAACTAGAACGCGCTAAGTAAGAAATAAAGAAACTGGCCTTGTTAACAAGTTTCTTTTAAGCAAAGCACATCTTGGCAATAAGCCACACACGTAACCAACACCCGCTATATACACATACGAATAAACAACACCAACGCACGTCGTTTCTATATCAAACTACAAAAATTTTAGCTACATACAAAGGTAAACGTATTATAAACATCAGCGCGGGTTTCAATAGAAAATGTTCGAGGCTAACAGTAAAAACGTTGAAGATATGTTTCCAAAAAATCCCGGACGTCGGAGGAAGGAACATTTAGCCGACCATTTAGAAAATAAAAAGTACTTTTATGCCGGTAGCATGGAACAAACGAGGTGGGCATCTCATCTTTTTCATTACTCTGTGTTGTTCGGACTGATTCAAAATGGCGGCGCTCCCGCTTAAATTTTCGTGTTTGTTTTAATTTTATTGTTTGTTTTGAAAAAATAAGTGCGTTACGTATTTATATGTCGTATGTGTCCTTTCCGGGATGGGTTATTTATGTGTTGTTTTGCATTAATTTTGTTTCAGATAGAGAATTGTTTGTTATGTTGATTATAATGACAATGTAATTTTTATTTTATTATTGGTTTAACTACTTGGTATTTTTTCCGACGGACTTAATTTGGATCTTCATCTGTGAAAGTTATTCTTCTTCTAGAGAGAAGATCGAGAGACAAGAAGAAGAGATATCAGCAACAACGATTGTCTAAAAGCCAAAACAATTAGGGGTTGACGAGCCTACGTAAATTTCATAATCGTGTTATCGTTAAAAAAATGTTTATTTGTCCGTAGCCTCTGGTCCCCATCCATTAACCTAACCAATACGTAACTAAATTATAATACCTAGACATCTGTAGGTCTTTGTCAATGTTCAAAACCTGTTTGAGTGAGTTGATTTAATATTCATATGTAATGATTAATTATTATTTATTGTGTTCCCCTTTTTATTTTATTTTGCACTTTTTAAATTGTTTGTTTAATTTTGTTTTGTTTCAAAATATTGTATTCCTTTTTAATAATTTAACTTTGTTAGCTTAGTTGTTAACTGCGCATGCTGTGGTCTCCTGTAAGTGAAGGAGTACACCTACTCGATATTAATTGTAATTTGTCATTTATGTGTGTGTTGTGTATATTCTTTGTTGGAGATCCTAAGTAAATAAATAAATACCATAAACCACTCAGAAAAAAACGGTATTTCCTCAACTATCTCACTCAAGTGATAACATAGCGAGTGGGACAGAGGTAGCGGTGTTCGGCAGCGCTCTCGACAAATTACAAGCTATCCACGGCTGAATGGAGCAGATATGTGTATAGCTTAATAAGATCGTTCGGCCATCCGCCGCTGATCCCGCTGAGTGCTAATAAACGCGTTTTATTATATTTTTATATAACGTTTATAAACGCGTTTTTAGTCGTTTTATTGGTGGAATGTAATGTAAATGTAAACGGGATTGGCTGTGGGATGGATATGTTGATTTTAGAAAGGTTCAATCTTTGAAATTATTATTATTATTATTTATTTTTTTTATATATCCTGGGACAACTCACACACGGTCATCCGATCCCAAACTAGGCAGAGCCTGTACTATGGCAACCAGACAACTGATAAACATACTTATATATATTTCTAAATACATACATATTATACACAAATTACACCCAGACACAGAACAAATGATCATGCTCATCACACAAAGATTTGTCCTGGGTGGGAATCGAACCCACGACCTCCGGTTAAGCAGTCAGGGTCACTAACCACTCGACCAACAGGCCAGTCAATTATGTTTTTGTTTAAAATTATTTTTTGAGGCAATTCGAAATTGAAACGATTTTGGAATTTGTTCATTTTTAACAGCGCAAATTATAATCTGATGGCTGATTCTCATAGTTTAAAATTTCATCATTTACATAAATCAGTGTTAAAAATTTGTCGAGATGAAAGGAAATTTGAGTTGTTTCTGACAGTTTGCGAATCCGATGCCAAGAGCAGATCCGCACTGCATTCGATCAGTGTTCGTGAAAATACGTTCCAAAGTAGTCGTAGAACTATTTGTATGGTACTTTACGCACTAGATCCGACTTCCGTCATCCGATTTCTCTCCGTCATTCGTTAGTCTCCAATTCGTAAGATATATTGACTGATCGAAGCTCCGATTCAAACCGGATATATCCAAAGATGGCCACTGAATAGCTTGGTATTAGATCAGAGATCGGATTAGGCGTAAGCAATATCCGAATACGGTCCGAGTTTTTTTTATCCGTATTTTCACCGGTTTGGATCGCATGCAGTGCGTAACAGCTCTAAAGGTGCTGATAGACTTAAGCATTCACTTTTAACACAACGTCGAGTATACGCCGTTTTTAAATTTCTCGAACTGAACAAGAGTCAAGCATCGCTACGAACATGTTCACGATCATTGTAGCGAACGCTCTGGTCTGCTCGTCAAAAAATGTATTTTTCACGAAGATGTCAAACAACAATGACATAATTGCTCGGCTGTGAATAAAGTTAATGTCGTTCGCTAGAACGCTCGCTAGAATGCTCGCTCAAACACTCCTGTTTATTTGAAACAAAAGAATATTCGCTAGAATGCTCATTACAAGTGAATGCTCCAGCATATCAGCGACTTAATACGAACGGTTCTTAAATTGCCCGTCTGATTATAGTATTTTGAGAAAACTTTCAACAAAGCTTTTGACGTACAAAGATCACTCAATATATAATAATAGGTACGTCAGAAAATACAAAAGCAAACTCCGCAAAGGCGAGTAAAACGCGACTTAAACCGTTCATGTGGAACGACGTTCACAAGTCGATGCTCGCTCAAACTTTGACATGTACGAATAGATTAAGGGCGCGTTGACATTGGGACAGTTAACAGGATAGGCAAGTGCGAGCCGTTGAAGATTTGTTTAATAAATGACATTAAATCAAGGCCAAGTGCGAGCCAGGTTCGGACATGAAGGGTTTTTTTTATTAGCCTATTGTGTTCTACTTCTGGGCAAAGGCCTCTTTTCTTTCTCCTCTTTTCTTGCGCCACCTCGAACCAGCCTTCGCGGTGTGCGTACCAAAAGGAAAACAATGTGTCTTGTATAGAAGCCCCCAATTGTTTTTATTAACAACCTCCAACACGCAATCAAACTTCTTCGAACAATTGAACATATAAAACAGCTCGACACCAACTATCGGGCAGTTGTACATCAGATACACCTTTTCAATGGAATTAAATCTTACTAATTACTACAACCTGGGGGTTTTTTAAGTCAAAAGTTGTAGGCAAGTGTGCTCCATCATCAACCATATTACAGCTTTCCGTCAGGTGTGGTCAAACGAGACCCTATCGATAATAATTAAAGAAGAGATAATGCGGGATTTCATATCCTGTTTCCAAAGCCCTGTAGTGTCTGTACAAGCCTCGTGTTTCAAATGTAAATGCGCCTTAAGAGTTGGACGCGGATAGAATCTCTCTACATAGAGGAAGTTCAACAAAACGCCGTGTAGTCGCCCCTTGCGGGCTGAATCTTCGAGTTGTCTCAGGATATAAGAGCAATACCTATTAAAATGGGGGTCTTTAAGTCACGATTGAATAAGCCGGTTCTAGGCTCGTCGTTAATATCGTCGTTTAACATCAGGTGAGATTGTGAAACAATCAATGAATGATAAAAACCGGTCCAGTGTTAGATGAACAGACAGACACAAGAGCGATCCTAAAAGGTTGGAATGTTATTTAGACGGACGCAACCCGAAAAATACACGGTCGTTTATAGAATTTTGGTCATTGCAAATTCGGTAAAATAAGTATTCCAAGTGTTCGAAGTTAACTGTGTTTTCGGCGTATCCTGAGAAGCTATCCAGTTTCCTGAACGAAAATCATCTTAAAAATTAATGAGACAAATTGTTAATTAATGAATTATCACTAACAGTCATTTACAATCATTTGGAATGCGTTTAATTTTGACCCATCTATAATTATATCTTTCCAGAAACCATTCGACTTCCTTACTGAAATGCATTCGTTTTTTCCATATAAGGTTTTACCAAAACATGATTTTTCCGTTATCAAACAAAACTGCATTTAACCATGCTCAAAAGAACCACTTTACCAACAATTTTAAAGTAGGTGACTTATATCAAAATATGCAAAGCGCTGTGTACAAGTTGTCGATACCTTTCTCTAAAGTTTTGACAACCAAGGATAGCTCGAGACTTGAACGGTTGAATCTCTTTAGATACAATGTTCAACAATGCTAGCGCTATGTAGGCGCCTCCTAAGGGGGGAAATTTAGAGTTTTAAACTTAGACATTTGGATGCAATTGTTGTTTTTTAGGGTTCCGTACCCAAAGGGTAAAACGGGAGTTTATTACTAAGACTCCGCTGTCCGTCCGTCTGTCTATCTATCCGTCTGTCACCAGGCTATGTTATGAACCGTGATTGTCTAGACAGTTGAATTTTTCACAGATGTTGTATTTCTATTGCCGCAATAAAAACAAATAATAAAAATGATACATACATACAAGAAACAGGTTTCTTTCGGCTTATGGTACGAAACGGAACCCTTCGTGTGCAAGCCCAACTTGGACTTGGCCAGTTTTAAAACAGAATCATGGACTGACACATCACGGCAGAAGGATCCGGAGTACTGCGCGATCGAGATACTAAAATTTCTGGAATAAATATTAGTTATTATTGTCAGGTTCGCGTATGATGACTGCCTCATCTGATGGTAAGCGATGATGTGATCAACGATGAAGCACGCTTGCCTACAAGTAACTATTCACTCTTGACTTAAAGACCTGCAGGAAATAGCTATCAGGAAACAGACTCCGGTAGGGTATTCCACTTCCTAGCTTTACGTACAATGAAAGATTTCCAAAAGAAGTTTTTTTTAATAATGTCTCATGTACCAATGAATTGTAATTATCTATATATATATATCAAAATGAATCCCTATTTCCCAATTTCGTTAATTCTTTTTTGGTGTGTTTGTTATTGTCAGGATAAGGTTCTTATGAAAGAAAATTGGGAAAAAACATTATACATCCGGGCGAAGCCGGGACGGGCCACTAGTCTGAAATAAAGAATATTTTATATTATTTATTTTTATTTATCATCATTTCAGCCGACAAACGACCACTGCGTTGGCGTAGTACTCAAACTTTGATGTACTGTCCTAGTTCTTATTTTCTTCAACGAGCTAGGCTAGCAAAATATTAAAGTTCAAGTTTCTTTTTCCTAACCTATATTGTCCCACTGCTGGGCAAAAGTATCCCCCATTACTTACCAACGCTCTTTGTGTTTTGCCATCTCCGGCCAATCGAAATCGTCACGCCAGCGTTTCTTTGTACTCAAAGTCAAAACTTTGCCTCGGTTACGACGTCCGTCCTCAGGCATCCACTGCGTGACAATCCTGGCCCATTGGTCTTGATGCATCCTGTAAGTGTGACTCGCCCAGTCCCATTATTACCTCGCAAGTAACACCTGTAAAAATGTTCTAGGTTAAATTCATTTTAAACAAATTAATTTCCACAAAATTCTTAGCAGTAAGTAGCTTAACGGCACTTAAGATATTTCTACTAGAACTATTCTCAACATCATAAACTTCTTTAAAGTGCGTTTCATAATAAGATCCGACTTCAAACGCGACCAACTAGGGCCACTGTGTAGAGCCTCGCGACCAACCAGTCCCACTGTGTGGAAACTTGAGAAACTTCTGAACCATCACATGAACACGAAGCCGACGTACATAAAAGAAACATGCTGAGTTCAAAGATTAATAATACAATAAACATCGGGGAAGTAGGTTTTGGCAAGCTCGCCGGTTTTCTCTAATTTTGCGGGAACGTTCATAAATTCTTGGTGCATCTCTAGAATATTTTCTGTGATACTTAATTTTTATTATTTTCGAAACAAAAGAAAACGGTGATGAAAAACGACGAAAGATTATGTATGAGAAATTAGGTTAGTAAATTGATCGATGGTTGTTGGTTGGTATAACTCATACGTGATGTATTGAACAGTGAAAGAGCACAGACCTTTTGGTTGACAAGAAAACTAATAAATTAGTGGGTCAAGTTTTGTCAGGCATGAGCTGCACCAATATTTTACATGCTAGTAGAATGTTAAGTCTACTAGTTCATCATCTGCATCTGCCTAGCTTTTTCGCAACTATATTGGGGTCGGCTTCCAGTCAAACCGGATTCAGCTGAATACCATTATTTTACATGGAGCGGCTGTCTACCAGACCTCCACAACCCATTAACTGGGTAACACGGTACTCCTTGGCAAGACTGGTGTCAGATTTTCTGACTTCTGACTATCCGTGACGAATACCAAATATCTACAAATGACAGCTGGGACCAACGGCTTAACGTGCTTTCCGAGGCACAGAGGAGTCCCGGAATGTTAAGATGGTCACCCATCCACAGACCAACCTTGGCAAGCGTTGCTTAACCTTGAAGATCGATTCGTGCAACTGTTATTTTGTAGCCAAGAGCTCGATCAAGCTTAAGTATACTAGTTATAAGTCGGAATTTAACCCATGAGAAAATACTACCGAAAGCCGTACTACCGTTGATTGAAAGGATCTGATGTCCTATCTATCTATCTATTGGGTATTGTTTCCGCACTTAGTCCTGGTGTTGGGCCATGGCGGCCGTCATTCCAACCAGCCAACCTCCCTCCAGAAGCAGATCCGTTAGGTAGACGGATCTGCTTCTGGAGGGAGGTTGGCTGGTGAGAGTTCAGGATGATCAGAGAGATGAGTTCAGGATGTCTGTGAGTGAATTCGGTGTCCCTATTGTTTGTCTCCGTAGCTCGGCGACGCCTGTGCACTCAAGGAGCACGTGCGATACCGTTTCTTCCTCCTCCATGCATGCTCTGCACAGAGGACTGTCCGTTATATCTATCGTGTGGAAATGTTTGTTCAGTGAGCAGAGTCTGGTGATGGTCCACGCCACCATTCGTAGGCTGCCCCTATCCAGTGATAAATGATAATGATAAATGATATTTATTTTGTAAATAGGTTACAAGTAACATTTTTACACGTCAAACATTTTTTTTTCTGGTTATAATAATCTAGATGAGGCCTGTGTTTCTTAGCTGACTACCCCGAGAAGAAACACCGAAACAAACTCAGAGGTCTCTTTTTCAAAATCAAAATCAAAATGAAAAGTCATTTATTCAAATTAGGCCAGCACTTTTTGAACGTCAAAGTTCTACATAAAGACAGTCCCCAAAAATCGATCTAGCTAGGTTTCATTTTTAGAAAACGTTTACTCTTAAAGCTCGGTCATCCAGGTACTATTTAACAATAACAAAACTTTATTTATTCCATTGCATGCAAAATTTCAAAAAATTTATATAAAATAATAATTGAGGAATTTTTAAATATATAATTAGTACATACTTTTCATTTCATTACATTCATAAATTTTTATTACATTTAATTAATATATGTATAAAAGTTTATATGCATTATAATAATTGTAGTACGTTTCTCATTCAATTGATAAATGTCCCCAATCAATTCGCAAACTTTTCGTTTGCGAAGTTTAATACATACTTCCACAATATTTCTTGAAACATTCACAGATAGCAGAAAATAAGATTTTATTAGTCCTGAAAGCTAGGCGACATCTATGTCGCCTAGCTTTCGTCGTAGTTTCTAAACTGCGACGAAAATTAGATTATTTTCCAACTAATACGTCCCAAAGTGCAGCAAACAAGGTGTTTTTCAGATTCCAAACTCATCTATAGAATGTGACTGCCCCTAGTTTTGGCAAACATCCCTTAGCATCCATGATAACGACGCTGCATATCCGTCAGCTTTCTGGCGTCGTATTTTCGCTTTCAAATTTATTTAAGACAAATGTGTGTGATAAAGTCTATATATTTTGGACGTGATATATTACTAGAAGGAATGGAGATGATGTGTCTGTGGGTGCGTCCTTTTTGGTGTAAGTAGTCTTATTGCTGCTAATCTTGAACCACACAAGTTAGATAAGTAACAAAAATGTTGGAACGAGCTGGAAAACATTATTATTATAAAGTTGTGTCTTAGCAAGTAATTTATAGTATAAAAAGAATAGAAAACTTGAACATTAACGTTGTGCATTTTTGATATTTTGGAATGGTTAGGCCCTACGTAGTACTTTTATACCCTACGTAGTACCTTAGTACTTTTATACTGATAATTAAAGCAATTCATGCGAAATTATCCCCTAACCGTTAGGGGATAATTTCGCACGAATTGCTTTAATTATCAGTATAAAAGTACTATAATTTATGTGGTAAAATACAATATTAATTTATTGCGCTATCGTACACAAACATGAAAATTTATATTACATTAAAAATTGAACACTTCAGAGCTTTCCATCCGTCTTACGAATTTTTAATCAGGTCACGTGTCCTGACGCGAGTTTAACATTATTTACCCATCCCAAAAAGTGCACAACGCCGCTAAAGAAGTTTTCACTTCAAAAAATATGAATACCTCGGTTTTCCTGAGACTTCAACAAATCAAACAATTAGACCATTCCGGTCGCAACGCACTGTTAACAGTTGGCATTGCATAAGAATAAAAGCTGTTGAAATCTAATGTCCCTCGACCTAAAAATGATTCTTAAAGTTCAAAATGTTAATGTAGGTATTAGTGCGACCCTGACTTAGATAACTTATCTCTAACAATTGAAAAGCCAAATCAAATCATGACTTAACAATCTTAACAACTAATGTAAACTTAACGACACAAACCGCACGTAAGCCAGCTTAATAACAAAAAGAAATAACCGCAAAAGAACTCCCAAGTCTTCCCATATTTGTAAGCAAAACTCATTTTAAAATCTTCACAGCAAACTCCATATTACACTTTCATTTAGCGTTCCTGAAGTCCGCGTGAAAACCTACAGTGTGGTGCTTATTTTTAGTCCGAAAAGCCTTTTCGCCAGGTGGACTAATTCGCCCGGTAAATGGAAACTTTGTCCTTATTCGAGCCATTTGGCTACGTAGCCATAATACTATGCCAAGGTTTTTGGGTCAGGTCAGGAATCTTAGATAAATCAACGGTTTCTGACTTCAGTTAACCTTCTGAGTTATGGTATTCTGTTTTGTTGTTATGCAATATCTGTTTGTAAGAAGTTTGCATTTTAATTAGGTCAACGATGTTAGTGTAGCATGTTAGTTAATGTGGGCGAACTAACTAATAAAACTGGCATTCGATGTTTGTCTTTTTTGCTGAATAGAATATGGACTCTTAAATTACTGGTATTTAGGGTTCCGTACCTGGGGGGCCCGAAGTCCGTAGTTTCGGGCGTATTCTAGTCCGTATCACCTAACCACTAAAAATTAATGACAACACAGCAGATGACAGTTATGTACTGTCAAATCGTGTTGTCATTCTTTCTTAGTTGGGGTTCGGGACTAATCGTAGGTCCGTAGGTGATACGGAGTAGAATACGCCCGCAACTAATTTCGAAACTACGGACTTCGGGCTTAGAAAGTAGCCCCCCTGAAGGATAACCAATGGAACCCTATCACTAAGCCTCCGCTGTCCGTCCATCCGTCCGTCGGTCTGTCTGTCAGCGGGCTTTATCTCAAAAATTGTAATAGGTAGACAGTTGAAATTTTCACAGAGTGTGTATTTCTATTGCCGCTAAAAAAACAAATAAAAGAAAAGAAGACGAGCCGTGCGGCTGTTATTCCTAGAGCAATATTGCTGATAGCATTTCACTGTGTCGAAAGATGTAGCTTTGGAAGGCCTCCCACAAGGTGGTGAATCCCAGGTTAAATCCACTGGATGCAAGAAACACAGAACCGGTCGATGTGGCGACACTTGGGGGAGGTCTATGTCCAGCAGTGAGCGTCTTTCGGCTGAAATGATGATCTTTGTACGAAATATTTTTTTATAAAATTTCTACGTACACAATACATTCACAAAATCCCAAATTCCCCTTAGCAGTCCCGCTTTGTAACAGTTGCTAGAGCATTCGTAACTTTGTTTTCAGTTAAACGTTATTTATCTGCGAGCACAAAGCACGTCTGACTGATGACCTAGATAGAGCGCGAATCAAATAGCTTGAAACATCCGAATTGAAAAACTAGTGAAGTGGAACGTTCATGTCGTCACTAAGACGTGAATTGTTTGCGGGGCGGTAGGGTTGTGGGGTGGACATTGAAGTTACATGTTTATGGGGTTGGTAAAGCAACTTTCAGATATCTGAAGGGAAACGTGGGTTAATTAAAGAAATCGTAACTGTGTTTGTAAAGTGAATAAATTTATACGGTGTAATTTATAAAATACTAACAACATCTGAGGGATTGGAAGTACCCTGATAACTCGATACTATAGAAAGAAAGTAATGTTATTTTTTTAATGTTTGCACAGCATCATGCTGAGTGGGAGCCATGTTGCCATAGGCACAACGTGTGTCCTAGTTTCTGGTTTTCCTTTGATCTTTATTTTGTTATCAGTTCCATGCTAATCTTAATACTAATATTGAGATGAGATGTGTGTGATGTTGTCTACTAACATAATTTAAGTACTACTAAAACTATTGGTAAGGAATTTTAGTTTAAGTTTATAATTTGCATCACCCAAAGGTTGACTGGTAGAGAATGCCTATGGCATTAAGTCCGTCTCTGTACATTTGTGTGCGTAAAGTGTTAATAAATAAATAAATAAATTTGTTGGCATGTCAGTTCTGCGACAGTAAATACTTTTTCTGTTTTAAACATTCGTAACAAAGTTGATGGCAGTCTCCGCGTGTTTTTTGCAACTCCATCACATTTTGATAATTCCACAAAAAGTGCGACTAACAAGTTTCACAAAACTAAATTCGCAGTTCGCAGCGAGAAGTTTTTCTAATTTATTTTATGTTTGTACAGAACTTCTAATGAACACTCTGGAGCATGGTAATCAGTTTGTTTATGTATTTCTGTTAGCCTAGTTTTACCTAATCTCGTTTTGACCTTTTTCGTACAAAACGTACGGTAGTTTTTGTTTTTCTCCCGGTTTTATCGGGATTATGTCCGATTTGAAGGTGTTTAAATTGGTATTAGTTGGCGGAGGGTTAAGTCTGGTTTTTGGAGGTTCGATTTTAAATTGGAATTTAGGTCTTGAAAATAAAGTTAGCTGTTAGCCTTTGAAGGGTTAATGGGCTGGTTTCTAGTGTACGTTACCTGCATTTAGATAAGCTTATATATACTTTTCTTCCTCGTCATTTTGTGGACTGATTAAGCCTAGTGAATAGCTTCGTTTCTGAGTAAAAAATATATAAAACACCAGTTTTTCTTTTCCAAATCAAAATAGCACATTGAATGATAATATAAAACCAAAACTCTCAATAGGTAAATACTCACCCTAAAATTAAAACCCAATCATCGATACCTCAAAAACCTTTTTAATTACCAAAAATAGATCACTCCACACAAGATTCCCTTCAAAAACATGAATGTATTTACTTTACAACGAAACTGTTTACTTATGAAGCAAAGGGAGGGTTCCGTCGAAAATAAAATTAATTACACCCATCTTTGTAATCAGAACGGGGAACCTTTGATGTGAAATTGTTCGTGGTGGCCCTTTAAATATTATTTTCGGGTGTTTTTTTTGTTTTTAATAATATTCGAGTTTTGCTTTGTGGTACAAAGCGAGTTTTAAAAAGGTTTTGCAGTTTCAGGGCGATCAATAGTCCTTTTTTAATAGTAAAGTTTTGGTTATTGAAAACTAGTGACCCGCCCTGGCTTCATACGGGTGCAAGTTATTTCTAAAAATTTTGTTCGTTGCAAATCTTATCCTGACAAGTTAAAATTAACAAGCCAAGAAAAACAGCTATTAGTTGAGCCGTTCTCAAGAAATGATCTTACATACATGCGACAATTGATTTTTAAATATATAGGAGTTTAAGTGATAATTCTGGGCAAAGGTTCATGTCTGAAATGAGA
Source organism: Mamestra configurata (assembly GCA_002192655.3). Classification (NCBI taxonomy): domain Eukaryota; kingdom Metazoa; phylum Arthropoda; class Insecta; order Lepidoptera; family Noctuidae; genus Mamestra; species Mamestra configurata. The sequence continues at coordinate 360,199 of NDFZ01005346.1, read as the reverse complement.
TTAAGATAAGATAAGATAAGTCTTATTTGCCTTGAACATGGTATAAAGTTGTTATAGTCAGGTATTAATCTAAAGTCCACATGTTTAGCTATACAGTATGTACCAATTGTATGCAAAATAGTAGTAATGAGTTAATTGTTATTCAATGTCACAGATATTTAAGGTCAATACAATAATCAAATATATACTTTTATTTCAGCAATATCCGCAATGACAAAAGTCCAGAAATTTATAGTTTAACGTTAAAAAGATCTTTAATGTCATCAAACATATTATTATGTTGTTTCAGCCATTACAATAGTCTGTTTTTAAATATGTTGGTATTATACAATAATTTGATTTCTTTTGGAATTTTGTTATAAATGCGTACACACATGACAAGGAAACTTTTCGCATACTTGGCTGATTTAGCAGTATCCTGCAATACAAGTCTGCATGGATCTCTATTTCGAGAGTTCATTTGATAGGCTTTTTTGAACAATCCCTTATTATTATAAACATAGTTACAGATTTCATAAATGAAAAGTGACGGAAGTGGTAATATGCCTAGCTTTTTAAAGAACATTTTACATGACTCGTCAGGACGGATACCACAAACGGCTCTGATACATTTCTTTTGTGGAATAAATGCTCTGTGCCTATCCGTGCTGTTACCCCAAAAAATAAGCCCGTATCGTAAGATGGATTCTATAGAGGCGAGATATGTTGTAATTACTATCATTAGCAGTAGAGTCACTTTATTAATGTAACATTATTATTTTACTGAACTGTAAACGATGACGTTCAAAAGTGCCGTTTAATGGCCTAATTGAAATAAACGTTTTGACTTTGACTTTGACTTTGACTTTACTGTTTTTTTGTTGGTTACATTCTTTATTTGGCTGTTAAGTAGTACCTCTCTACCTACTTCTTTGGGGAAAAACAAAATACAGGACTATACCTATCGAATAACCTTCGAGTAAGACACTTACCGGGGTGATGTTATCAACATTAAAACAATATTCTCCAACCCACTCTCACCGAGATGTGTCAAAGAACCTGTACTTAAGCAGATGGTGCTCCCAAGTATACAGTTCACGTAATGTACACGAACTTACCCGAAGTTAACCGAAGTCCCCCGATTATCCGGCCAAACGACGCACAATTACATTTTCAACAATATTGGTTCCCCGTGCCGTGATTATGCTTACTCGTGTTGCGTATCATTTGAATTTTATGCCCATAAAAATAGTCCCTTTTTCATGTGGGACCATATTTTTATTGGACTTCAAATAAGGATTCTTTTGGAATGCCGCATGTTTTTATAACATATTTATTCATACATAATTTTCCGGAGTTTTCTTTAACCGTTTTTATTTGGTTAAACATAAATAAAATAAAATAATAAAGTAACCTTAAAATATCTCAATGAGAACATTATGTGGCGACTACGGCGTAGCACACTGCTACGTCGTAGCATTCGTAATACGTCAAGCGTAGCAAGACAAGAAAGTCAGATTTTACAAAATATGGCCAATTCGCAAAAAAAAAGTCGCAATCTGTCAAAGAACCTCAGTTGCTTGAAAATAGGGTATTTGACTAAAAAAATTTAAAAATATTGGACACTGTATTTTTTATTTTATCAAATCAATAACAAATTACGAAGATTCTATCCCGAGGAGTGATGACTATACTTAGACAGAAAGGTTTTAATATTTCCTTTCAATAAGCGAGAGGAACTATACTGTGGTTATTAAAGTTAGTACGGTATCCGTATTTGTGCACTTTATCACGGAACCCGCTGTTCAACTTTATGAGTGACCTCGCTCTTTCACGGGCCGAATTTAATATAGTTATACTTTCATGAAAACTGTTTCATAGAGCACGTTTAAATTTTTCTCTGGGATCTCTAAAAATATAATAAAGTTTATTATTGATTAAATACTTTAAATCTATCTCGTCAGAGGCTGTAGACAAAGTGCCGTTATATTAGCGAATGCGATTGTGGAAATGCCGAAATATAAGGAATTAGCTTTTGCCCGCGACTTCGACCGCGTGGATTTGTTAATTTGGGTGGCCATTTTTATTTTTAAAGTACTTGTTGTTCAAAAACGCTTGTACATATGTTTATTTATTTTTTATTAAGTGCCTAAATACTTTATTTAATGACGGACTTCCATTCAAACTTTTATCCCCTATTTCAATCTATTCCTGTACCAAATTTCATCAAAATCGGTTCAGTAATTAAGACGTTAAAGTGTAACAGCATAGCAGACAGACAGACATGCTTTCGCATTTATAATATTAGTATGGATTGACCATCTCAAATTTCCTTATATTTTTTAGTCGTTCTGTCTTTGTTGCTACCGCTGCACACTGACAGAATGTCACTTGTCTAGCACATATTCGAGTGTTTACTATAAAATTGACTTAATCTTCAGATAAAACATAAAACAGGTTTACAACAATCTGCGTAGCCTTTTCCCAATTTTCGGTATCTATAAATTGGCAATCAGAATTCTTTCCTTCAAGTTTTTAAAAGCGGTAAAATCTTAGTAATTAAAAGAGGTTCACCTGATTCTATTGGTGTTTAGTACTTGGACAGCTGCCAGGATAAGCGGCTTAGTTAGCAGGTACGCTCGCACGTCCTTACTGGCATGAGGCATCACTGTTCAATGACTTTTATTTCAGCAAAAAACCTTGCTTTCTGTGGTACCTATTTGAAGGGTCTGTCGGAAGATAGATAAAATAATTAGGTACTCTCAATAGTTTCAATACATATCTATTTAATTTCAGAATCCGTACTTTTCGCAACTACATTGAGGTCGGCTTCTAGTCAAATAGGATTCAGCTGAATACCAGTATTTTACGTGAAGCGGCTGCGTAATATAGCTTATACAACGATAAACAACTTGTCACTATTCATTCACATCAGAGTTCAGCCATCTTTAAAGATAATACGTCACTGTTATGGGTTCTCAGATACCCATGGACCGCGGAAACCCCACTTTATCTTGTCCCGTTAGGGATAAGGGTGTAAGCGATACACAGACCTATAATTTTCTATAGACAGATTTGTACGCCATCTCAGGGTTCTGTGAAAGAATTACATAAAACAACAGAACAGTGTGTTTTGGCAAAAATATTTAGCTTAGATCCATCCACTATTGGATTTATTTTGATTAGTGGCATGAGGCTCGCCACTCATTAGTATGGCATAGGGCTGAAACGAAATTGGCAAAATAAAAATAAGATCTCATTTTTTTCGGCCCATTTCAAAATTGGCGGTTTTGCAGCTTTTGTATGGAATATGCCCAACAGCCATTTATATTGTTCAGTTATTTATCTGGCTATTGAAATATCAACCCTTCTAACATTTGCTGGTATTTTAGATGTAAAGAACTCGGTCAGTCTCTATGATTAAAAGGTGCATGCAACAATACAAGTCCATGGAGAATTTTGAAAAAACATGTGTGCAATGCAATACAATATTTTGACGACACGGTTGGCGCAGTGGTTGAGCGATTGGCTGCCGCGCTGCTTGTCGGGGGTTCGATTGCCGCCCGGAACAAGTATTTGTATATGGCCTACAGATAGTTGTTCCGTTTGTATGTGAGTTTCTATGTTTGAAAACGCACCCACGATACAGGAGAAATTCCTAGTGTGGGGCAACGTTTAAAAAAAAAAGAATACGCCACTGCCAACTCTGAATACAGGTTGTTATTTATAACCTTAATAGAATTTTTCAACCAAAATATTTTTGGCTAACTACTGTTGTTCAAAACGAATGACATGGAAACCCATGAATTGAATTTACTACGGAACCCTGTATCGCGTTCAACACGCTTATTCGGCCAGTATTTTTTTCTAACAGCCCGTTCACACACGGCCGGGTATTTTTTTGGGATCGTTAATCTCACAATTTGTTTTTATTACTGTTGGTGGCAAGGGTACTTGTAGATGTGTGAAGCGTTGTTCACACCGGTCCATGGTATTCATATGTGCCAGTCTTTTATCTACTTGAGCATAATATCAGTCTTGAAGGCCGAGGTCGGTTTGTGGATGATTTACCACTTCATACTTAGACTCCTCTATGTCTCGGAAAGCATGTTAAGCTGTTGGTCCGGTTTTAGTCAGTAAGAGTCCGCCCTTCCGCTCCATCCAGAGCGGAAGAAGTCATTTGACGATTTCACATCCATAAAAAAAAGTTATTTTGTTTTTTTAGAGGTTTCTAAAGGTGAGGGGTAATGAGACAAGAATATAAAATCAAATCTGCTTTATTTACAATATGTTACAGCTTATATACTACTTTTTCTTAATACACACTAATGTACAAGTTTATTTGTGTCCTATGCGTGTAAGATGCAACCAAACCGTATATTAACTGGGCCGCGCGTCAGAGAGCCGAGTGCTGAGCCAATGTCCAAAGGTAACATTGAACACTCACTAACGAATTTATAATACTACTTATGATAATTTATTATATTTATTTATTACAAAATTTGTACTAAAAATTCATATAAGGCCTCTACTTTGCCCTACAATATTTTAATAGAGTAAAGCTAAACCGTTTACAGAACTAATTGTCGGTAAAAACTATTCGTTCTTCCCTCAAATTGAGTACTTAATTAAAGCGATTTTCGTCGTACCGACATAATTGCTGCCAGCTATTTGGTTTCTGTTCGTGTTTGAGCCTTGCGTCCTGGGTGACGCGATAAACAAGAAAGCGATACAATGCGATTTAGGCTCGCTTTACAGGTGCGACACAACTGCGATATGCTGGAAAGTCGCGCGCGTTTGTGGTATTACATAACAGAGGCCATAAATGAAGTAACCTACCTTATTATAACGTTTGTCAGAAAGTCAAAATGAAGGGGATTGTGACATGTCGGTGGTGTCTGTCCATCCCCTATTACGAGCCATTGCCTCCTTAACAAACATCTCTTTAACATAGGCGCCACAGACAGCCCACTCTGCAGGGGCTGCCTTGACGCCGAAGAATCAGCCGCCCACGTCCTCCTGGAATGCGAGGCAGTGGCTAACCGACGTGAACAAATCCTTGGAACGGTGTGGTCGCTCCACGAAGCCTGTGAGGCTCCCAGAAAGATCATGTGCTGCTGAGCGGAGCTAGGCTGGCTAGCTCCGCGTCCCTTCGGAATATGAGAGTGATGGAAGAGGGAGTGCACCTGTGTTTGCGCACACACTTGTGCACTATAATATGTCCCGCTCCGATGGCCAGTCTCGGTTGAGATTGGTCGCCATGGCCGAAATCGGTTAGGAGGACTCCATTTATTTATTAAGTTGTACATTTTAACTAAATTTAAATCCGATTCGAGATACAGCAACGAGACTCCGCGGAACTTTTGCGCTTTATATTACGTAACACAAACACGAAAGTATCAAGAAGGAATCAGACTATCTCAAAGTCACAACAAATATGTCACGCATCAAGATGCACCTTTATCGGGGAGCATTTAAATTCATAAATATACCATCCAATAAAGCAGGCTACTGACATCCATACTTAACATTATAAATACGAAAGTAATTAAAAATAAAAAGTTCAACCATTAAGACCAAAAATGTAACAAAGATTATTATATTGTTACATTTTTGGTCTTAATGGCTGAACGCTTTTGAATTAAACTTGGCAATCGGGTAGACCATATCATGATTGACATTTATGATACTTTTTGTCCCGAGAGTATGTTCCTTTAGAATGACATTCAACCTGCTTGCTTGATGATATAAGCCTGTCATAAAACAGCTATGTACCTCTATGTTCAATATTATTTCTGAATAGCATCGCGTCGATTTTGATGACAATACAGTATTCCCATACCACCTGTAGCAGATTAACTCACATTAACACTTCTAGTACCCATTCAATGTTGATAGTTTTTATTGATTTACGGGCAATTTACCTTCATGAACTGGGTGAGAAGTTGGTAGCACAGTTTTATTGATTGCGAGGTAATTTGGCTTGAGCGTGATTTTTATAAAATGAATATTGTTGCTCATGGATATTCTTATTCTTCTTCGTCGTTCCCTCACTGCTGAGGATCGCGACCACATACGAAGCGTTGCCAACTTTTGTCAAAGTCAAAGTCAAAACGTTTATTTCAATTAGGCCATTAAACGGCATTTTTGAACGTCATCATTTACAGTTCAGTAAAATAATAATATTACATTAATAAAGTGGAATGGACAGTAGATGTTCATTCGGAAAGGTCATCGGTTTGGAGGTGTCATCTGCAGTGAAGACCACTCGGCGCATATCATACTACTTAATGGTTTTACAGTGATTCATTGTCACTAAGATGTAATGAACCTGCAAATAACGCTGTTTAAAAAACTATCAGTTGAAAATGTATTTATTTAAATTTATTAATAGGTTCGTATTTGACCACTATGTCACCTAATCGTAAAAAGCGCAATATGTGTAGGGATGTGCCTAAACTCCGAGTTTCAATTTTGCAACTGAAAGTACTAAAACAACGTTCTCTTTATATTTACTATTCTAGAAACCACACTCATTATCTCAGGGATTTTAAAGCCTGATGAATGTCTTAAAGCTCCAGAAAATAATTATTTAAAGTCGTCCTAGATTTCACTAAGTACCTTAACTAAAATAAAATTCTAGAAATATTAGGCGCTGTTTAAGAGGCACTTTCCAGATTTATTATACGAAATCTTATTTCCACAGTATTTCGCAAACAAATAAGGTTAATATGCAAATGAACGGAACAATTAATTATCTGTTTGTTTGTGAAAAAATAGCAGCAATTGAAACTGCCCGTAAGGGTGTGTTCATACTTTGATTATGTAGGTATTAATTTGTATGAAACTGGAACTAATGGTACGTTTTCCAATATTCGATGTGTCATTTTAGGGTTCCGTAGGTACCAAAAGGGCGACCAACGGAACCCATTTACTAAGCCTCTGCCGTCCGTCCGTCCATCTGTCAGCGGGCTGTATTTCAAGATACGTAACAGGTAGACAGTTGAAATTTTCACAGGGTGTGTATCTCTACTGTCGCTATGACAAAAAATAATACAAATTAAAATAAATTAACCATTAAAGAGGGCTCACAATCTCACATACAAGAAACGCGTTTTTTCGGTTTATGGTACGGTTTTATTCAGAAGATCAGCAACAGTCAATTTATTTAGACTTCTCTTCTTGCCTTATTGTATTAAATCCACCTGTTTATGGCACACAGGCGGATTTAATGCAACAAGGCAAGAAGATAACTCAACTCATTGAAGGCACCGATTTAATTTTTTTGAAGTCAGTAAAAATATACACAAGAATGTCAATACAGACCCGTAATTGAAACTTAAATGGCAGTTTAATTAATTTTTTCACAGGCTTATTCATTAAAATATCTAACCACACGATTAGTTTAAATACAATTGACTAACAGATTTTAAATCTCTATAGACAACTTGATTGTAGAATCTACCCTGCAATATTTTAAGCTAATAATGTGGTTATTATTTTATAAATGAGGCTGTTAACGTTTAAAAAGAACAATACAATGCATTCATTGTCTTTATTATTTTCTTTGTAGTTTTTGCTTCCCGTGCCACAGTAGCTTGCAATTTATCTAGTGGAAATGTCGGTCCACTTTCGCCCCAAACTGTGTCCAGACCCTTAGGGTCTTTAGGGTCTAAAGCCCCCAGCTTTGCCTCCCATTTGTTTAGCGCGTTTATGTAAAGAAAGCAACAACTCGTTTTTAAAGATTACGCGTCCAGTATTTTGGGTGTACACTTTTATCTGGTTTTACCTGGATACGATATATTGACGTTAAAAATACATATATATTCTGGGATTAGGTGAGTTTGAGTATTTTATGCGTAAAAATTCTCTGACCTGTTAATCAGTTCTTTATGTTGTCGTAGTAATCTAAAAAAATCAATCTGTCGAGCCTTTTGTTAACTACAGCGTGTTCCAGCAGTGCATGGTCATATTTACCATTATCATTTTAGCATTTTAAACATATTTTTTTTAAATGTGAATATGGAACTTTTATGGTCTGCAATAAAGACAAATTATTATTAATATTATATTTTTAATATTATATTTAAATGTGATGATGGGTGGCTGATGACTTTAAAGAAAAATAGCAAAACAAAAAAAAAAATACCACAAAAAAGGACTAAAAAGTTCCGAACAAATTACTTATTAACCAGTTTGTTACATTTTGTGGCATATACTTTAGTTCAGTGGCAGATAAGATGTCACCAACAGCATGAGACTGCTTGAAAATTGATTAGTTTGGAACTTTTTAGTTCGATTTAAAAAAAAAAGTCTTTTTTTTTGACACACAAAATGGATGGTATTGCTTTTGACCGCGACTTCGTACGCGCATATCCCGTTTTCCCCGTTCCCGTATAGCCACCTCTTTCATGATTTTGGCTATCATATATATCTTATTTATTTTTATTTGTATTGAATTATATTTTTTATCATTATTATTAATTAAACAAATTTATTCTTTTTTGTGAATATGGACCATGTATGGTCTGCATTAAAGATGTATTATTATTATTATATACAAAAAGAATTTTCTAAATCCGATGGGTAGTTCCAGAGATTAGCGCGGTCAAACACACTCTTCATGTATATTATATTGTATAGTATAGATAGATATATATAATACATATATTTTTCATTTTACCTACTCACAAGCTAATTATTTACAATAACAAAGCAACAATGAGAGCGTCCAAAATAAAATCGTTTTTTATGTCCTCAAATACTTTTTTTATGTTTTTTGTTGCGAAGATCTCAAAGTTGTTCCGTGCAAAGTATCTAGGCCTAAAGTTGTACAATGACAGGCCCAAGTTACGACGTTCTAGAGCCAGTGGGCTTAACTTTTTGATATACAGCCTTCTTTGATACTTTCTGGTGTTTAGTATCGCAAGAAATATGAAAGGTTCTATCTTTTTATGTCTATTTAGTACTTGAGTTTCAGCCCTTAGTGTTACCTATGCGGAATGGTGTCACTGAGTGGGTGTTTATTTATGATCAGACTATTTCTGGGCCGTGATGTATTAAACTATACTATAGTATTAATTACCGTTTCTGCTATTTGTTTTTCATCCAAACACGCTACCTCGTTGATACTACCTTAGACTTAGAAATAACTGGCAAAATGTGTTTGTATTTATACGAACACTTCAGTCTAAACCTTAAGTGGTAACAAATATGATGTTTTCTTACTAAAATAAAATAAGAATATACTATCTAAGTGAAACTATAACCAAGGTTGCTTTGCTACGAAATCGTAGCACACGTAGCAATGGAGCTACGCCGTAGCGCTACGTAGCTCATTTCCTCACAAACATCTTAAACCGGGTTAAACTCGTTTATTATCCTCAATAGACAGTCCGACCATCATTCAACGATAACAGTTTATAACACAAAAACTTCAGCCGTCAACAAAACCAATAAAACTCGGAAACCAACTAATCCGCATGTCTTTAAAAAGTCGTAACTCACAAAATAAACTGTTCTTCCTGTTGAGGAAACATTTTTTATACCTGAGCCGGGAACTCGGGTCATTAATTCGGCCAGGAGCACACCTGTCCGCATTCCGTAATACTTGTGAGATCCGACGCCCGAGATTTCGATGTAACACCCCACTTTCACTAGTTATCGCGATTTCCCGCGGGATTGTGTCGGGCGAAGATTGCGACCGGCCATAGGTATGTGCAGAAGGACTATGCTTAGTCACGAATAAAGTGTTATTTGATTGTTATATCGCACAAATGTACAGGTTTGAAATAAACGGCTATTATTAATAAAAGGGACGTGCACAGCAAAGGCTGTGCTATCTAGTGTTGCAAATTCGGAACTTTATCCGTATAAATATTTGACATTGACGCGTCTGTGCTGCCACCTATAGTTCCTGCACGCTTTCTATAGATGAAAAAATGTAAACGGTTTTAAAATTAAAAGACATTTCTAAAATGAGTGGTATGTTTTCGAATGTATTTAACTTTATTCAGCGGTATTTTGTACTGATTTAAGTTACACTGTTAAGTTAAGACAAAGTAACAGTTTTCGTTAAGAAAATAGTATTGTGATAACCGAAATTTAAAAAATCAGTAGCAAAACTGTTCCTCGTGGTTAAAACAGGCGATTTTTCGTATCCAAAATATATTTTTTTGTTGTTCAAATGTGAGCTTTTAAGACTTGTCCTTCTGTCTTCCCTGCTCTGTGTCCACGCTTACTCGTACGGATAACGTTTCGGGTATTTGTCATTTTTGTTTTGTTCTCGTTCGTTTTTATCTCGAACGTCAATGTCTTTGTGTCGCTTTGAAATAATATTTGGGTTTAGAATGCTGACGTTTTGTTTAGTGGATTGTGTGAGAGTGCATGCGAAGCGAATATACGAGTGCTCGACTGGTGGGAATAACAATTTCGAATTTTAGTCGAAAGCTGTATGGCAAAGTGTGGATAAATGGAGAGTGTCTTTTGTTTTTGGAGTTAAGATTGTGGAAATAGAAGAATGATTTGTAATTTTGCTTGAAATACAAACTTATTTTAGCACAACTAAAAATTTTGACATTTCCTTTAAAATGATACAAGTAGGTAAAGAAAAGAAAGAAAGAAAATCATGTGTCACGTTTGCAACATGATGTTTCAGCTACTGTTGATAGCTAATTTGACAAAGTCAAAGTCAAAGTCAAAGTCAAAACGTTTATTTCAATTAGGCCATTAAACGGCACTTTTGAACGTCATCGTTTACAGTTCAGTAAAATAATAATGTAACATTAATAAAGTGACTCTACTGTCCATTCGGAAAGGTAGATTCTTATGGAGAAGAACGGACAAGAAACTCCATAGTTACTCTTTTTAAATAATGATTTTACAAAATTTGGTATACAACAATTAATTTATACGTTAAAAGGTAGATACGTTATTGAGACCGGCCGTAAGTAATCAACATATTATAAGGGACTGTTAAGTGCTGTAAAGACTGACTATAATAACAAAAGCCAATCGAATTGCTTGACATGTGCTTGATAGACTTTCAGCCGAATTGAGTACGTTTCGTCTTTCGGGAAACGACTTCTTAGATTGGTTTCACAGCTGTCCGGGAGACCCGTACGGGCCGCCCGCAGTACTCTGAAACCAGGGATCAGTACGATACGGTAATATACTATAGTAGGCGCCAGATAATCGTGGAATAACGGTCATTGACCCACCTACAATTATTGACATTTTTAATTACAGTAAGAACAGTTATTAGGGAAAGGTCAATATACTTTATTCCACATTTATCTGGCGCATACTATAGTCATACGGGCTCTACCCGGAGCGGGTCGCGTAAGGACCAATCCGCGTCACCCGTATGGGTCTCCCGAACAGCTGTGCAATCAGCCTTAACATAACCACATCATATATAAAAGATATGCATTAGGTACCAAAAACTTTACCTCACCACAATTTCAAGGACCATCACATTATCGTAGCTAATGTTAATTCCTCATTCGGAACATAATTCGCAACTAATACGACCTAGTTATTCAGACCAAACTTTTGAATTATTAAACTACAAACATAATAGTTCATAATGCCCTTTTACGACTGACACAGTTTGAAGTTGGGTTAGTCGTAAAGTGGAGATGTCGCGATTCGCTTTTCTAGGGCCCTACTATGATGCCTTTATTTTTCTATTTTTTTGGATGGAAAATCATCAATTGACGCCCTCCGCTCTGGATGGAGCGGGAGGGAGTGTTTCTTCAGAATTACTGATTAAAACCTTCCTATGTTTCTTCGACTGTCCTTTGCGTTCCAGAGCCGCGGTGACTTTTTCGAATAATTCCGCAACCCTGGCTATTATGAAGACTTTAAAACATCATAATTCCGGTGTGAGAGGGAGACCGAGCTATAAAAGACGAGTAGAACTATGCCTTTTTCATAACGGAATTATGATTTTATTGGCACGTCATTGTAAGGGGCTGCCCTAATGTTGGTAGTGAAACTATGGTTATTTGTGACAACAAGTCTTCCCCGGTTTTTGGAAAGAAATTGTCAACCAAGTGATTAGCTGTTATTGATTCATTCAACCAATCACAGCAGGCCTATGTCCAGCAGTGGACGTCTTTCGGCTGATATAATGATGATCATGATTGATAGGCGCTCGTTTTATCACAATTTTATCTGATGGAAAGCGATCATGTTAAGCCGTTGGTCCCAGCTGTCATTTGTAGATCTTTGGCAGTCGTTACGGATTGTTAGAAGCCAGAGAATCCGACACCAGTCTTGCCAAGGATTACCCAGTTAATGGGTTGCGGAGGTCGAGTAGGCAGCTGCTCCACGTAAAATACTGGTATTCAGCTGAATCTGATTTGACTGGTAGCCGACCCCAATATAGTTGGGAGAAGGCTAGGCAGATGATGATGGAAAACGATGATGTGGTCGACGATGGAAAACGATTGCCTAGAAGTAACCTGTTCACACTTGATTTAACGACCCTCAGTTTCTGTTATTTCCCTGATAACAGTTCAAGCATATTGTTACAACATTTGTCTCCGAAGTCGTTCGTTTGATAAATGAATGGCTTGCACTGTAATTTCTTTGAGTACACAGTTAAGATCTGAAATGTAAATAGTGCTGGAACATGGCGGTTGAGATCCGGAACGCATTAATTATTGTCACACACGTAATGGCTTCAGCAGCTAATGAAGTGAGCTTCGATCGTGTGGCACTTAGTGGGTAAACAGAGGAAGGAGTGGGAGAAAAATGTTTGGAGCATATAAACTTGCATTAGAGTAGAAAAAAAAATATTTATAAATTAACAATAATAACTAATATTAACAAATAAACTAAACTTACACCAAACTAAAATATAGCATAAAAAAAAATTCGTCCTCAACGCTGTCAGCTGGTAATGTGTCCAAGAGACTGGTGGCATTGCCACGTTGAATGGCAATGCTTAGCCTCTGGCCAAAGTAAAAGCCAGCTATTGGGCCACGGGAAGTGTCAGCCAGCCGTTTCGAAATTTCTTTGAAAGGCTGGGAGCACAAGGGCCCCATGGCTCAGGGGTTTCAACCCCAAACGGCTCGAAAATATAGTTTCCAATAAGGTTTTAAACATTTATTCGACACTATGATATGAAAGAAAACATAATTATCTGAAAAAAAAAGCGCTTTGATAGGTACTGATCTCTATTTCCTATTCTATATTACAAAGTTCTACATAATTATATAAATCCTAAGGTTACATTCAGACATACCAACACAACTCGCGAATCTTAATTCATACACCCACACTAACACATACCATCATATATACGCACACACCATAATACCCACACACAATATATACACACACACACTCACTACATACATACTTGGTTATCTACTGTTTTTTTTGTGTATTAATATTAGTCTTCACTGTTTATTAGTTTATTAATGTACCTTTCTTTTTATTTACTAGTACATAATTATAAAATATATTACATCCTTCATTCCGTTTACACTTATTGCTACATAGCAATAAGTGTAAACGGAACGAAGGAGCCTGGATCTCACGACACAGGGAATCCTAGTGTGAGTTCCAGGAATCAACTTATCGGTTGTAAATTCTAAGGACAATAAATTATTCTTATTCTTACAGACACAATTGTAACAAACATAGATTAAAAAATAAGTCAGCAAACAGTGAGAGAAATGTACTGGTGATAAAGTAAATTGCGCTGCATGTGCCAATACCATACGTATTCATTAAATTGTGCTTTAGACAAAAGGGATGATAAATTAAGTTGTACATTCGCATTTAATAAACGAGTGGTGAGGCTATTTATATGGTTTCTTATGATATAACGAGGCTAGCGGTGTACTATTCTACTAACAATTACTCAGTGACCTTATCCCATAGTCACCCTCAATTAATTTAGACTGTCATCATAATAATGCAAATTTTTATTTAAGATGGGTTTGCTCTTGACTCTAGTCTAGGTCATAGATGACAAATTCTAACTTTGAGGAGATTAGGGTTGAACGCGTTCGAGAGGGAAGCGGTCACCTCCTTCTGCGAATCAGTAATGCTAGCGAAGGAGGAGGCGGGCCGCGCGAGGGAAAGACAAGGCCTTCGCCCCAACCTCCGCTACAGAAGAAGACGCCCCGGGCGTCGGGAGTCGCAGGGTGATCCCTGGCCGTACCTGCGGATGGCGAGTGTTGAGTGCCGCGGCCCTGGAACGCAAAGGGCTTTAGAAGGAACACGGATGAGTTTCAGTCAGTAAGAGTCTGACACGCCCTTCCGCTCCACCCAGAGCGGAATAAGTCATTTGATGATGTCCCATCCTTAAAAAAAAATGCGTTCGGAAACAAAGTCTCAGGCCGAGAGTTTCACTCTTTTGCTGTGCACATTATAAAAAATAAAATCAAAGAAAATACTAAAATGATCTTAATTGTGATCTGCCTAGCCTTTTCTCAAATAAGTTGGCGTCGGCTTTCCATCTAGCTAGAAATACGTACGAAGTCATACCTTTGTTTAGATCAGACTTTCATAACACAGTTAGCCTTTTGAACGCCATTGTCACGTATACATGACAAGCAAGCGCGTGCCCTGTACGTCAAACGTCACAAACATGTGACAGAAAAGTACAGCGAATTTGTGGCTTGGCGTTGGGGGCACGCCGATGCGTTTATGCTCTGGCGTTCAAAAAGTTAATGTGTAATACGGTGGTACCTCTAATCATGTCAATTTGTTCGAATTTTTGTCGTTATTTTGGTCAACCAATCATTAATATATAATACTAATTCATAATAGAACTACTTATCACAGACTTCATCAAGCTTTACTTAAAAGAAATTGTGAACAAATCCCATACATGCACCATTGCAATCTCAACGCCCACTATATTATTCTCACATACACGTGGCCTTACACCACTCGGGACAGTGTTTACATCGTAAACTTTAAATTGCGCCACACTAAAATAGGTTTTCAATGCGTGGCTTGGTATAGTAGACTGGTACCCTCTAGAGGGGTAGGGACGCGAGGAATATTGGCTTTTGGTACCTTTATTGACTTTTGAGGTGCAAGTTGTTGTGTATTTGTGCTAATGCAAGATAGTGTGTTGATTGATGAATTTGTTTATTTAAACTTTATGTACAATAGTGGTACATGGGCGGACTTAAAGCATCATGGCGTTGTCTACCAGTCAACCTTTGGGTTATAAAGACTAGACAGTGGTAGGTGTACAACAAATAAAAATGAAATTTGTTTTTATTATTTATTTGTTTTGATTGCATGTTAGTGTTAATGGTGGTAATAGTGGGATTTGCCTTTCTTTGTTTTTTCTAGATTTATAGAACATTCGATTCATAGCTGTTGGATGCAATTAACTAATAACATATCAACACATACAGCTGGGATTTCGTGAAAACGCTACTTTATGATTTTTTTAAGTCAATTGACACGTGTAAAGAAATTTTCTCATAGATCTCTTAACATTATTAATGTTTTAACATTTGATAATATGCCATGGTAATAAAAAGTAAATTAACTGTGGTTGACTTTTTTTGCTTATATGCGCCCAGTTATGATTACCGTGTAGTTTTATATTGCAGTTGCAACTTGATCTATGTTTTTATGTCGTTTTCATGGCTTCATCATTAATAGAAAATAGGAAAAATAAGAAAATCAACACCCATAATAACATCGCACAGTAACAATGTTATCAAAAACAGTTAATCCTTACTAAGCTCCCAGTTAAGTTAAATCGGTGTGAAGAGAAACACGAGACTTAAACATTAAACTAAAATACATTGCACACGATACAGACAGTGCCGTGTACTCGGAAGCTCGGTGCTCAGCGGGAAATCTTGTAGTTCCGCCATTTTGACGTGTCCCGGCGCGAGCGATATCAAGATGGCGGGGGCGCCATCTTGTGTCAATCCTTTGAGATCTTAAAGCTTGTACATTTTTGAAGTGGACTTGTTATATTGGTTTAAATGTTGAAAGTATAGAGGTTTTAATGTTATTCTGTTAAAATATTGTTGATGTTATAAAGGTTAATCGCCTGTATTGGCTGTTTAGATGAATTTTGTCAAAATGTCTGATTACAGAACCTGATTTTATATCCCCAGACGCAATCAAGAGTAGTTCTGTCTTAGAGTTAGGGTTAGGGTTAGGCTATTCAAAACGCAGAACCAAGCTTCCTGATACACCGGTTAGATGACTGATTTTTAGATAAATATCTTACACTGTCTAGAGGTAAACACAATGGTATTAAGGGTTGCATTGAAATTATTGTAATTATTAGTAAACAAAGTTCGTAGTAGAATACTTCCCATTCCATATTAATCTTAGGCGATAAAAAACGAGTATGACAGCAGTTTTATCGGCACTTATAACTATTATAAAAATATGTTGTGACACCATTTTGTTTTACCCCTAGCTTGGTATCGGCGAATATTTTCTTGTATCAGTTTTTTCTACAACATTACACGATTACTTACTTACTCTGAAGAGTAAAGATACTAGGGTGTGTGTCTACATAGGTTATAGGTATCTATAATAATGGTGTAGGCTATGTTTTAGTAAATGGTTTCAGAATTTTCCCACTTTGATGTAGGTATTTAAGGATTTAGATCCGGGCTGTTAGAAATAAGTATATCTTTTTACCTTAAGGTCGACTGGTAGAAAAAGGCAAAGCCATTAATTCCGCATTCTATGAATATTTTCATCACTATAGTAGGCGCCAGATAAATGTGGAATAAAGTATATTGACCTTTCCCTAATAACTGTTCATAGGTACCTGAACAATTAAATATGAATCGTTTTTCATTATTAGACAATGTTAAGGATCACGAGAGATGATGATTCGGGACAGCTTTGTGTTATTAATTCCGTTTTTCAAATTAAAAATGTCAATAATTGTAGGTGGGTCAATGACCGTTATTCCACGATTATCTGGCGCCTACTATAGTGAAAAAACACTGTATAAGTTTTTTACTAGTGATGAAAATATTTATTCATTAAACATTTACCTATACCTAATAAATGTTTAATGAATAAATATTTTTAACGAAATATTCAAAGAATTAACTAAATGTGGATGGATGGACAGGGAGAGGGAGGCCAAAGTAAAGATGGATGGATTGTGTTAAGAGTGATATGAAAGAAAAGGGAGTTAGTGATAGCGTGACGGCTGACAGGACCGAATGGAAGAAAAAAACGTGTTGCGCCGACCCCAAGTAACATGGGATAAGGGCAGGAAGATGATGATGATGATGATTCAAAGAATTAACTAGCTTACGGTCTCTTATCGTTTGATGCTTGGAATATTTTTTGGTTGCTAAGACAGATCGTCTTGATTAAGCACAAAGTTACATTTTTGAGTTTCAAGTGCTAGAATCAAGCCCTTATTATATTGCTACAATTCAGACATTGAATTTGTTCTTGCAAGCGTGGCTAGCGTGAAACCACGCATATCAATTTAAAAAAAAACATGGACTTTATATTTCGATTGGTCACAGATTAAAAACAAAAAAAAATAAAAGTCAAAAACACAAGTCAAGTGAGTGGCTATTGAAAATTCACTCAACCAATCACGATGGCTAAAGCACATTTGGTAAGTCATATTAATTTTGCAAAAGTATTTGTTCTAGAATCTGGTTCTAAGAATGTCATTTAAGAAAGATAAAAAAGGCGTTGACAACAATCCCTAAAACAGGATTAGGATTATAGGCGTTGACTGATAAATTATATTTTTATCTAGCTGGCGGGTTTCATTGGCGTCATGAAATGTCATTGACGTCAAAAAAGCGGTGCAATTGACGCAAATTAGCGAGGACCCACGAACAGATTGTTTGTATACTCATTATCTTTGATTATATTGATAAAAGAAAATATCAACATTCAAGTAGATAATTAAATATTTAAGAGAAGTCTGAAAGTGGCACCGGCAAGTGAAAAAAAGTTTGAAAAACTGGTGTCTTGGTATGTGATCCGAAGGCATAAAGAAAATGTCGTGCGGAAAGTTATTAGTATTAATTACGCTCCACTGCATACGATCCGAATCCGTGAAAATACCTTCCGAAGTAGCCATAGAACTATTTGTATGGTAGTTTATGCAGTTACAGTCAGTTACCACAATTAGCTGACCAACCTTTACTTAAATGGTTGAGATTTTTTAGAAATAATACTTTAATATTTTTAATTATTAAATTCTATCGATTCGTATTCTAAAATTTCAACCATTTATGCAAAGGTGGGTCAGCTAATCGTGGTAACTGACTGTACTAGATCCGACTTCCGTCATCCGATTTCCGTGAGTCATCAATTCAGAAGCAATATTGACGGATCGAAGTAGCCGCAGTAGTAGTTTGTATGAACGCTTTCGCATTACAACGGATTCAAATAGCACATATAATATAGTAGACAGCGGGGCGGGGCGTGGGGCGGATTTAGAGCAGATATCGGATTAGTCTAAGCAATAGCCGAATTCGGTAAGAGTTTTTTAGACTCTTGATCCGTATTTTCACGGATACGGATTGGATGCAGTGCGGAACCGCACTTAAAATAGTTTATGAAATGAAATGATAATGCCTTTTATTTCATGCTAATTACAAATTAGATTAAATTACATTGCAATTCAGATTAATCCAAATAAAATTTCGATAGCTTAAGTTGCGCATTTTGTTTTCAATTATTCTTTTATTTTAGTATTTATTCATTATTTATTTTCATTCTAATGTTTAGGTGCTATACAGATTATAATTTGGCCAGGCCCAGCCGGCTACAGACAAAGAGGTAGACCGCTAACAAGATGGGTAGACGACATCACATATACCATATTTTTAGATTGCCATACATTTCTATCGCTCGCTACTGTTACCCAGTCCCGACTTGCTAGAAATGTATGGCAATCTCTGGAGAAGGCTTTCACCTGAGGTTCTTGTCCACTAACTTATTATACAAATTCAAATCTTTTATCGCTATCAAATTGCATACAATTAACATTGAAATACAAACAAAATAGCCTATAACCGTCCCTAAATATCCATTCAGTAGTTCTGGCGCAAAAGAGTATCCATCCTCACAAATTTTCACATGTTTAATATTAGGAGGAATATATGGGGTAGTAGGATTGTTATGGGGAAAGAGGCAGACCAAAAAAACGATGAACGTATTATGTTAAAGTTGAAATGGGAAGAAAACAGGTTACTCTTGGATGACGCGGACAGAAAAAAATGGATGATGCCAATGAATAATAAGATAAAATTTAGCAAATGCAGCTTGTAATTTTAGTCCCAAAATTTTCACAAACCAAATTAACCAAACGGTCCATTAATAATAAAACAAAACATTATTCACAAAAACACATACATTAAACACATAAAATGGCTGAATGGCACAAAAGGGGTGATTCATAATGCGATATAAGCCAACCATGAGTTTCCGACATGGGATCAAAATACAAACAAATATATCAGGGGTACCTGTGGACACATTATTATAAGAGACGCTTTATGGCTCCTATAAGCTATAAATTTGTCTAGTTCATTGTTTTATGTAATTCACACGTTGGTACGGGTCCCTGGAGGGATGTGGTGTAACGTACTAATTAGGGTCTTGTGATATATGCTGAGGACGCTCTGTAAACTAGTTTTTATTGGTATTGAATTTATTTGGCACGTGGATGGTGTTCAGTTATTAGGTTTATGTATGGGAAATTGAATTGAAGGTGATTTTCGGTGAGGTGAGGTTAGTTTACAATTTTTAAATATTATTTCGTGTATTCATTTAAATGTGGATGGATGGACAGGGAGAGGGAGGCCAAAGAAAAGATGGAGGGATTGTATTAGGAGTGATTTGAAAGAAAAGGGAGTTAGCGATAGCGTGACGGTTGACAGGACAGAATGGAAGAAAAAAACGTGTTGCGCCGACCCCAAGTAACATGGAATAAGGGCAGGAAGATGATGATGTATTCATTTAAACATCCATACAATTATATTTTTAAATATTTCAATATAAATTATAAAAAAAAAACATTAAAAAAAATTAAAGAGTAGCCCACCAGTATCGGGAACAGGGTCCAAGCTACCCGGCGGTCAGGGCTCCAGAGAGAGGAACCTCCTAACAATACGAGCCGTGTCCAGAAGTACCGCTTTCTGAATCCAGCTGCCTAACAAGAGCCTCCTGAGGTGTTGGTCGAGGCTCGAGATTCTAAATCCAAAATTCTCTATAGATTTCAAATAGAAGTGTTTTAAATAAATTATTATTTATTTAGTTTAAAAAAAAAAAAAAATAAGTCTCATTACCGCTAAGGAACAAGCTTTAAAAACCAAAACCTGACAAACAAGTTAATTTAATTTTGATAGTTCAAGCTTTAAATATTTAACACCAGATACCAGAAACCCACCCCGGATTCCCCGGTAAATAAACTCCAAACAGCATAAACTCGAACCATAAAATCCACCTTGCTCCTCAATACTATCAACTATGACTATAAATACGAAAACTATTATAAACTCATATGATAAAAGGGTGGTGACCACTCCGATCTTTGAACTCACTTCCCTGCTTGCCATTATGTGGATCTTATATATGCTGTTGTAAAATACAGACAGTAGTAACACTTGAGCTACGAAAATCACCCTTAATGCGACGCTATAAAGACGCTGTCAAAGACAAATGTTTGCCATGGAATGGCGGTTGACTGTATGAAGTATATAATATGCGGTCGTGATCTTTAAGTCTCCGGTAAACTTTACTAAGAGGTTGTCGAGTTATGTATTTCATAAATGCTTTCATGTTTACATGGGGAGTCGGAAACGGGGTTCGGGATTAATACGTTTCTTTCTTTATTATTTCTTAAATGCCTCCTTAAAGATCTTTAGAAGAGTTTTCTATTCATTGGAATAGATAATCTTCTTTAATTATTATCAATCAATCTACCTACCTATTTTTAGGGTTCCGTAGTCAACAAGAAACCCTACTAGTTTCGCCATGTCCGCCTGTCTGTCCGTCCGCGGTTTAGCTCAGAGACGCTTAGCGCTAGAAAGTAGAAATTTGGTATGGGTATACAATACATATTAATCATGCCACCAAAGGGGTAGAATAAAATCTTGAATTTTTTTTTGAGTGTGTCTCCCTACATATAAAGTGGCAATGACTTTTTTTTTATTGGCTACCCCATTTGTTTAGGTGTCGTTCGCAAACCATTTTTCTATCCAAGGATCCGTTTGCGAAATATTAAGCTTTAAAGTGCTAATTTTTGTAAGAGTCAAGTGTCCATCTCTCCTCTGCCAGCTAAACGGTTGTTTTTGGAAACGTGAAAAAAGTCATGGTAGTAGCATATATAATTAATTTCAAAGGAAAACTTTCACCGCTACCTAGGCTTTCGACCAACTTATAAAATGGAACTGGGTAATTTAAAAAATCCTAATAATTCCATAGAAAATGACTTAAAACCAAGTGAATTTGTAACTTAAGCTAACTTTAAGTCTAACCAGATGGAGCAGAGCTATAATTGGAAACATATAAGACAAGTTGATTGATTCTGTCAACAAAATGCTGGCAGTAGGCAACTAAATATTACGAAAACATTTTCAATTCACCTAAAAAAACCAACTCTAAGATTTCAACACCGTTTTTCACAAAACAAAACAGTTTTTCCTCAACACCGCCTTAACGCCTTATCAGAAGTAAAACAAATAAATTAAGGCACATCCACCGGCATTATCAGTGAGTATAACACGAAAACTGCCAACAAATTACGCAGGACGAATTATTCTCGAGTCTCGAGACCATCTCAAGATGTCCGTCTGTTTTGCTCTATTATCCGGCGCTGAGATAAGCCTTAGTACGGGGGGGCGGGCACGTTACAAACGAGGCGAGTGAGCGAGGAGAGTGTACTTGCCGGATTACTGGCGAGGTAAATTAATTAGGAGATGCTGTCCTTTTTATTGGTTGAGGTATCTGGATAAGGCGTGCGTTTTTAGGGCTTCCTTTCATGTTTAGAAAGTGCTGTTTTTTAGTTTTATTGAATTTTGAAAAGGGTCTTTTTTGGTTTTAAATTGAATCCAGTTTGACCGGAAGCCGATCCCAATATAGTTAGGAAATGGCTAGGAAGATGATGAAATTTAAAATGTGTGTGCAAATCAGTTCTGTGACATTTTTTTTTGTTTTCTTGAACCGGTAACTGGGTAGGTTATGAATTAGAAAAATAACAACGTAATCAGGAAAGGAATGAATACTTATTTTCACTTGATAATAAAGACACGGAAAGGTACAACTTTGGTTTAAAATCAATTAGACCAATTTATAAGTTCAATTAAATTGTATAAACGAAACCGAAAAAAAATCTCTTTATGCAACAGAATTGAAAGTAAAGATAGTAACAAACGAGACTAGTTCACTAGCCAGATTACTCTCTTGTTTGTCAAACGAATTAGGTAGCTGGTTGAATTAGACGAGTTTACTTGAAGATTCTTAGAACGTTGAATTGTTTTGTTACATTTTGTTGGAGTGCTGGAGTTTATAAAACACCATTTGGTTTGTCGAATGCGTTGTTTTTTTTGAAAAAATAGTTTTCTAAGTCTGTAAAAAAAATCTGGTGATAAACCCGAGCATATTTTTTAGATAGATACAATAATGCTTTTTTTCCAACAACGACATTTTAAACTCTTTTTTAAACTTTATAACAGCAGTAACCAATGTAATTTAATTTAAGCGTCAATACAAGTCTATCGCCATCCTACTGTTTTCTTGTTTAAAAGCAAGTCGGATGTGCAAACCCTTGAGGATAATTCATAACATGCTTCGAGAAACAATACTTGGCACTCTCTTTAACAAAAGGCGCCGATCTCTCCGGGGCGCATCGGTATTTTTCAAACAACTCATAAATGGGGGACGGGGTTGGCTCAGAAACTTATCAGTCGCGATTGAAGGAGAAATTCTATGGAGACAACGTAATTTGTGATCATTGTAGGCCTTGAAAGGAAAGACATAAATTGTATTGCGTTTGCGTATGTAGATTGATTGGAATATGGGAGAATTTCATAAGGGAAAAAATGCGAGGGCTTGCTTTACAGTAACACGACAAAATGATTCAGCTGTTCGCAGTAAACGTTTGATGTATAAAACCCAGTTTAAACTAACTAACAATATGTTTTATTAAACTTCCAAGTATCTCGTAAAGTCACTTAAACCACAACTATTGTGCACCAAATGTGTGTTCACCTCAGTTTTATAGCAACTTGCTGAAACGATTGTTTAAATCCCTTGCGAGTGTTGAATGCAACTGCTTCGTGTGTAACCCGCTTTATATTCTTAAACTTGACAAATAGGCACTTGGCTGGAAGCATCACGTGCTCGCCAGTGCAGCCGACATTAAACTCATAAGTTTTATTCTTCTAAAATTGGACTACGATAAATTCAAAACGGGTCAGCGGTCGCCGAGCCAGTCCATTGTAGAATTTTGTTTCAATTTTTATTTTAATGGTGTGGAACGTTGGAAATTGCTGCAATATCTAAATGTTTAAATGGGTTCTCTAAAACGGTATTTATTCTGCAATTCATTCCCTAAAATGTGACTTATATTTCGGCTAAAATGTACAAGAAACAGACTCCATTCATTACAGAACAGTGGATACCATTCGTTAGTAAAAGAAAAGTAGATCTGAACAACTTTCGTCTGCCGACAATAACAATCCGAGCATTACCAAGAACAATTTAACTTCTCAACAACGTCAAGGCGGTCGTTAATCATATCTTTCTTCAGGTCACATAAAAAGGGAGGTAGCAAGAATCCCAGTATCTGAGAAGGGGATCGTAAGAAGATACTAATGATCTCGTATTGCGAGCGACGTGTCGACGGCGCGGCAAGAAACGCGTGTCTCCGGCAACGTCCGTCGTGCCGGGCGTAGTGGACTAAGATCCCAGTGACCCCAGACCCTACTTATTTTCTCAGTAACAAAATTTGTGCTATAGAGTAGCGTTATTATGTACTTTAAACATATGCAAATCTTGCTAGCTTGGACCAGGATTTTTGGTCATTGTATTAGTCTAAGAGCTGGTCCCATCCTCGAGTGAGATCCTATTCACAAAGCTGAAATTTGGGCCTATTTGATTTACTAGGTACAAAAAATGAAAACTAAATTCTGCCAGGTTTTGTGAGGATGGAAAATGACCTCCTTGACTTATGAAATGAGTTCTTTTTTTTAATGGACAAAACTTTTTAATCAGCTATGTGTATAATAAACATAATTAATATTATTTTGAACACATGTACCTAATACTTATTTATTTTTAATTTTATTCTAAAATAACATTTTAATTGTCATTTTTCAATATTAAGTATTGCATTTATAATTGTATTATTTCTAACTGTGCCATTTTCATTTGTAATTTTTTGGGCTTTCAACAATTAAAAAAAAAAAATTGCATGCCTATTTCTTGGCAGAATGTTTGGCTCACTCCTATCTACTCCACCTGTATTCTAATGTAACCTACATTCGTTGTAAATAAATGATTGATTGATTGATCTACATATAAATCACTAAAGAAAAAAATGGCCATACCCAACCAGGTATGCGTCCGATTATAGTACCCAGGCCACACATTAGGTTTCTGAGATTAAATAAGTAAGGTCTTCGGGTTTTGGGATCTTAGTCCATATTGGAGAAGCACGCTAAACAGTGTGCGTGACCGAGTCGAGACAGGATGACGTCATCTGTCCGCCATTATTCAAGACGATGTTTATTCGTTCAAGAACCAATAGGAACCTTGATAAGTTTATCTTTATTGCGCGTATTAATTTTGATGGGGGTGGATGGCCGTGCCGGGTTATCGGGTTCTGTCAAACGTTGTCTCGTTTCTTCATACTTGCTAATCCGAGGGTTGTTGACAGGGTAGTTTGGCTTAGAGGAAAGTTGTAAGGTTGTGCAAACGAGTTCAAGATCTTGTAACGATAAGCAGATTTTCTTGTTGGCTTAAGATAACTAACTAAGAGGGTCTAGCATGAATGTATTGACGTGTAGTAACGTTACAGTTTCGTTAACGTAATTAAATTTTTAATATAAAAACTACAACCTCAGAGTATTTTGGTTTAATTTTCTGCGACATACCTACACAATTTGTGTCATACAAAAATATGTATATAGTATTCAATTCAAATAAATATTATGTGCGAAACGAGTATTATAGTTTTAGTAAAATTTTACTATACGTCAAAAACATTCAGTTTCGTACCCGAAGGGTAAAACAGGATCCTATTACTAAAACTCTGCTGTTCGTCCGTCTGTCATCAGGCTGTATCTCATGAACCGTGATAGTTAGACGGTTGAAATTTTCACAGATGATGTATTTCTGTTGCCGCTATAACAAAAAATGCGAGACGCACAAGACCGGTTGTTTTTGCCGACACTTGGGGGAGGCCTATTTCCAGCAGTGGACGTCTTTTGGCTGATAAGATGTGATGATGATGAGATGATATTGCGACTCGAATTTTAACGCTTAAGTAAGAGAATTGGCCATTCCAGTGTTCGATAATAATACCATGGCATGGCTTACGCCTTATATTATCTGAAGTCAAAATACCAAATTATGAAGTCCTTCTTCAAGTCCAAAATGTAGCGTTACTTAAGATTATTTTCATCTGCTATTGAGCCAAACAGACTCGCACTAATTTTCATAATGTTACCCCAGATATTTTCCTGAAATGGTAACTTTATTATTTTATTAAGATTCCTCTAACTCAATAATGGCCAACAGCTGTTTGTCGTTTTGTTAATCTCATCACGTTCCTACAACACCCCAAAGACAGAAAGAAAGAAAACGATTATTGATTAGTGGAACGAAGATGGAATATTTTATTTTCTTGAGGAAATTAATCTCTCTTGTGCCAAACGATGAAATACTGCCAATGAGCTCCATCGATTTGATTAGGAATTAACGTTGTAAGTCATTATCTGAGGTAGACTATATTTACTTAATGTTCGTGGAACTAAGTAACATAGAGTTGATAATACCTCCTCTAAAATTCCGTAATCATAAATATGACGATTGTATTCTGGGGTTTCAGAAATTGCAAATTACTTATTGCACTTTGAATACTTTTGAACAAAATTAGTATATTAAAGAATTTTATTATGTTTTTAGAGTTCCGTACCAACTAAAACTGTTAAATTAAATAGCTTTGTTTCCGCACAACTCTTTCTTCTTTTGATTCTTCAAATCAATAATTTGTAACTGTACTCAATGTCCAGTTCATGTTTTCATAATCCCGGGTTTTAATTGTCATGATTCCATTTATGATTCCGGGATTTTACAGGAGATATTATCAACTCTCCACGAACATTCGATAAAATATATAGTCTACCTATTCCTCTGTTAATTTTATTATAGACGTTTATTTAGGAAATTAGGTCGCGTTAATTATTTCGTTGTATTGATTTTAAAACAGTTTTGGATAGTGAGTTCATTTTTAATTTGAGAAGTTTAACGTGAGCTCTCTGTCATTGATAGATTGTATGAAACGAATTTAGACAACTTTTGCATAACATTAAAATAATAATTGACCTGCCAGGCGTTGTTTTTATTATATTACTCATTGATTTTGATAGTTTTTCGGAAAAAGTGACCCAATGGTAAGTAAAACTAATGTGGTTAAGTCTGTTTGATTTGTTCTGTCCATGCTTTTATACAAAAATCTCATAGAAAGAATCTCTCCGTTTCTCAAATTAGGTACTTATTTCTGATTCAGATTGTTTTTTTTAAGGATGGGGAATCATCAAATGACTTCTTTGGGTGGAGCGGAAAGGCGTGTAAAATTCTTACTGACCAAAACCCATCCGTGTTCCTTCTAAAGCCCTCTGCGTTCCAGGGCCGCGGTGACTCTTTCGAACAAATTCCGCAACCATGGCAGGAGATTGTTTATACTCACAAACAATTGACAACCCAAAAAATGCACAACTGCCATTAAATAGTGCAGCGGGACTCAAATGCTCAATATGAACAAAGTGTCAACGAACTCAGTCACATGTATTTTAGAACCACCTGGCGTTTAAATCGCTTTGCCGAGTAAAAAAGATTCAAACGCCAAAGGGATTCAGCGTAAACTTGCTGTGACGGAGTGACGCCTTGGTATAGATAATTCCACTTACATCATATGACTCTTAAGTCAATGTCATAAGGTTAAAATTGCAATGGAAAAGGTGTGCAAGGACTGTAATTGTGGGTGAAGGTGGAAGTAGGCTTTTGGCCGTGATACAGGGCTGTGCTTGCGTGAGTAAATCGTATTGACTGGTTCGTTTACATTGAGTTAGAGAAAGTGTGCGGGTTAAATGATGAAAAGTTATGATTTTCAAAGAAATTTTAAAAAACCTTATCCCGATTTTTGAGTTAAAAATTTGATGTTGTTTGTCAAACTCTATTTCAGCCTGACAAATTATCAAACGGGGCAATATAGAAGAGTTTGCACGTTCTCTCCGTTTTATTCCCTTGCCTTATTGCTCGGAATTAAAAGTAGTTTATATTTTCATGGTATAGAAGATCGTTCTATTCATTGGAAACGGTACTTCATCGTAGGTATGTCCTGCTTTTCCAAATTACGATTACCGATCATATTAATGTCTACCTTTTCAATTCCTGTTTTTTTGAAGTGAAAACTTCTTTAGGCGCGTTGAGCACTTTTTGAGTGAACGAAAATCATGGAACTCGCGTCATCGTCAAAAATAAATAATCTAATAGCTCGACGATGTTAGCCCATATGCTGTTATCCTCTAGAAATATAACGACCCATCTAGCTTCCCACTTCATGACCAAAAAGTAATCCTTCAACACACCAGCACAATTCAGATAAGAAAACAATTTGGCTGAACATTTCAGCACATTAACAGTGGGTCGCCCGAGACTCGTAACACAACTAGAACCCAAACCTAACGAGTTATCTATGATGCCTGACAGAAAACAGTTTCACTCAAGATATACAATATATTGGCACAGTACAGGGGAGGTAGAAGGATCACTCCACGAAGCACTTGAGAAGACGGTGTACATTATACCAGAGCTTTTTTTTACGTATGGGAAATCATCAAACGATTTCTTCCGCTCTGGGTGGAGCGGAAGGGCGTGTCAGACTCTTACTGACTAAAACCCATCCGTGTTCCTTCTAAAGCCCTTTGCGTTCCAGGGCCGCGGTGACTCTTTCGAAAAAATTCCGCAACCCTGGCAGGCTCTGGCCCTAGCGGGCCCCGTCTCCTATGCTAACATCACTTTCAGGCGCGCGTGGAACCCAACGCGCCATCGACTCGGGCCTGGTTGTGACCGGACAGCGAGCCACCCAACGCTCGCCGTCCGCAGG
>NDFZ01005346.1:205431-324659 GCA_002192655.3 Mamestra configurata | reverse complement strand
GACGGGGCCCGCTAGGGCCAGAGCCTGCCAGGGTTGCGGAATTTGTTCGAAAGAGTCACCGCGGCCCTGGAACGCAAAGGGCTTTAGAAGGAACACGGATGGGTTTTAGTCAGTAAGAGTCTGACACGCCCTTCCGCTCCACCCAGAGTGGAAGAAGTCAAGTGATGATTTCCCATCCTTAAAAAAAAAAATGACTTTAAGTTATAGTTAACTATCAAACAATATCTTTTGCTGTGCTCTAACAGGGTCTACATCGGCTCTTAGCTCCAAAATTTGTAGTTAACATCTTGTTTTACATTTTAGAACGCAAATAAACGAATATGATATATGAATATTTATTTTAATCAAAGGAAACAAACTAAAAATGGGGCAAATTCCGTATTTTTAAGGAATTTTTGAATTCTAATCGCAGTCTTAATCTCTCAAAACATTAATAATTTCTCTTCACTTTGACGAGTTTTGTCACCAAGATGACGTTGCAACTTGAATTTAATGCGGTTTTTAAGTACGAAAATTAACCGTATGGGAAATACCCACCGAATATAAAACTGTTCTTTCCAAACAGGCCTTTTTTAATGTTGGGAAATCTTCAAATGACTTCTTCCGCTCTGGGTGGAGCGGAAGGGCGTGTCAGACTCATACTGACGAAAACCCATCCGTGTTCCTTCTAAAGCCCTTTGCGTTCCAGGGTCGCGGTGACTCTTTCGAACAAATTCCGCAACCCTGGTAGTCCAAACAGGCCCTAAACATCGTACCTTTTCATACGATTAAAGAATATTCTTCTAATATAATGGTCACCATGTTAACGTAACTGGCCTACCACCCACATACATGATGTTGGCAAAAATTTAAACGGCCAGCGAACCGGTGATGAACAGAAATTAATTTAACGACCCATCCCCTGCATGAATCGATTTTGTTAGCAAATTATAGGAAGCTCGGTACTGACCGTGTTAAGGTGAAAGCGCCAGGGCAGCCCGCGTCAGGTTGTATGTTATTAAAAATACGATTGGCGACCGTAACAAATATGGTTTTATTAAGTTATAATAATTCAAACCATCAATTCATGTAACTCGATTGAATGACTTTTTTATGAAATAACCATTCAATCGAGTTAAATGAACTTAGATGGTTGTATTGATGATTTTAATGATTATAATTCTATAAATAAATACGTGTTACGGTAGCGAATCATATTTTGTTCAACATACAGCCTGACACTGGCTTGCAAATTGCAAAAAACATAAGAAAATTTGAATTTCGCGGTCTACCCTGGCGCTTCCACCTTAAAGGTGTGAACGAATCGGCTGTACCGGGTTTTCGTGGGTTTTTATCGATTCGAAGGTCTTTAAAAAATGTTTTTATCGAGTAAGCCGTCCAATGTATCATTAGTAGTAACATAAACTGTTGTCTAAGGTCTGAATCGGTTCAGTAGATTCGCAGTAAATAAAGACAGAAAGACAAACACAGTAGTGATCCTATGGTTGCGGAATTTGTTCGAAAGAGTCACCGCGGCCCTGGAACGCATAGAGCTTTAGAAGGAACACGGATGGGTTTTAGTCAGTAAGAGTCTGACACGCCCTTCCGCTCCACCCAGAGCGGAAGAAGTCATTTGATGATTTCCCATCCATAAAAAAAAATTAATAAAAAAAAGTAGTGATCCTATATAAGAGTTCTGTTTTTTTTTTATATCCGAGAGACTTAATTTTATAATATTATAAATATAGATATAAATCCCATCTGGATGAATGTGATTTGTCACATTGTTTGTTAATGTAACCGCGATGTGCCGGAGCTTTTCTAGCGGTTTTACCCCGGCAGGACTTCACCATGACTGCGTTATTGATGAGCGCAAGTGGTGTATAGTAATATTTAATACTATAATCACTTGTCGCAGGATATGTCCTAAGCTGCTTCTACAGAAGCATACGCACCCCTGTTTGTCTACATCCATTTATAGGTAGGGACGTCTTATTAGGTATGGTAGGTTACGCTTAACCCTTCCAAAGACTTGGAATAGGTTTTTTTTTTAAAGTATGGGAAATTATCTAATGACTTCTTCCGCTCTGAGTGGAGCGCAAGGTCGTGTCAAACTCTTACTGACTAAAACCCATCCGTGTTTCTCCTAATGCCCATTGTATTCCAGGGCCGCAGTGACTCTTTCGAACAAATTTATCATAGTCATAATATTATAATTACTGTAGTACAATTGATGATTCTATCTTTCCATAACTAAATTCATGTTTATTTGGGGCGCTTAGTAACTAATGTGGATGCATTGTATGATTCCGGGTCAGTGGGTCCTGTTAAAGTTTTTGGTATAATATTGTGTGAAAGGGAAATTTGTTGTCGTTATATATCGTCGTTAGCGCACCTTGTTGGGACAGTATTTAGTAATCATACTGTATTGTTAACTACATCAATAAAGGCATTGTTTGGGAGGGTAGTTGTGAAAAGTGGTTTGTAGTAAAGAAAAGTTGTTGCTTAGTTTTTGGGTATTTGTGAACATGTATGGAAGCTTATAGTACAATGAGGTTTGCAAGAAAAAAGCGAAGTTACCGTTATCATTTTTAGGATTCCGTACCCTGAGGGTAACCAGCAGAACCCTATTACTAAGCCTCCGTTTTCCGTCCGACCGTCAATCACTCTGTCAGCAGGCTGTATCTCATGAACCGTAATGGGTGACATTTTGACAGAGTTTGTAGGTATTGCTATTCTCGCTATAACAACAAAAAATTAGAAGGGACCACAAAAGAAACCTGTTTTTTTCGCTTTATGGTACGGAACCCTTCGTGAGCGAGTCCGACTCGCACTTCAGTCGGTTTTGTATTGTTATTTAAGTACAATTTTTTGAGTAAATAGCCTACATAATTTATTTTATGAATTGTTTATACACTCTTAAAGAGTGTATAAATAATAACAACACAACAAGGGCGCCATAAACATTTGTTTATCCTTATCATGGCGCCCTAAAACAAACTCAATGAAATAGGGCAGGTAGATAAATAGGTACGGTACCTTTATAGGTATCTAACACATCGCCAAGGTCAGTATGAGACTCAAGAATGTAATTATAAATGAGTAAGCAACGAGACACACTAAAAGTGTAGTCAACTATTTACTTTTCAAAATCTTCTTATCACAGACATATTTTGAAACGTTCGTCATAACTAAAACTGTTTAATTACTTTATCATTTATCTGTACAAGGTGATAGCACTGACCCACTACAACGTGTGGCAGTAACCGAACGCGTCGGCGCCATCTTGGACGTTTCGAAATTTAAAAGTACGCGCGAAAATAGTTATTTTTGCGCCATAGTGTTTTCTTTTTTTGGGCGTAGTGTTTTTATTAATCGCAAGTAGTCATTATTTGGAGATTTTTCTAAATTAAAAAATACGCGCGAAATTAGTTTTCTTTGGAAATTGTGTTTAATTTTCTGTGCAGTGTTATGTAATCAAACGAAAGTAATAAGGACAGTATTTGGACATTTTTGTGAAGTTTGATTGAACTTCTAAACATTGCGAAGAATTGATTATTTAATGTATTTCAGAAAATACGAGATATTTAGAGATGTATACGACAGTAAGTGTTGTTGTGTTGAATTATGTGGTGTGCGAAAAGCATATAATTTATTTATTTAAACTTCATATCCATAGATACGATTCGAGGTTTAATTTTTTAAATTAGTATGAGTAGGCATTACTATCAAATTATTATAGTAACCAGATCTACAGTATCACAATGATTAATAGAGTCTTAGGCTAGTGCACAGCAGTCCGGGAGACACGCACGGGCCGCACGCACACGGGAGACCGTCCGAGTCTCCCGGTAGCGCCCGCAGTGCTCTGAAACGAGGGTTCAGTACCATACGTTGATCTGGCTCTACCCAGAGCGGGCCAATCCGCGTCGCTGTGAAACAATGTTCAAGCGCCCCACGTGCGACTACCCGTACGGGCGGCCCGCACGGGTCTCCCTTCTCCGGACAGCTTTGGAACCAGCCTTAATAAAAATTCAGGGATGCTGAAATGTAGAAATGAGGGAACTTCACGTCCCATGTTACTTGGGGTCAGCCCAACACTCCCTTTTCATTAAAATGACTCCTTACAAAATCTGGTTAGATTGTGTAGGAGACTCTTTCTCTCTCCATCCATCCAAATAATCCATACTCATAACTCTTTTCGTAACATACGTTTCCTATATAATATTCCTCTTATTCACACTACCATAATAAGACTAACGATTCCCTATAAATGTTCTGTTACTGCCGTCACTTTTGATGGTCTCTCTCTTCTTATTATACAAATTTTTCAGTTTATCCGTTCTCGTCACTCCACAAATTAATTTTAACATTCCCATTTCCGCTGCATGCAAGAGGTTGCAAGGGATTCAAGACCTTAACACGTGCTGGCGAGAAATGCTTTTATCTGCTTTTAAGGGGTCGTGCAAAATAGGATTTGAATTTAGATACAAACATTATTGGTTTGGCCAAACCATCAGATTTGTATTTTCATCAAAAGGTGTTGCTTGGAAAATATGTATAATTCATTATTATAAGCTATCAGTTCATAAAGTGTTACTATGAATAAGAGTAAGTAACCCACGTTCCCGATATCTCAGTGCTTAAGTTAATATTGATGACAACCCTGCTTGTAATACTTTCAATGATTCACGGCATAAACAAAACAAATCACTCACACCTCACTTCTGAAACTCTAATCAAGACTCCGATTAGCGAATCGTCTGACAATCCTCAAGCTTCCGATTGGCTAATGAAATAATACCAGCCAATCATATCACTCGACAAGAGATTTTGGGAATAGATTAGATAGAGAGAGATATCAAAACGGGGAAATCCATTCATGTGTTTGTGTAAGACAGTTCCGTGATTTTCTGAGTGATAGGTATCATACAGCCTTAATAGTTGTGGATGGAAACATGGACTTAGGAAGATTATTATACAACGTTTAACAGAATAAACGCAATACCTCTTAAGTTTTACTATGGGACCATCCTCGAAATCGCGAAAAAAAACAATCAAATCAGTACAGTACATTTTGTCGAGTTACGCGCACAAATTTGTGTGTAGTCGATATTTTTTTCGCGATTTCAGTGTTGGTCCCATAGTGAAAGAGGCGACGAAGGAACTCACTAGAGAATGGGCAGCAGCATTTTCTGTGCATTGCAACAGCTAAACTGCGGTCGCCAACCCGCCTGCGATTATGGAAATCTTTGGGGGAGACCTATCTCCAGCAGTGGACGTCTTTCGGCTGATATGACATTTCAGGGTGCGTCATGGGGTGGTAAATGGGTACTTGTATCCAGGGACCCGGCTCATGGTAGTGGTAGGGACTGTGAGGTCTTTGTCATTAAGAGTCCGACGTAATATCCCGTTTTTCCCAGACGGAGAGTCTCCATGAGGATTTCCCCACAAAAAAGGGTGTCTTTACGGGGAGTTTCACTGTTTCGACATAGTCTTTGCCGTAGACTCCGTTATGAGTTAGAATAAGAATAAGAATATTTTATTTGCATTTAAAACATGGTACATTTCAGGTCTTATCTTAAGAATAATGATCTAACATTTACTGGCATACAAATATTTGAGCAATGAGTTTTTATAGTTCAAAAATTTTCTAATTAAAACAAGTCTGCTTTGTGAAAACTGAAAGTCTGAACTTTGTTTTCGATCGAAGTCGCGTACTACTGCTAGTACACAAACCTTACCTTGATGAAAATAGTTATGACACAGAAACATGCACAAACAGTAGCTTATATTTACGGAAGCGAGCGCCATCTTGAACCCTTTTCATGATTTGCGCTAGCCTTTTCCTACCTCTTTGGGATCGGCTTCCAGTCAAACTGGATTCAGCTGAATATCAGTATTTTAAGTGGTGCGACTGTTTATTGAATCTGCAAAACCCACTAGCTACACAGCTAGTGGGTACACAATACGGCACTTCTTGGCAAGATTGGATTTTCTAGCTTCTGAAAATTCGTAACGACTGTCAAAAGTCTTCAAATGTCAGCCGTTGGCAAGGAGAAGTCTTGGTATGAAATGGAAGGTCACCTATCCACAGACTAACCTCGACAATCGTTGCTTAACCTCGTAAATCGGCCCGCGGGCCTGTTATTATTTAGCAACGAGCTGTAAGCATGCTCAAACAGTAGCTTATATTTACGGAAGCGAACGCCCGCCATCTTGAAACGTTTTCAATTAAACCTAATTCTCATTAGTGTGACGTCACAGTTCAAAGGGGAGCGTGAATAGTGTTACCATTAAACAAATTGATTATTACGTAGTGTTGCCCTATTGATGCGCGATAATTAAATGGAAATCGATCGATTCTTTTGATGTGACTGATTGGTTGATATAGATTATTTTTTTTAATGTTTGAATTTGATAATGTGACTGGCAGATGTATATTTTGTAAATGAAAGTGTTTTTTTAAGGTTAGGCTGAATTGTTGTATTTTAGTAATTTTATTGTCATTTTGCTGTAAGCTATCGTGTGATATATAGGTATGATGTATTGTTTATTATTATTTTAATTTAGTTATTATTGATTTATTTTAAATTATTTTTTATTGATTTTCACAATTGTGATTTATTGAATTAAATTGACATTTTGAATTGTATAACACTATTTGCATATCCATGTGATGGTAAAATATGGAGAACTTTATTATGGGAAAAATATCTATGTATCACCCATGTTTACAAATAAATGAATGATTATGATAAAAAATAAGTATTAGTAGTGTTGTCCTGCCTGCAGGTAATAACCTCATAACATTGTTATTAGGGTAATTTCCCCTTTGACCATGGAGGGCCATTTTAAAACCATTAACGGGGTGATAATATAATTAGAAAATTACTCCTTTCTATTAAAACAGCCTTAATACTAATTAAGGTTTCAATAATATATCTACAACCAAAAATAACTTTGTATTACCTAAGAATTACATATGTCACCGGAAAATTGCGGACTTCGTAAGATTGTTATAAATCTTGATTACATTATAATTTATCGATATATTATGAAAAAATCGTTTTGTGTACTACAAATCCCACCCAAATTCAATAGTTTCCAATATATACGTGTCTTATTTAGAAAAAAATAGTTCACAATTTCACGCGATACTTTTTTATTTGAGATGAGTTTGCTCTTGACTCTAGTCTAGGTCATAGATGACAGAGACAAAGTCGACGATGGAGCGAGCTTACCCGGAAGAAGCCTTTTCACTCTAATTTTAAAGAGATATTTTACAATCTAATGGCGTTTGCTATTTTCCGGTGACATATACACCCAACATGAACGTCATATTACACACTTAAATTAATGTTTTGTTGTTTGTACAAAACACAAAGATTAACATAATCATAAACTATATCAAAAACTCCTTCGATTTAACCAAAACTCATTCATCATCATCACATCAGCCGAAGGACGTCCACTGTTGGACATAGGCCTCCCCAAAGTGTCGCCACAACAACCGGTCCTGTGCGTCCCGCATCCATCGGCCACCCGCGACCCTCACCAGGTCATCGTTGCTCCTTGTGGGAGGCCTTCCAATGCTGCGTCTTTCGGTACGCGGTCGCCACTCCAGAACTTTTCGGCCCCATCGACCACCTGTTCTGCGAGCAATGTGCCCACTGCCACTTCAGTTTGGCGATCCTTCGGGCTAGGTCGGTAACCTTGGTTCCCACCAAAACTCATTAAACTATTTAAAATCAAAATAATCACCTTAGACCAAATTTTTCAATAGTCATAACTTTTACCTAAATAATAAATATGGTGGTTTGACATATTTTCCAAAAAGTTTCAAACAAAGCACTTTTCTAGCAGTTTGATGCAGTTGATGACAGAAAATCTTTGATTAAACTAAAGAAATGTCACAAAATGTAGCAGACTGCTTCAAACGAGATTTGTTCGGAACTTTTTGGTCGTTATACTTAAGTCGACTTCTTTTTTTAAAAGTCACATTTTTTTTTGTTTTTTTATTTTTAATAATAATTTTATTATCAGGCTGCTGAAGTCCATCGACACAATACACAAAATAATCTTAAACAATAATAAACTAATACATATTAATAAACCTTATTAAACTATTGCACACGAAATGACGGCGTCGTGTTTCACTGACTGGTGTCGCGCAGCTGGCCGCGGAAACGTCGATACACGACACCCTTCGGCCAAAACTCTTCTTTGAGGAATACCTCGAGCTGATGCATTGTTTTACCGGCACATCACCCTTCACCCTTCCACCCTCACCATCACCCTGTATTATTAGTTCAAGAATACCTGTAACCGTCTTACGAGACGGATTATGCCCTGACACTTTCCTCACGCCCCTTGAGCCTGCCCATATAGGTCGGACGTGTTATCTTAATCATTCGTGTCCTAGATACATAATTATGTAGATATAGCTCATATACATATATGTATGTATATGAGCTATATAGCTTACTGGACTGTTTTTATAATACAAGTATCGTAAAACCACGAGTAAAAAGAGTATTGCTATGTGTCACTGTGTTAAATCATTTGGAACAAAAATCCTAATATATAAAATTCTTTCGTGACTGACTGAGTGAGTGACTGACAGACAACGCACAGCCGAAATTACTGGTCGTAGAAAGCTGAAATTTGGCATGTAGCTTCCCTACACTCCGAGGGGAGCACTAAGATGGGATTTCCCGAAAGTTCTTCAGGAGTGGGAGAAACGGGATATGCGCGTACGGAGTCGCAAACAAAAACAAGTTATATAAATATGCAAAGAAAGTAGTAATTCTGGACACAGCTCGTAGTTTTAGGATTCCTCTCTCTGAAGCCCTGGCCGCAGTAAGCTAGGAGCCCGGTCCCGATATCGATGGGTTTTTTTTTAAATATTTAACGAGTTCACAGCCCCTTCAACCACATGGGGTCTTCGCTGATTGTTTAATTATTGTATTTGCTGTGAGTACAATGAACCTGTGCAATAATTTGAATATGTGCTTTTAAGCAATTTTTCGAAATGTAAATATTAATATTTACATTTCGAAAAATTATGTATGAAAGATGAATTAAATATAATAAGAAACATGAAACAAACTCAGAGATCCTCATATTACCGTTATCTAAGTGAAAATAACGTCTGGCTTAATGAACAGAAGTATTTAAAAGCTGTTCCAGACTCAAGTGCTTTTCTCATACAATTTGTGTGATGTAATAAATAAATATAGTATAAAAGTAATCAAATCTAAACCCCACGATAGAAGATCACACGAAAATACGGTTCTAAAATAGGCGCAATATTATTAATCATAACGATAATTCCGTCCATAATAGGCCACATAAAACTTCCAAAGTAATACTCGTACGTAGTGCTAGGACCGCTCACGTACACGCGCGCCCAGCCAATCACGTGCCGCCAACAAAACACGGTTATCTAATATGCATTTTATTGTCGACTGTACAAGGCGCGCGACGAAAACTGAAGCGCTATGAAATTTTCTTTGGGAGTGTTAGCAGAATAATTTTATAAAGATAGGAAGTTTGCTCGTGGAGTTTCATGGTTTTGAATGTGTGTGTAATAACTAATATTGCGATTTAGGACGGCTGTAACTGTCGCTGACCGCCAACTTTTACACACTTTCTTAATTCTAAAAACGGACTTGGAGCATTCTTGATTTGGGTTTATCGTAATCCAAAACATTTATTGGTTTATTAAGATATAACGATTATTGTTCGCCATTACTATTGAAATGGAATTTAAAAAAACACGGATATTTTTGGCTTAACTCTTAAATTTATTTTTAAATTGGTAAATAAGTGTTTAACGCCAAAGTCATGAAACATACTTTTTCGAATCGTTTCTTTTAAAAAGTCACATTTTAACCAACCAAATTTAAAGCATTCGAAACCGAAAAAATTAAGTAAAACGCCTCAAACGTAAACAACAAATCCCAAAATACCAGCTTTGTATGCAAACCGTACACAACAAGTGGCGTAGCGGCGTAGACCACAAGTCGCGTAGCCGCGTAGAGGCCTACGCGGCTACGAGCTACGGGAGTGCAACTTTGATGAGAGCCACAGAGCTCCGAAAGGCCTCGGTTTCCACTCTGCTAAAGACGGCTTTGTGACGGCTCGTGACAGTAGGAAATATGATTAAATGATTTTAAATATGCTTTTTAATTGGTAAATAAAGAATTTTTAAAATATCATCATCAGCGACAAAAATATAAAGCTTTAAAGTTGGTACTAGAAAGAGACCAACGTGGCCTCTGACGTCCAATGCTGCGACGTTTATACAGCTGCCATATAATTAAAGTTTTCACGAAAGAGACAGAAATATTCGTTCAAAAATTGACAAAATTTGTTTGAATTTCGATCAATTTTCATTTCGTTTTCAAAGTTAGTATTTTGTTTTTCAATTAACTGGTTACTTATTTTTTTTTGCTTATTAATTTTTCTGCTTGCTTCCGCGGCCACAAATATATAGCAAAGGCGCTTTACTCGCTGTCGCCGCGGCGTTCTATGTTCTATGACGACAGTAGTAGAGGGCAGATGCCGCCAGCCGGGCTTATTTGTTCTTTCAAGTTAGCCGCTTTGTACTTAGCGCAGTTTCGCCCTCGTGTCAAGTTATTGTCACAAAGACGGTCCGATGTGATGTGGGAGACGAGAGTTCGTTACGAAGGTCTCTCTCTATTCGGAATTCTGTTGCTTTGTCTACATATATCAGTTTTGCGAGGAAAAGTTTGGACTTGAATTAGGCCAGGGTCAATTTTAGGTCGTTATTTGGGTTAGGGAGTAATTAAGAGTACGTTTGCTAATTACTTTTTCTCGGCTTGAAACAATAATTTCCATTAACTATACTTATTATAAATGCGAAATCAACTCTGTCTTATCTCTTCAAGTCTTGATGAGGACGAAACAAGTCCTCGTCCAAACAACGTCCTGGAATAGGACATAGTATACTTTTATCCCAGGATATTCCTTTGCTATAATTCCCGACTTAGGCTGACTGTCCACTGGAGTGAAGACGAGAAGAGCGGAGTGGAGCTGTGCCATTATTAACCAATGGAATTACATAAAATCTCCGCTCCGCTTCAGTGGACAGGGATTACCGAACTAGTTTAAAAAATCATACAAAACCGGGAAGTGGAGCGAGGCAGCGACGCGGAGAAACGGAGTGTGGAAGCAGAAAAAAATGGCCGCCCGCTCAAATATCTTGTCACGGGACCTCCGCACAGTCCGCTCCGCATCAATCCGTTGCTCCGCTCCGCATCACTCGGTTGCTCCGCTCCGCTGCTTCGCTCCGCGTCAATGGACAGGCAGCCTTACACGCATGCGAAGCCGTGGACAGAAACTAGTCCTTTAAAGCAAAATATTCTTTCTTTACCAAGAAGTCATACATCTTTAGTTAAGTTGATACAGTCTTCGCAGCTTATTCACAACTAAGTATTTCTCTGAATTATTAATCTTCAAATGTCTACAGCGAATAACTTTATAGCTTACTAGCGGACGTCACGCGGTTTCACCCGCGTACTTCCCGTTCCCGTGGGAATACGGGGATAAAATATAGCCTATGTTACTCGCTGATAATGTAGCTTTCCAATGGTGAAAGAATTTTTGAAATCGGCACAGTTGTTTTTGAGTTTATTTATTACAAACATACACACACACAAAAGTACAAATCTTTCCTCTTTATAATATTAGTGTAGACAAAAGGCTTCCAAGTAATATGAGACTTACAACTAAACTACGTATAAAGTAAAAGTTTGAGGATGATTGGAAAAATCAAAATGGCACACAAAATGGACTAGGCTTTTATTCTTCTGGTTAAAATGATGGGATGTAGATACTGCTAGTACAAAAAGTATATGCACAGCAATATTGACCTTTACTAAGGGACTATCACAAACGTATGAGTAATAGAGAATTCACTCTATCTACAAAATAACCGGTCAAGTGCGACTCGGGCTAGCGCGCAAAGGGTTCCGAACGAAACAGATTTTTAACATGTTTCTAAAAAACCCGGTTCAAGTGCGTGTCGGACTCTCAAACGAAAGGTTCCGTACCAAAACCCGAAAAATAAACACGTTTCTTGTATGGGAGACCCCTTTAATTTAATTTTTATTATTTGTTATTTTAGCGACCATATAAATACACACTCTGCGAAAATTTCAACTGTCTTCCTATTAAGGTTCTTGAAATACAGCCCGCTGACAGACATACGGACGGATAGCGGAGGCTTAGTAATAGAATTCCGTTTGTTACCCTTTGGGTACGGAACCCTAAAAATCATAAACATCTTCAAGATCTAATCGATCTCTATTCCAAAATGTATTAAAATTGGTTCAGCGGTTTAAGCGAGAAAACGTATTGTTTTCGCATTCATAATATCAGAATGGATTGCCTACTTATAAAGCAACGTAAGCGTTAGTCCCACATTCAGTTGCGGAATTTGTTCGAAAGAGTCACCGCGGCCCTGGAACGCAAAGGGCTTTAGAAGGAACACGGATGGGTTTTAGTCAGTAAGAGTCTGACACGCCCTTACGCTCCACCCAGAGCGGGAGAAGTTATTTGATGATTTCCCATCCTTAAAAAAGTTCAACATTCACGTTTCAGCTACTAAATCGATTTTCAACACAGTCCAAGTACTTTCGGAGGTACAATTAGGAAAACGTTTAGTGTTACAGCCCTATAAATAAGCTTGTCTCAAAGTGCTAGAACTTCGGGTAAGGGAACTTGGGAAGGCCATATACTTTATTTTATTAGTTCGCTCATAAATATAACTAACCTACCTAAACCTTACATTGTGAGGAATTATTAGTCTGTGGAGTGGGAGTAAAAAAAGTTTTTAATTACACGTGGTTTTGAAGACTGTGGTTCACAATGTCTTTTTATTGTTTTTGTGGACGCCATTTTTTTTTTGCTGTTTTTGCGTTATATGTAGAGGAAGACGTTGCAAAAATGTATGTATAAAAAGTATACTAAAATAAATGCCCTGAAGAGTAAATGCCTTCCTTTTCCCCGTCCAAGTAAATTTGGAGAGTCTTGCGGGCTCTTCTTAATAAGTATCGAACTATTTAAATTGTGTAATGGTCCATAAGTACTCATGTAGGCTTATGTGAAATCTAACACGTCATCATCATCCATAGCCCGACTTCGTCCACTGCTGAGCTTAGGCTTCTCTTCTCTTGTGCCAATCCCCACGTTCCTGTGCCAGCCTTATTCAGGTTCTACCCGCGATGGCAACGATGTCGTCCGTCCATCTCGCCGCCGGCGACCAACACTTCTTCTTCCAGTCCTCGGACGCCACTCGGTCATTGCTTTACTCCACCTATCATCACCGCGCCTTGCCAGGCGTCCTGCCCAGCTCAAATTTAGTTCCGCAATTCGTTTTTCGATGTTGAAAAGCTTTGCAAATCTAACACGTACTTTATGTTAATTTGAGATGTACTATCTCAGTTAAATAAAGGTACGATGTCACTTGCTATACAGATGGA
Source organism: Mamestra configurata (assembly GCA_002192655.3). Taxonomy (NCBI): domain Eukaryota; kingdom Metazoa; phylum Arthropoda; class Insecta; order Lepidoptera; family Noctuidae; genus Mamestra; species Mamestra configurata. The sequence continues at coordinate 311,169 of NDFZ01005346.1, read as the reverse complement.
TCCAAGGTCTTGAGTACCAATAGAGGTCTATCATGTGGCAAGTGAGTGCAGGCAACAAAAAAAGGAGTGACATTTATACTAATCTATCTATACCAAAATAATTAAGTTCAAGAGTTTGTTTGAACGCGGTAATCTCTGGAACTAGCAGTAGGATTTTGGAAAATTATTTTTGTATTTGATAGCCATATTCATGGGGAAGGCGATAAGCTATACAGAAACGGGATATGCGCGTATAAAGTCGCGGGCAAAAGCTATTTAGTTATAATCGTCAAAAATAATTTTGAATTTTATCGTTTGAATTGATTTATTGACATGATGTCTTTACCCTTTTCAGCTTCCCACGTTAGTTCGGACTTTGTAATTGACCACTTTTTCTCTTTATTTACAGCTCCCCCCGTGAGTGCGTCCGTGTGCGAGATTCGGCGACATGCGCGCACGCAGCGGGTAGCCGTGGCGGGGTACGGGCGGTACGCGGGCGGCGCGGGGGCGTACCATACAAGGTCGCCCACCGTGCCGCTCAATGCCAGTGAGTATTTTCCTGTAGAAGTAGAAAATCATTACAAGTACAAATTGTTTACAAGTTGAAATATGAATTTAACAAAAATTTGTTAAAAAATATTGAAATTTTCAAACTACCTTAAAAGAAATACCAGCACAGCTTTGAATTTATCAGGATGTGTACCTATGTACAAACTTATTTATTAATTTAGTGACGTAAACTAATGAACGTGCACATGGGACAAATCTGTATTCAACTTCTTCTAATGTGTGCTTCTAATGCAACATTATTCGTCTATATTAAATACATTATTAAAAAATAACTAACTGTTTATACTAAGCCTAACTAAGTACATAGACACTTAAACAACTACTTAAATATATAAAAACAACTTAGGCCCACTTGCACAAGTCGGAGTTATCTTTTAATCCGAAAAAAAAATTGACCAAAAAGAACTATTAGTTATTAACCCGGGCGATTATGTATGAAAATATCCTCATGTTAGCAACTAACTCTGAGTTAAAGATAACTTTGGTTTGTGCAAATGGGCCTTATGGTGCGTTTACAGTAAGTCGGTCACCGAATGCGGGGACCGTATTCGGTTTAACCGAATTGATCCATCGAATTGGGCTGTTTATATTAAGTCGGTCTCCGAATACGGCGACCGTATTCGTTTAAGGTGTCGGTATACCGGATTCGGTAACCGCATTCAGTCGAGCTGTGTACACTCGTGTCGAAAGTAACATCTTGGACATACACCGAAAACTTTCTGCGACCGAATTCGGCTAGCCGAAATCCTGTTTACACTAGTCGGTGACCGAATACGGGCTGCAAACGAATCGGTCAAAACGACTCATTGTAAATGAGCCATTAAGCCTCAAAGTATTCATCCACTTGGCTGTCATCCGCTCCTAATATTCAATCATCATCTGCCTACCCTTTTTCCCAACTATTATATATTTGGGTCAGCTTCCAGTCACACCGAATTCAGCTGAATAACATTATTTTACGAGGAGCGGCTGCCTACCAGACCTCCACAACCACTGGGTAACACGGTAGTTCTTAGCAAGACGAGTCAGATTTACTGGCTTCTGACAATCCGTAACGACTGCCAAAGATCTACAGAGACAGCCGGGACCAACAGCTTAACGTGCTTTCCGAGGCACGGAGGAAACTCGGTATGTTAAGATGGCCACCCATCCACAGACCAACCTTGGCAAGCGTTGCTTAACCTTGATCGACCTGTGCGGCTATTATTCTTTAGCCACAAGCTCCTAATATTCAATCGTAAATAACAAAAAGAATGAACCAACCCAACACACAAAATGATCTAGGTACACATAAAACATATGATTGCACTCACTACCTATTTCAGCGACTAGCAGCTGAAACACGGTACAGAACTGGCACACTATATTTTACCTCCATTCATTCATATCAATATGGAAATTTTATTTCACGAATTCAAAAGTCAGAACTTGCAACAAATAGAATGTGAATCAAAAAAGTGATGTAAGGCTGTGTTCATAGAGTAGCGCTACGTTTTTTGAAGTGAAAACTTCTTTAGGCGCGTTGAGCACTTTTTGGGTGAACAAAAATCATGGAACTCGCGTCATCGTCACCGAACGCTTTCCATGAGCTATATGTATACTGTGTATATATGTGTACTTTTTGGGTGAACAAAAATCATGGAACTCGCGTCATCGTCACCGAACGCTTTCCATGAGCTATATGTATACTGTGTATATATGTGTACTTTTTGGGTGAACAAAAATCATGGAACTCGCGTCATCGTCACCGAACGCTTTAGCTTTCGCTTAGTTTTCACTTCTATCGGCAGTCCCCAAAGACTACTCTGCATGTTTTTTTTAGAACAAGAGCGTTTAATGTTGATATGCTGTTTAGAAACGCTGTTGACAGATATTGGCCTCGAAAAGTTCGAATAAAAAGTGTGACTGAGATTTAGGATTGAGTTTTTTTTCGTGTCATTGCTGAAGGTTGAAGGAAGGGAAAGCTTTGGCGGGTTTTAATGGCGTACTGCTTCCCGGCCTCTTTGCCTTCGACTCTTCTCGGGGTAACAGTGAGTCCGGTTGTCGCCTTGATTTGATCAGATTAGCGAGTACGTCGTTTTCATCATCTCAGTAGGCACCAACTATTTACGTATTTGTCGTATTTTAGTTTAATTATTATCCATAGAACGACTTCAACCACTGTTGAGCATAGCATAACTCCCACATTAAGAATACATCACAATATTACGGCACACACTGTCACGGCACGACAGGCCCCGTACGGCTCGTGACGTGACCTGCCCACTTGAATCATAACAAACCTTTAGCGGTTAATAATTACGAAATCTCTTCCCATCACCGCTACCCGCTCCGCTACTCTCCAGCCCCACCCCCACATTTAACATACATCACGACATTACGGCACACACTGTCACGGCACGACAGGCTCCATACGGCTCGTGACGTGACCTGCCCACCTGAAGCATGACAAACCTTCAGCGGCTAATAAATACGCTAAAATGATTGGCTGGTCGGTATTACGGTGGTTTGTGAGCTGTGTGTCAACTGGGACGTGACTTAATGAGCTTGTTTGTTTGACCGGGTTATTTTTTTAATAGTTGGTTGTTGATATGACGTATTGGAGATAGGGAAAGTTCAGATTGGTAGCGTGTATGTTGCAGATATGTCTGTGTGTTGTTGAGTGCCGCGGCCCTGGAACGCAAAGGGCTTTAGAAGGAACACGGATGGGTTTTAGTTAGTAAGAGTCTGACACGCCCAGTGCTCAAACGTATTCCTGGGATTCAGTACGTACGTTATTCAGGATCCCGTACCGTTGGAATAAGTAAAACATTGGCTTTTTCCTCATTTTAAAAAGTTCCGCGATTTTTTTCTTAGTATAAAACCGCTAGTTTTATTTCTATTTCGTTTTTAATTTAGTATTTTTATTTGTTGTACACCTATCACAGTGTAGTCTTTTTAGCCTTGATGCATTAAGTCCGCTCATGTTCCACTATTGTACATGAAGTTTAAATAAATAAATACATTTTTGATGCAAGGAATCATTTCATAGCAGAAACCATTAATTAAATACAGCGATTAATATCTAATTTAAACCTATTCTGCCTACCAATATTTTTTCCAATGTTGTCTGTATTCGATGCTCATAAGATTGTGCCGATGTAAGCCCTCATAAATACATTACCGTTTTTCTGGACCAGTCGGGTAATAAGGCTTCATATCGAATCGAAAGAAAATGTACCATCTCAAAATAATGATTAAACGTGAACTAAAACGTGTCTTACAAACACACTGGGTCATTCTAAAAAAAACTCTCAACAAACACAAGCAATTACTAAAATTCTAATTACGAGATCGCAGCACAAACCCCCTACCTAATTAATATCGAATCGAAAGAAAATATACCATCTCAAAATAAATGATTAAACGTGAACTAAAACGTATCTTACAAACACACTGGGTCATTCTAAAAAAAACTCTCAACAAACACAAGCAATTACTAAAATTCTAATTACGAGATCGCAGCACAAACCCCCTACCTAATTAATATCGAATCGAAAGAAAATATACCATCTCAAAATAAATGATTAAACGTGAACTAAAACGTATCTTACAAACACACTGGGTCATTCTAAAAAAAACTCTCAACAAACACAAGCAATTACTAAAATTCTAATTACGAGATCGCAGCACAAACCCCCTACCTAATTAATATCGAATCGAAAGAAAATATACCATCTCAAAATAAATGATTAAACGTGAACTAAAACGTATCTTACAAACACACTGGGTCATTCTAAAAAAAACTCTCAACAAACACAAGCAATTACTAAAATTCTAATTACGAGATCGCAGCACAAACCCCCTACCTAATTAATATCGAATCGAAAGAAAATATACCATCTCAAAATAAATGATTAAACGTGAACTAAAACGTATCTTACAAACACACTGGGTCATTCTAAAAAAAACTCTCAACAAACACAAGCAATTACTAAAATTCTAATTACGAGATCGCAGCACAAACCCCCTACCTAATTAATATCGAATCGAAAGAAAATATACCATCTCAAAATAAATGATTAAACGTGAACTAAAACGTATCTTACAAACACACTGGGTCATTCTAAAAAAAACTCTCAACAAACACAAGCAATTACTAAAATTCTAATTACGAGATCGCAGCACAAACCCCCTACCTAATTAATATCGAATCGAAAGAAAATATACCATCTCAAAATAAATGATTAAACGTGAACTAAAACGTATCTTACAAACACACTGGGTCATTCTAAAAAAAACTCTCAACAAACACAAGCAATTACTAAAATTCTAATTACGAGATCGCAGCACAAACCCCCTACCTAATTACCATTTGTATCAATTGCAATTGTAGAACGCATCGTATCGCAAATTTCACAATGCATTGCGTATTTAGTGCGCGAGAAGGTCCCTCATTGTCGTATTGTGCCGGGAATGTATGGCATTGTGGGAGGCTTTCGCGGCATTTCAAATTATCGGTGTGATGTATTGCGCGCTGTGTGGGAGCTATTCATCCTGTTATTATGAATGTTTGTTTGTTTGCTTATTGTTGTGTTAGGATTAGTTTATGTGGTCGGGTCAGAGTTTGGTGGTTATTAATAAACTGCCTTTAACATTATTCGTGGAAATAAGGTCCCAAGAACTGTTCTCAAAATGCTTGTACGTTCAGAGAAATGATTGGTTTTCCACTTTCGACGTTCCCGAGTAAATTGATACAACACTAAGCTTTAATGAAACTATCACATAATTCGCCACAAGACTAGACCAACTAAATCTAAGAAAAAGTAAGCATTGTAATGTGTCAGTCTGTCTCAAAAGCATTATGGTTTGTGTCTATGATCGTTCCATAGCTAATTTTGTCTCTGATGTCCCATTCTAGTGATATTTATTCTCGTTAGTACGTCACTGTTACTTCAAGAAGTTCTAGGTTAGAAAATGTAAATTTTTTTATTTGAGATGGGTTTGCTCTTGACTCTAGTCTAGGTCATAGATAACAGAGACAAAGTCGACGATGGAGCGAGCTTACCCAGAAGAAGCCTGTTCACTCTAATTTTGAAGAGATTAGGGTTGTACCTATGCGTTCGGAAACACAGACGCAGGCAGGGGTGGTCCACTCATTTGCTGTGTAAATGATATGAATACAACGTGTTAATTTTAATGTCCTATAACTTTAACGTCAAACTTATATTTTATGAATAAAAATAATATTTAAAAAATAAATTAAAATGTCTATGGGACTTGGGTTCCGAAATGCTTACTTGCATGATTTTAGGTTGACTGGTAGAGAATGCCTTGACGCATTAAGTCCGCCCATGTACCACTATTGTACACAAAGTTTGAATAAATATAAAAAAAAAAAATTGTATTGATTAAGAATTTTTCAAGAAAAAAAAAATTGTAGTAATAAATAATGCTCATAATCATACTAGGAAAAATATTTAAAAAAAGAACAGTATGTTGCATTTATGCAACAACATGCATTTAAGAGTAAACTAAAATAGTTAAAAAATTGTCACCAGTAGGTAACAAGTGTTTTAACTTACCTAAATGTAATTGATTAGTGAGTTTATTCATTATTTAAAGTAAAGAAATTGTGTCGTTGTCGCTTTTCAGGTAAAGGTGGTGCATGGATTGTCGCAGTTTTGTCGAATCAACTTGTACGAAAAAAAAAATATACTGAATATTCTATTCGGTTCTTTAAGTTGCTTTAATTAATAACTTAGGGCTGTGATACTAAAAAAAACACATTGTATATTACAAACCAACACCAGAATCTTTTCCATATCCCCCTCCCCTCCTTCCAAGGCAACCGTTTAACCGGTGACATTTTAGCATAAATTTGCATCGAACTGGTTCCGTACAGTAAATATTTTGTGATTAAACTGGACAAGTCAGCGAGGAATTAATATGCAGCACCTGGTTTAGTTAGTGAACGGCTCGAACTAGCTGGATGTCTTTTGCAGGCAAACTCTTGCTACCTGGTTTAATTATGGTTTATAGCACGAGTGCTCGAGTTCTGAGTTGATCGCGGACATTTACAAAAAGTGTACAATCGAAAAGACAGTATTTTTAACCGACTTCAATAAAAAAAGAAGTACGGGGACAAAATATAGCCTATGTTACTCGCTGATAATGCTGAAAGAATTTTTCAAATCGGTCCAGAAGTTTTAGGTTTATTCGTTACATACAAAAATACAATTCTTTCCTCTTTATAATTATTAATATTATTAATTATATAGATAACTGCTAAAAGTGATGAATTTCAATTTAATATTCGCATTTAGCAACTCATTAATAATGTTCGGTAATTTTTAATAATTTTTCAATTAATGTGATTGCTGACAATGATTGTGACAATGTATATGCTGTGGTTAACCACAGCATATACATTGTCGTCTAAACGGACCACCTACTTCGTTGAGCCAGGTTTTTGGAAACAACACATTTATGTTTGTTTCTAGTATTCGAGTTTATAAGTTATCTTTTATCATAGAAGGTTAGTAGTCGATCACTCTATGCCTAAATACTCCGAGACGAGGTCGATGGTTCGTGAATATACATACGTATATGTGAGATGATATATTACTTTCATATTTGAATATCAAGTTCTAGTTGGTATAATAGTGCAGAGCGCTGGGTTCGACACTCAATTCAGATTGTTTTTTTAAGGATGGGAAATTATCAAATGACTTTTTCCGCTTTGGGGTGGAGCGGAAGGGCGTATCAAGGGGGTATCACCTAAGTTCATATCTTGGGACAACTCACACACGGTCATCTGATCCCAAACTAGGCAGAGCCTGTGCTATGGCAACCAGACAACTGATAAACATACTTATATATTTCTAAATACATACATATTATAGACAAATTACACCCAGACACAGAACAAATGATCATGCTCATCACACAAAGATTTGTCCTGAGTGGGAATCGAACCCACGACCTCCGGTTTAGCAGTCGGGGCCACTAACCACTCGACCAACAGGCCAGTCATATCACCTAACCACTAAGAATGAATGACAACACAATTTGACAGTTACTGTCAAAACGTGTTGTCATTCATTCTTAGTTCGGGTTTGGAACTAATCGTAAGTCCGTAGGTGATACGGACTAGAATACACCGGCAACTCAGCCCCAAACTACGGACTTCGGGCTTAGAGAGAAGCCCCCCAGACTCTTACTGACAAAAACCCACCCGTGTTCCTCCCGAAATTAAGGCTACTTAGATTTTGGGTTTTTATACCCTTATTATTGAGTGGGCTAAACATCGCTGACAAAATGTGGGCTTATACTCTTCTGTCCACACTTTCGATGAATAAATGGGTATGATATTACTTTCTGTCGCCAGTGTTCTGCTATCGATATCAATCTTGTTATTATGTATATATAAAATATATTATATATATAAAGGTTTCATGTGTCTTACTGTTAGCAAAGCCCTTCACTTCCCCTTTTATCCGTCTAAGGTTACTAAGGACCTGTCTTTTAAATGGCGAACTTTTTAATACTTTACAAGACGTAAATCAAAGGGATATTTCCTTTACCACCAGCTATAATATTTTTTCTTAGCAGCTAACATAGTTTATTTTGTTGCTCAATATCTTTTGATTTTAGGGTTCCGACAGGCCCTCTAAGAATCACTCGTGTCCGTCTATCCGTCTGTCACAACCACGTGCTTGAAATCTACCGGACCGATTCAGTTGAAATTTGGTAAACATATAAATACATTTTCGGGTCTTTGGTTCTTTGGGGAATAAAGAGAAGTTTTTCAAAATATGCTGTGTAACATATCAAATGAGTAGGCTTATTGTGAATGTTTCAAACGTTTATTTAATAAGTATTATTGTTTTTCATGAGAATAGATTCATATGGACCATACTCCGATTATTTTCGAATCAAAAAACCCTTAAAATGTATAAAGAAATTGTAAATGTAAAAAAAATAATTATAATTATTTATTATTCATTAAAAATAATTAAGTGTGTATGTAAATTGTATTGTGTATGTTGTTGTGTATTGTTGTTTTAATTTAGTGTACACACAGATGTGTTTTGTGCGAGTCCCAAATAAATATTTTTCTTTGTTCTATGCTGTTCTTTCTATATTATGGAATTGTACCTATTTTTTACATCTTGTTTATTATTTTGTTTAATGGATCATTCACATTGGTCATCAGCATCATTTTAAATGTTACGAATATCATACGCTTGACTAATCCAACAAGTAAGATATTAAAAACATGGTTTATTTAATCAACTTCAAACTAACAAACTCTAAACCTGCCAGATTGCGATAAGGACATTTCCACATTAATGGGCACTTAGTCCTTCAATCCTCCCCTCCGACTATACACATACATACATACAAACTACACACATATATGTAGTAAGTTAGCACTAATACCCGAACCCCGAAGTGGTCTCCACAACAGACATAACCAGCCACAGAGCAAATACATTTGAATTTATAATTGCACGACTAACGGCTGTCGGGTCACTGAACTACCCGTTTGGGTAGGTACCATCTTTTAAGGTTTGACGTGAGCCCACAGTGAAACGGTGTTGAAGTGATTGGAGTTAGGGATATGTTAATTTAATTAATATACATATAAGACAACTCAGATTAGTTACACCATTAATAACTCAAGAACGGCTGGATAGTTATTTAAAAAATTAAAAAAACAAAGCTAATCGAGCTGCAAAATATTTGAAAAAAACATGACAAAACTAAACGTGCCATCTTTCAGTCTCAAAACTACTGTGAACATGTCCAAACTAAGAAAATTGCAACATTCCACCTCTAAACTCATGCCTCCATGATTTTCCCCTCTTTTCAGCCCAGGCGATAATCATCTAATACACTTTCCGCCCGCCATAATCCTAATAAGCTGGCTAATCTTATGGCCCATCAATCATTTGGTGTGGCCACAAAAAATATGTTATTTCAAGATAGGTCGCAGCATTGATACTGGATCGTAAATCAAACTAATACGTGTATTGTTGCTGATTTCTGTTATGGGTGTATTTTATATGGAGCTGGATTTTTAAATCCCACGTCTGGTTTTTGTGGGAAATTGTATCATTGTTGGCTGTATACCTTACTCCGTCGTAATTTTAGCAGTTTTTAGGATTTTGCAACATTTGGAATAGTATTTTACGCATCAAAATTTGATAGTCTATAATCTCGCGAAGTCATTCCGAGAAATTGTGGATTGACATAAACTGGCGACCAATCAGCTGTCTTGTCTACAATTTATCTGTTATGGTGTGACAGTTAAATTGGAAACTTGGCCCCTCATTGGTTTTTGTTTTCTCTGAATAGACCAATGAGAGCCTTGTTTCCAACTACAACTACACATGAAAACGGTTAAATTGTAGACTTGTGTTCTGATTGGTCGCCATTTTTTGTCAGTCCACAATTTCTCTTTATCATTATAAACTATCAAATTTTGATGCGTAAAATAGTATTCCAAATGTTTAGTTGACAATTTATCGAGAGTTTACAATCTCTCAAGTTATTTTATAATTTTACGGAGTTTACTATTTCCATAGACATATATAATTTGAATCCGTGCGCAGTGGCTAGTCGATATTAAAAGTGAAATCTTCAAGCAGAACTTGTTGACCTCACCAAATAAGTTCTCTGCCAGATCTCAGATTGGAACGTGAGCTCTAATATATCTACGAACGTGAGAATTTAAAGTTGAAGTTGACGAAACGGATTACTACAAATCTTGAACACATTTCCAGATTGAACGAACGTTCATGTTGGCTTACTTAACTGTGCATACTTCGGTACATAATCCTTCCTCGTTGCCTTGAATTTTGTCGATTTCTGGATATGTTTACCTTATAAGATTTCTCGTGTAAGTATTTGCTGTCGATATTATGTTGAACGTAAGTCGGACTTTGTAGTACATCAGCCCCTATACTTCTATTGCTTAAAGTCGCGCGTCGCCTCTGACTTTTTGATGTGTAACATCTTTTCTCTCGCTTTCCTGCTATCTGTGGGAGTGATTTCGTGAAATGGGACGGAATTGTGTAACTGGAAGGCGAGGAAGCGCGCGCTATTCGATTAGACCAATGAGCGCGCGCAGTGGTTGAGTTGGCTGTCAGTTGGTACTTTTAATGTTAATGTTGCTTTTTACCAAGGTGAGACATCCTATGTGACTACTGTAAGACTCGCTCGTTTTTTTTTTACCAACACTCTTGACAGGTAAACCTTCTTGATGAACGATGAAACAAAACACGATCCCCTGTTTTGTCTTCAACAAATATAAGTATCGAAAGATGTACAGTCAACAAAGCTATTTGGTATACAAGGCAAAAAAAAAAAAATCCACTGCACTGCTAATATTTATTTCTATATTTCTAATGTATGCATTATAACTTTTTAAGATTTTGACATACTTACGAGTGTGGTGTACAATAATTGTCCACTTAGTAGGTACACTCACAAAATTGTTTAAAAGTAGTTGCAAGTCGGCTGTCTGCATACCAAATAGCTTTGTTGCTTATGAAGAGTCGCCATATCGACCAATCCTGTGCCTTGTATCCAGCGGATTCCCGCGACCTTCACCAGGTCATCGGTCTACCTTGTAAGGGGCCTTCCACCGCTGTTCCTACCGGTACGTGGTCGCCATTCCAGAACATTTCGAACCCATCAACAATCTGTTCTGCAAGCAATACACCACTGCCACTTAAGTTTGATGACTCTTCGGGCTATGTCGATAAGCTTCATTTTTTATTCGATCACGCAAGGAAACTTAGAGCATAGGTCTTTCCACTGCCTTTAAAGTCATCATCACCATCATCATATCAGCCGAAAGACGACCTCTACTGGATATAGGCCTCCCCTAAAGGGGTGGTTTGCCATAATCGCCACACTTGGCAGGCGGGTTGGCGATCGCAGTGTAGCTATTGCAATGCACAGAGAATGTTGCTGCCCATTCTTTGGTGAGCTTTTGAAGTATATCTACATAATATATGTCTTGTGGTAATTCCTAATGTGAAACAATGACAAAAAGAAGGCGACATCTATAATAGCTTATGCCTAGCCTGGCATATTATGGGGGTAAATTATTATAAATTTAGCCTATCAAGCTCACCAATATCAATCTAAATTGCTTGCCGCCTCAAATAACTAGCCTAGTTGTTTTTGAAAAACCCATTTCAATGTACAAATCACTCATATTAAGCCACCCGTGGTTAATTTGAAGACCTTGATCAGCGGGACCAATAGCAGACCATTAGTTACGGTGGCCCACGCGACCGAAGTAACGATTCAAAACCTACTTATTATTAAAACCTTCCACTGTAAAAACAAATCACGATTTCATTCAAACATAAACTTTAGTTATACCTAAATAAAGTCGAACGTCCATCGTCAATGAACCTGGTATTTTTATGCTCTCATGTTCGAGTGACCAAATATTTTTCTTTAGGAGTTTTGTTCAGAAAAATGGGACGTGTTTTTCATTCAATGTTCCAGTTTTATTTAGTGGAAAGAAACGCTGAAAGATTTTTATTTATAATAATTTTTGAGGTAATGGTGGAACAAATGGTGATTTTAGAGAATTGAATGAGATGAGATTCAATTTATTTCAATGGCTTGAGCAACTGGTACCTACGTCTTGCAACGCTTTTATACGAATTCAAGATGGCGTCTTTACGGGCGATGTGAGCTGCGTGCTGGTCAAATTGTTGTGTTCACAACGACAATAATGATTGGAAAAGTCAGCGTTTTCCTCCTTGCCCAAGTTCGGATTATTAAGACAAACCCTTTACTGATCAGTTATTTGCTGAGAGTAGTTAGTCACTTCCATAGGGGCGACTTTTCATTTTATTATATCTTTTACGTGAGAAATAAAAATGGCGTTTTGACAGAAAATATGCCAAGCAATCATGTTCATTCTTCAGTTAGAATTTGTCTGAGAAGATTATCCGTTCGTCTATTTTTTTAGAGTTACCAAACAACTCCAAATCTCACTGAAATATTGAAATCTCGTGCTTAACGAATAATGAAAGAAACTAGTAGGTATTTTTGGCACAAATCGTATTATCAAGTATTTGGATAAAGATAATAATATTATCGTTATTCCGTCATAGTCTCTGTTGATTTGCGTATTCACAACAATACCGGATGTATGTTTCTTGAAAATTTAAATCTGTTATTAAACATAGCTCACGATGACATACCTTTTGGTAGCAAGAATCTTACTAATAAAGCGTTGGTTAAGTTCTTGGTACCTTCATGGTATGCGACAAGTATGCATGTACACGACATATTCGAATTACTCTTTCTAAGTCGAAGTCAAAGTCAAAGTCATATCATTTATTTCAACTAGACCATTAGACTACTAGTCTTAGTGAGATGCCCCCACTGTTCCCAAGCACGATTTTTTAAGGGTGAACGAGGCTTGAAGGTACATGTGGGCAAGAAACACAAACCCCACATTGTGCCTTCATCATGCCCAACTATAACCACTCGCCTAACACCTGATTCACCCCCTCAACCCTTTTGGAAAACTCTGGCAAAATTGAAATCATCAACACCCGTTTTAAAAAGAGTTCCTCGCGGCGCCAGACCATCCGTGGCTTCGAGTTTAGCGCGATGTGTCCGCGTCGCTGTCCGAGAGAACTCACAAAGTGCTTGGGAGCAACTGTTCACCTTCCCTTTTAGGGTTCTACATGTGCAAAAAAACAACNAAAAGAGTTCCTCGCGGCGCCAGACCATCCGTGGCTTCGAGTTTAGCGCGATGTGTCCGCGTCGCTGTCCGAGAGAACTCACAAAGTGCTTGGGAGCAACTGTTCACCTTCCCTTTTAGGGTTCTACATGTGCAAAAAAATTTGGCAACTAAAAAAACGCTAACAGCGCAAATAAAAGATAACTGTAATATTTCGGCCCAAAGTTTCGAACCAAATTCTGTTGTTGTGTGTGTGGAATCTAAACTAGGCGAGGGTGATATCAGGGGTGCAGCTAGGATCATCTTCAGCAGCGATGTGGTTGCGCCGTACTCTCCAGAGACACTTAAGGCACTGGAGAGCAAGCACCCCGCCCCGGCAGATGATCTCACCTTCCCCGACCCCCCCGATCCAGAAACAAACTCTTTTGATATAACAGGACAACAAGTATGTGCGGCCGTCAGCTCCTTCCGGAGTGGCTCCGCCGGTGGCCTCGACGGCCTGACGCCTCAACATTTAAAGGACCTTATATGCGCAGGCGCTGGGGAAGCTGGGGAGTCCCTTTTGAAGGAGCTTACGGCCCTCATCAACCTGATGCTCTCCGGAAATGTGAACGAAGCCGTCATTGATATTTTGTACGGGGCGAACTTATGTGCCCTGCGCAAAAGAGATGGCGGCATTCGTCCAATAGCCGTAGGGTCTACATACAGACGTATCGCAGCCAAAATTTGCTGTGCGTTTTATAGTGAGACTCTGGCCAGCAAATTCCAGCCCCTACAGCTGGGCTTCGGTTCCAGTGGGGGCTGTGAGGCTGCGGTACACGCATTGTCCTCTTACCTCAACAGTAACGAAGGTGAGGTCATTCTTAAGGTTGACATTAAGAATGCCTTCAATTCCGTGAATAGGGACACCTTGTTGACAGAAGTTAAAAAAGAAATCCCCAAAATTTACAGTTTTCTCCATCAATGTTACAGGCACCCCTCTAAATTACTCTATAAAGAAAACCTTTTGGAGTCAGCAGTCGGTTGTCAGCAAGGAGACCCTCTTGGGCCAGTCATTTTCAGTTTGGCAATTAATCCTATTATTCGACAACTAAATTCTAAATTCAATGTTTGGTATTTGGATGACGGAACCCTAGGAGGTGATGTAGACACAGTCCTTAAAGATTTAACTTTTTTGATGGATAAATTTAGTTCAATCGGGCTAGAACTCAACCTTTCGAAATGCGAAATTTACCTCCCTCAAACGACTGACAGGCAGACTACATTAGCAAAATTTAACACTATAGCTCCGAACATCAAAATTACTGATAGAAATTCTCTTCACCTCCTGGGCTCTCCAATTTTTGATGAATCCTTTCCATCTTTCATTGACCAGAAAATACAAAATTTTAATGATGTCTCGGAAAGACTTTTCAAAATTAACATGCATTCGGCCTTCACACTTATTCGGTACTGTTGTTTTGGACCAAAATTCACATATAGCCTTCGCTCCTCCCATCTATGGAAACATTCACATCTTTTGGAAAAAGTAGACCAAATTATCAGAAACACACTTTCATCAATCCTTAATGTGGCTTTGGACGACCGAGCATGGCAGCAAGCCACACTTCCCGTTCGCATGGGTGGCCTCGGCGTCCGCAAAATTTCGAGTATTAGTCTACCGGCCTTCCTCTCTTCGGTCCACAGTACTGAAACATTAACCAGGAAAATTTTATCATCCTCACTGGTTGTTTTTGAGGTACCGTGTTTAACCGATGCGTTGAGCGCTTGGAAAATGGCTTGTCCCAACACGGATTTACCCGACAACCTGTCCTCCCAGAGACGATGGGATGTGCCGCTCTGCAGTATTTCACGGAATAACTTGTTTCATACGTCATCGAATACTGCTGAGCGTGCACGTCTGCTGGCTGTGGGAGAATGGGAGTCGGGTTTGTGGCTACAAGCACTTCCGTCTTTCACCATAGGCACTATGATGGATGACGCATCATTTCGGCTCGCTATCTGTTTGCGCTTAGGCGCACATTGTGTTGCTCCGCATCGGTGTCACTGTGGAGTAGCTGTCGACAGCCTCGGGCACCATGGTCTTTCCTGCTGCAAGAGCGCAGGCCGCATAGCACGCCATGCCAGCATCAACGATATTATTCGTCGGGCTTTTGTCACCGCCGGCGTACCTGCGGTATTAGAACCTAGCGGCTTGGTACGGGACGATGGGAAAAGACCAGATGGTATGACGTTGGTGCCGTGGAAGGTGGGTAGGCCTCTGGTGTGGGACGCAACGTGTGTCGACACTCTTGCGCCATCGCATGTTCCAAGTACGGCAGGCTGTGCCGGCGCTGCCGCTGCGGCTGCCGAGGCCCTCAAGCGGCGCAAATATTGTAACCTTATTGGGAATTACAGTTTTGAGCCGTTTGGGGTCGAAACGCTTGGATTATGGGGTCCGAGTGCGCGTCTTCTTTTCAAGGACATATCTCGCCGACTGATCCACCTTTGCTCAAAGAATTAGCATTGCCATTCAACGTGGCAATGCTGCCAGTCTTCGGGGCACGTTTCCGGATGACAGCGATGCGGAGGAATACTTTGACGCCTGAGTGTACTTTGTTTTTGTATATGTACATACTTAGGTTTAGTAGATGTAAATAGTTTTAAGATAGTATATAGTTATATTATGTTTGTCTGATTGTAATAAATATTAAAACTTAATACTAGACCATTAAAAGGCACTTTTGAACGTCAAATTTACAGTTTGAAATTAAAATATTAGTGACTAGTTGTCCATTCGCAAAAAGGAGATTTTTATGGAGAAGAACGGACAAGAAACTCCATAGTTACTCTTTTCAAATTTAAGGCGGCGAAGGCCTTGTTTCTTTCTCCCTCGCGCGGCCCGCCTCCTCCTTTGCTAGCATTACTGCTTCGCAGAAGGAGGTGACCGCTTCCCAAGCCTCCTCGCTCCGGAACATGGATTCAACCAGGGCCGGACGCGGTGGGACATTACTTACCAGTACACTTTTCACTGTAAAGTGACGTTACAAGCCCCCACTCCTTATCTTTGATGCGTTTTATTGATTTGATAAAATAAAAAATACGTATTCAATATTTTTCGATAATCCAACTGACAGACTAAATACAATCATATTTTTGTAATCCAGGCAACATCCCTATTGGGGTTCTGAATTCCTGGCTAATCAGTTTTAAATTTTGATCGGTACTAATGTGTCCAATAAAGTTAGCAGTAACACTTTGGACATTGATTATCGGAATAAATTCGTTTGAATTAACCAGTGAAGAATTTTTGTTGTAAAAACTTGTTTAGGCGTGTTGAGCACTTTTTGTGTGAACAAAAATTATGGAATCATCTTCACCGAACGCTTTCCATGAACTATATGTATACTGTGTATATATGAGTACTTTTCGGGTGAACAAAAATTATGGAACTCGCGTTATCGTCACCGAACGCTTTAGCTTTCGCTTAGTTTTCACTTCTATCGACAGTCCCCAAAGACTGTCCCGCATGTTTTTTTTTATGGAAATGATGTCAAAAACGAGGTTTAATGTTTTGCCAATTGCTACCACAAGCAGCATTGCATAGCATTCGAACCGAGACACTCATGCTCATCAGAAGCGCTTGTGATCACTTCCTTAGGACGCATAATCATAACTAACTTCTAAAATAAACTAAAACTCGTGCAACGTTCACAGGAAATTAGTTCCGGGCTTAATCTCTTGATAATCAAACAAAATTTCACATATCATTGGGTCAGCCTACGTTTATATCCATAAGGTCGTTAGTTGGACGCGTCGGGCCGTAATAATTGAATTACAGTCACGGTTATGCAACTAGCTTTGTGCCAAGCGAATGTAGACTGTATGTGTTTAGCAAATTGTATTATTTCGCGTGTCAAGTTCGGGATACGTGTTTTCTCGGACGCCGATGGTCGCCGTGTTATATTTTCATCCGCTTCCTTTATGATGGAAAATCTTCCGTTCATGTTTTATTCTTGTCGAACTCGGACCCTTATTATCGATCTATAGAAAAGTTTGAATTCTTGTTGTGAAGTTGTGAACGTTTGATTATGATCGATGGTTGAGTTTACTACGGGTAGACTATTCCGCGTAAACGATATGTTTGTAATTTTGTGTTTAACTAATCTAGCCATAAATTGCAGTGATTTTTTAGAATATTTCTTTAGACTAGGTTTTTTTACCTGTGGATTTAGTGAAATACACCTCAGAAAACTGATTTGCATCCGCAGACTCAACGTAAGGTTCGGTTGAAAAGCAACTTCAGGCAACTTCTCGAACTTCGACTCAAACATTCGCACTTTTAAAAAACCGTGTATTAATAAATGTCTTTATATTTTATAACACCCTGGTCATCATATCAGCCGAAAGACGTCCACTACTGGACATAGACCTCCCCCTTAGCAGGCAGGTTGGCGATCGCAGTGTAGCTGTGTTGCAATGCACAGAGAATGCTGTTGCCCATTCTCTGGTGAGTCCCTTAGCCGCCTCTTACGATACCCACACCCTGGTGTTGCTGTGGAAACAGGGATTTCTTGGTTTGAGTGACCTATTCGCTGCCACCAACGATTCGTGGAAGTAGCTATGTTTTGGGATACTCAAAGACTAAGCACTTATTTCAATTAGACCATTTACATGCACTTTTGAATTGTCAAGGTCGGTCGTTCAAAAAGATGAAGCTCTTTGCACGTTCCAAAGCGTAGATCTCTATGGAGAAGAACGTGCAAGAAACTCCACGGACACTCTTTTAACAATAATTTTTTTACAAAGTTATGGTTACATATTTCCTGTGAAATCTGAAATCTGAGTTACTATTGTGCCAGCGACATGAAGAAGAAAAAGAGTAGTGTCTTTTAGATATACATATATTCCGGAACTAAATTACAATTTAAGAACTGAGTCAGACCCACCCTCCGGATCCCTATTTCCCCTCCCTCCCTTCTTGTCGCTCAGTAACATCCTTCACTGGTTCATCCAAAATGAATCACAGACAAACAACTCAAAACAAATGCATATCTTATTACATGCAGCCCGAGTATTTCCAAGCAAAATGTCTGACGACGTGAAGTATGAGAGATTTTACGAGATAACTTGGGAATGTTTGTCAAGAGAGTTTGTTCGATCACTCGTCGGAGCTATGAGGGGAGGGGGTCAAGGTTTTGAGGAGGGGGGACTTTAGCCTTCACTCTCGTGTTATGTAGGGGGCTAGATTAGGTTGCAACTATCAAAATATTCAGTCTCAACTTCGAATATGATTCTGATCAATTTCGTTGCGGGATCCAAGATAATTGTGTAGCGGCATCAAAAAAAAACAAAGAAGCGAAATTTTTACGATAACAAAAAGAACCGCTGCGCCATCTACGACGATCTAACAACGAAATCCTGCATCGCGCAAGCAAAGTTCTCCGTGCGATTTGAACATTTACAGCAGTCCGAATATCAACTATGGGGCAGTTGCCCACCAGACACAACAACAGTCTGGTCGGAGGATCCTCCCATTTTCAGTGGAGGTATGCAGGACTTTACTCTCTGTACCGCATACCTCTATAGTTGCATCGTGTCGCTACTGTTGATTCTGGCACACACACTCAGTTGCAGTGGTTGGAAATACTGTGTCAGGCTTATCCCAAATTTAACTATCGTAGTATGGTCAGACTTAGGTGTTTGCCAACTTCTGACTAATTATAGTGACTTAATATTGGATAAAAACTATTTTATAATCTAACTAGGTTTTGCCCGCGACTTCGTATGCGAATAACCCGTTTTTTTCCCGTTCCCGTAAGAATTTCCCGTTCCCGTACAGCCTATAGCATTCCTCATGAATGTGGTTATCATACACAAGAAGTAAGTATGTCGATTGGTCAGTGACTTATCATTCGAGAAGTCGTCAATTGTGTTGTAACATTTTTCAATCAAAATATTATTGAGCGTCTTTTTAAATTGAATACAGTCATATTTTAAATAGGATTAGGTACTTTATTAAAAATGCGTGGGGCAATACCAAAAAAGCTTTTTTGCATTAGTACGGTTTTACATTTCACTTGACACAATTCTAATGTGACTTTATATAATTAATGTTTATGTGTACAGGCTCTCCTATTAGGTTAGTTGAATTTGGTTAGATTTGTGTGTTATATTTTGTTGTTTTATCGTTAATATTTCTACTTAACTAAAGTATCACGACGATGTAGGATTTTTATAATTATTTAGTCTACTATAAATTAAAAACGCTCACCGAGTTCATAGATCTTTAGTTAAATTAACAGAGACAATGATTCAAGACTATTTCCTAATTTTAATGTTAGTTACTGCAGATACTAAAGATCTAGTTCTATAGCACTATAAAGTTTGATTTGCAAATCTATTTTCATCCATAAATTTATTTGATCGATGATAATTTCATTCAGTAAAGTGAGTAGGGAAAATAACACTTTTACTCGTTAATGTTTTAACTTTATAAGTTCTCTAGCTCTTGGCCGCGACTTCGTACGCGCATATCCCGTTGTCCACGTTCCCGTATAGCCTATATATAGCCTTTCTCATAAGTGTGGCTACCAAATACAAAAAAAAAAAACCAATTCCGACTGGCCAGTTCCAGAGATTAGCGCCTTCAAACAAACAAACTCTTCAGCTTCATTATATTAGTATATATTTTTTATTTTTATTTAATATGGGTTTGCTCTTGACTCTAGTCTAGGTCATAGATGACAGAGACAAAGTCGACGATTATTATTTATTTATTTAACTACTAATTTGCATTCTGACTAGTACGGTATAGTTTAAACATGTCCTCTGGCGTTGAACAATATTATAATACACATAATATCAAACAATAAACCTTACTTCCTGGACAAACTCCCTAGCAAGATGGATGGTAGATACAGAGTCGAAGATATTAATAAAAAAGTATGTAATAAAAAAATTGTATGGATATTTTAGGCTGCTTGGACAACTATGAAGTTTTAGTTATACCTGATCATCACCATATTGTACAAATCCATCTACTTGCCCCTAAAGGTACCTAGGTTTTTAAAAAAAATAATATGGGTTTGCTCTTGACTCTAGTCTAGGTCATAAGTCAAAGTCAAAAAGTCAAAAGCCATTTATTCAAATTAGGCTGAGTGCTAGCACTTTTTGAACGTCAAAGTTCTACATAAAGACAGTCCCCCAAAACGCCCGCCCGTCACCACTTCCTAGTGTTTTAGCTGGGAAGAAGAAGTGGCGCAACAAACTCCCCAGCAACACATCTGTCTGTTGAGTTATAAGAACTATCACTTATACAAAGGTATGTAAGTAGTCAGTATTCTTACAAAGAAAACAATACAACAAAGGTAACACGTAAAAACATAAAACTTAATAATTAAAACATAGATGACAGAGACAAAGGTAGGTGTTTATTTGTATTCCAAAAAGCTACCTCATCTTCAAGACACAATTTCCTCGATAACCGTTACTCCACCTTAACAACGTAAGCCTGAAACCAATACGGTATAACTCAATACCCTTAAAAGGGTTCCATATCACTTTTATCTTGTCGATAAGGACGACCATTTATTTTAACCATACGGTATACAAATACGCACTTAGCTACATGGAGTCTTCTTACAATTTACGTATTCTATGTATGATCTTGGATGGAAAAAATCTGATGTTTAGTGTTATGATGGACATTTTTTTAACTCTATCAACAGTGCTTTTCTTTTACGTCCGACACCATACAGAATACGGCATGGCACCTAGTTAATGAGATTTTTAGAATAAAACCTGTCTTAACAGCAATAGTATTTTTTATGGGCATATAAATATCTAATAAGTTACCCATAGACATTAAGAGCCTACAGTACATTCAATTAGTATTTTTAAAAGGAAGCTTTAAGACTTCCTGATTAAAAAGGCATATTATTCTGTAAAAGAATTCCTTGAAGAGAAATAATTATTTAATATTCAAATGATTGTGATAATATGTTGTGATATAAATTATAAGAATAGTATAATATAACATAAATTGAATGTTGCATGAATAATGATAATATAGTAGAATGTTAACTGTAAAATTGTAGTATTGACCATGTTTAATCTTTATTTTTTATTTTTTTCTATGTATGTATAAACTATTTAAATTGCAATGCCTTAATAGGCAACTAAGTTCTAAGATCCTACCTATTGTTAACATCTTCAAAATTCTGTTCACTTAGTTCGCAATAAAGAATTTGAATTTGAATTTGAATCTAAGACCACCGTCTGTCCGTACGTCACAGAGATTCATCTCAGATGATTTTGACATAGCAATGCACATTTTCAATAGGGTTCGTAATGTTAAGTATAAAATGGTCTCTATGGCTACAAATCTTTGGTTAATGTTGGCTATTTGCCAATCGCTGTTCTGTATGGTGACCCGGTGATCTATGTTCTGACCTAAGCAATTTATGGATGGACTACTGACCTTATGGAGCGTAGTTTCTGGTTTTGCTCAAGCACTGTGACGTCAAGTTGGTGTATGAACTGAACTAGATTTTGCTAATTTTCGTGCTTGTCATACTTTTGTAACTCTACTTCATCAGCAAAGTCAAAGTCAAAGTCAAAACGTTTATTTCAATTAGGCCATTAAACGGCACTTTTGAATATAATAATATTAAATTAATAAAGTGACTCTACTGTCCATTCGGAAAGGTCTACCTTTCCGAATGGACAGTAGAGTCACTTATGGAGGAGAATGGACAAGAAACTCCATAGTTACTCTTTTCAAATAATGGTTTTACAGCGCCGTGCTGCGAGTCCGCCCATGGTACAGCATCATGCTGAGTGGGAGTCTTGTCTTAATATTTGTCTTAACTACCTTAAGTGATTTCAATACCTACTTACTACTAAATCTTCCTACAGGTAGGTACTTAACGAATTTTAGTTTAAGTTTAAAATAATTTGTACTTGTATCTACATCTCTGTCTATGACAGTACTTAATTAAATACTACCTAAGTAGAGTTGAAGTTAACGAATGTATAAATAGTTAACTAATAGGTATTTGTATCTCAGAAGATTAAACATCTTTTTTGACAAAATGTTTGATAAGTCTATCTGTATCTTTTGGTCTCTCCGGTACGCAGTTGAGCTGTACCTAAGTATCAGTACCTACCTGTTCTATTCCCAGACATGTTTCATAAACAACATCTAGATATCCACACGCAAATACAACCAGAACTAAAATGCCTGCTACCTACCTACTGTTATCAGAATTACTACCTGTTGAAACAAACCAAACTTGTGCGAGCAAAGTGAAAACGTTCCACCAGCCGCCATCATTATTCTACTCCAGACAGTGATCCTATGTAAATAATATAACGAAGGCTTCGATCGAACCCACCAGTCCCCTGAACTAATAATTTCCACACATTGATACATCGACATCATAATTGTGAACAGCGCCATCTATTATTAATAATAGTAGTTAGTGAGCGCGTGCAGTTTTACCGACAACGCCG
This sequence comes from Mamestra configurata, assembly GCA_002192655.3. Taxonomy (NCBI): domain Eukaryota; kingdom Metazoa; phylum Arthropoda; class Insecta; order Lepidoptera; family Noctuidae; genus Mamestra; species Mamestra configurata. Next base: position 288,419 of record NDFZ01005346.1, on the reverse strand, counting down.
CTTCGCGCATGCGCAGACGTATTCGAGGCCACGGTCACAACTACAATCACTGGTTGATTACGCACACACTGGCGCCCCGGCTAGCTCCGTTGTCAAACGTGTCTGACGTTTTGAAGTAAATAATGCTGTAATTTACGTGATTATTTTGTGTTTGTGATAGTGAAAAGAAACAAATGTAAGTATTACTTCATATTATTATCGATTTATAGCCATTCAAGTTCGTATGACGTTGATTTATTACATGAAACTACAGTTGAAATAACCTTACTGAATTCGGCTGCAGTGCGCATGTCAGGTTAATTATTTAATGCTTTTGTCACTTTGAACTATACTGAATTAGACTTTGAGATATGTTTTTTTTTTATCAAGAAACTTTTTGTTAATTTATTTTATAGGTTTTGTAAATGGTTTTTCGGTTCGTAATTAAACGATTATAGAACGAACATTTTAGCAAGTTTTTCATTATCCGATATGGTCTAGTGGCTAGGATACCTGGCTCTCACCCAGGAGGCTCGGGTTCGATTCCCGGTATCGGAAATCACTTTTTGAAATTTGTTTTCTTTTTTTCAGAGCCAAGATGGTTTCTGTGAAGGCGGCTGCGGCCATTACGATGGTCTTCGTAGGATGCTGTTCCAACGTAGTGTTCCTTGAAATGGTTGTTAAAGAAGACCCGGGCGCAGGAAACTTAGCTACATTCTTACAGTTCTTATTCATCGCTTCAATAGGATTTGTTACCGTGGGAAAATTCGGTACAGCAAAGAGGAATATTCCCTTCAAGCAGTACTTACTTTTAGTAGGGTTTTTCTGGACAAGCAGTGTAGCAAACAACTATGCATTCGACTTCAACATACCGATGCCTTTACACATGATCTTCAGATCTGGTTCCTTGATGGCGAACATGGCTATGGGTGTCTGGATATTGAAGAAGAGGTACCTACCATTAAAGTACCTGGCCGTCTTTATGATATCCGCTGGCATCGCTCTCTGTACCATCGTATCCAGTGGCGACGTGAAAGCGCCAAGAGAAACTCACGAAGATGCAGCTGAGGAAGAGAAACTGAAGTTTATCGACTGGCTGTGGTGGTGCCTGGGCATAGCCATCCTTACCTTCGCGCTCTTCGTGTCAGCAAGGATGGGAATCTTCCAAGAATCCTTGTACTCGAAGTACGGAAAGCATCCTTGGGAAGCTCTATACTATACGCACTTACTACCTTTAGTATTCTGGTTGCCGACTGCCTCTAATTTAATCGGACACGTGAAAATAGCTACAGAGACACCTATCGTTGAATTCCTTGGCATTGCTTTCCCGAGACAAGTCCTCTGGCTCATCCTCTATGTGCTAACTCAAGGATTATGTATAAGTGCTGTGTACGTGTTGACAACGGAATGCGCCTCACTGATCGTGACCCTGACAGTCACCTTGAGAAAATTTGTCTCTCTCCTATTCTCCATAGTGTACTTCAGAAACCCATTCACAGTCGGGCATTGGATTGGGACCCTTTTAGTCTTTATCGGGACTCTGATATTCACGGAGATCTTGCAGAAGATGATCGCAGTAGTCGTGCCAGGAAAAGAAGAGAAAAAGAAGAAGATATAGATGTCGTTAAAAGTTGGTTGTTTGGTCGTTGAACAAATGCAGGGGTTATGAACATTTGTGTGATTGGAGATTGACATAGCAAATTGTATTCTAATTTATGCATAATGGTCTAAGATCCCAGATCCCCAGGATGTTACAGGTATGCCTATGTTCAATTGTACATATTTACACTACTTTATCCCATTTTGTTTTTCAGAAAATAAGTAACGTCTGGGGGATCTGGGACCTTGATCTTTAGTTAAAAGTATGCCATATCACAGTTATTATAAATATCAGTTTTGTCCATGAACATTTCTCTAAAATGTATGGTTTATAAAATAAGTAAAAATAAAACACGCATAGAAGTTAATCCTTTTGAACTGCTGCTAGGTTTTAATTGCTGTTGGATTTGCCGCCATCTTTTCAAGCATATAAAAATATATTAATAATATATTCTAAAAATAATAAAACCGTATCTTTTTAAACGGTCACAAAAATTAGCAGCTATAGCCATTCATGATTATTATCAATTGATATGGTCGCACAATCAATTGTATCGATCATAAGTATTTTCCTTGGTAACCGTACAATAATGCCATTTACTAGAAAAAAAGCCGTAATTTATTCAGATTAATTAGACCGTAATAAATTTTCAATAAAATGTTTTAACTGAAACCTTCAATTGAACTGCAATTATACATTATTTACGCAATAATTTCTTAGTCACTAGTGATAACTAATACTAACGTCCATTTTTCTTCACATTGTAGTCCAAATGATTGGTGCAGTCATGATCATATTATAAGTTCCAAATAATTCATCATCATCTTCCTGCCCCTATCCCATGTTACTTGGAGTTGGCGCAACACGAGTTCCAAATAATTAAGTTGCTCTAATTTATCTGTTAAAATTCTATGAGAAAGATTGAAGATCAAATAGTGTCGCTCAATCAAGCTGTACATTTCCAGTATAAGCTGACTTCTCAATGCACGAAAAATCGATACAGGGCTAGTTTAACTTATACTGGTAAATCATGATTGATTTGTAATGTCGTAGTGTACACGACACATATTGGTAAATTAATTTAGTACTCTGTCATCTGTCAAGAGCCTAACAAGTAATATTTTTAATAAAAAATTCGAGTTTTTTTTTTTAATTTTAGAACATAGTCCTAGATACTCTGTGTAAACAGAACACGGTTCAAATGTATTTGCAACCCAGGCTTTTAGGGCCTTTTAATACAAAATTGACAATTAAAAATCAAATTAAAATTATCTCCAATTATAAATTCTGGTATGGTGTACATATTAATTTGAGCATGTCCTTAAAATCAGATGCAAGTCATTGAATGATATACTAATCATTAAGTATCTTCCGCTTTGCCTCGTCATTCTACGTCTCAGATACAACTGAGTAGTAACAGACGATGTAATCAGGGTTCGTCATCATTTAACGTGATAACAAAATATTTAGAACAGCTGTACTTATAGTATTATTTTTTCTACATTATATATGTGTGGGGCAGAATGTCTGAAAAGGTATTTATTTATAATAAGCACACCAACCGCACTGTCACTTATAATTCAAATAAAATTACATTTAAAAATCGGCATTTCAGTAACCATGCAAATGTCAGGTATGCATGACATTGAACATAGTGAATATTAGAGACAAAAAAAAGAAAAACTTAAAAGTGCGTCCAGTATACCTAAATCCTGAACACTACAAAAACAAAACAATTTCTCTATTCTAAACTCATAGAGAAAACTTCGTATTTGAATAACCTATTTATAGATGAGAGGTAAACTCATTTTTTTTCCCTATACAATGTGTATCAGAATCAAAGCAATACCTGAAAACGGGTCATTGTACTCATAATTATGAACAATTTTTACTATGGGACCAAACCGAAAATCGCCAAACAAAATCAGCTGTTTGGTAGGTACATTTTGTCAAGTTAAGCGCACATAAATGTATGGGGTAGTCGATTCGTTCACCATCCAAACGTTGTATATTTCTTGGTTCCGATAGTATAGTCAGGGAAAATAATCATTTATCACCTAATCGTTAAAAGTGTATTAATATGTTTCATTTAGAGAGTTTTAGTCTTGCTAAATTTTCAATTTATCTACGGTAAGTAGTTGTCAAAAGTGCTAAACAAATAATTTCCTTGACTCTACATAACAAAATAGAGATCTCTACAGATTGTACAAATAATACCCGCGATTTCTAACGATAAAATATTGAATGTATTAGTTTCTTTTAAGTAAATATTTTTTTTGCATGATCTCAACTCGTGCGCAAGGTCGTTTAACTGTTGTTAGTTTCAAGAATTATACGTTGCTCGGTATAAATTTATTTGTTGTTCTCTCATTATTATGTTTTTTTAACAGCTTCTATTCTAAATTTAAAATAGCGGGTATCAATTATAAATATTTAAAAAATATATATTATTTTAAGTACTCTGATGCGGAAAGTTTTCGACACACTATCGTTGTGCGTTTAGCTAAGGAGTGGAATACCCTGCCAGAGTCTGTTTCCTGATAGCTTATCATCAGGTTCAGTGGCGTAGCTAGTCTCAAAGGGGCCCTGTATCGGACAGTTTTGGGGGGGCCATTTTCAGGGGTATTGTTTTTAAAACAAAATAGGCCCTAATAACTCAGAACTGTCTTGGCAGGCCACGAAGGAGATGGCGCGACTAAATGTATAGCTTTGCGTCCACACGTCGGGGCCCTTGTAACCCGGGGCCCCGTATATTTGATACGGCTGATACGGCAGTAGCTACGCCCCTGATCAGGTTGGACTGTGGACAAACGCAAGCCTGTAAATAATAAAAAAATGTAAAGGCCATTGACCCCGTTAATTTCAAGTACCTGATTATCTTTCTTGAAATTGAAAATTATAATTTGAAAATAATATAATAATTATAGCAACAAGGTCAACAAGAACGTCTCTTTAGTGTTATATTAATGACTTGTATCTAGATAAGATAAGGCCATACGCGTGCCATATGAAATAACTAAGGCATTATGTATTTGTAACACATAAAAAAAAGTTGTACTGGACTACTGGTTAATGCGGAAAGTTGTGTTGCATTGCAAAAAGGATATATATATATATAACAAAACTAATAAGAAACGTTGAAACAGAAGAATAATTGTTTTTTTGACAAAAAATATGGGCACAAAATAATAAAACAAGATTTGTTTGAAGTGTTGTAAAAAAATATTGTTGTTTTTGACAAAATACATAATATAATTATTTATTACAAACAAGATTTATGTAGTGTTCAAAAAGAAGAATTATTGTTGTTTTGTTATTTTAATCTATGTATTTATTGTATATGAAATAATTAATCGTAAAAATTGTCACGATTTTGTAATAAATTGATGTGCTCAACAGTAATGGCTCGTTGAAGGGAATTTAAAATTCTTGTATGTAAGTGCAGCCAGCAAGAGTGTGATGTTAGCATAGATCAATAATTAATATATTATGATTAGTTGTAAGCTTGTTGTACAATAAATAAATTCACTGGTTTTTTTAGAATGAATACTTTTTTATTTATATCTTCGTCTCGGTATCTACCATCCATCTTGCTAGGGAGCTATGTTTATTGGTTGACATTACGTGTTTTTATAATCAGAGATCGGAATAGGTAGACTATATTTACCTAAAGTTCGAGGAAGTAAGTAACATACGAGTAGATAATACCTCCTCTAAAATCTAGGAATCGTAAACATGCCGATTAAATCTCGGGATTTAAGAAATTGCAAATTACTTATTGCTCTTTGAATACACTAATATATCATATTGAAGTGTCTTAGTTTTTAGAGTGGAGAAAGAACTGTTAAATTAAATTGCTTCGTTTTACATACAAAATCAAGTCTTGAAATTTCTGTTATTTACCTGATTATATTGTAATCTTATTTTGTTTTTTTATAATCCCAGTTTTAATTGTCATGTTTTAGAGGAGGTATTATCTACTCTATGTTACTGAATTCTTCGAACTTTAGGTAAATATAGTCTACCTATTCCGATCTCTGATTATAATATTGTTCAACGCCAGAGGATATGTTTAAACTACCGTACTAGTCAGAATGCAAATTAGTAGTGAAATAAATAAATCTATACTAATATAATAAAGTTGTTTGTTGAAGAGTTTGTTTGTTTGAACGCGCTCTCTCTCTGGAACTACCAGTCGGATTTGGAAAATTATTTTTGGATTTGATAGTCTTATTTATGTAGAATGCTATAGGCTATACAGGAACGGGAAGAAACGGGATATGCGCGTACAAAGTCACGGGCAAAAGCTATTAATTAATAATAATAAAACGTTTATTTTTACACACAGAAAAATACGTACCCGAGTTCAATGATAAAGGTCATTGCTCTCTGGTCGCCTCTTGACACACATAATGCTATATTTACATAGTATTAAAACCGTCTGCAGTTGAATGTCAGCGTTGTGTTTCTTTTGTAGCTAACCTTTATGCAATTTGTGAAGAACAGAGCCATCCATAATTATGTTAATTACACACATTACATCATCATTTTATCAATAGTGTCATAACCAGAGATCGAAATAGGTAGACTATATTTACCTTATGTTCGTGGAAGTAAGTAACATAGAGTTGATAATACCTCCTCTAAAATCCCGGAATCATAAATGGAATCGTGACAATTAAAACCCGGGATTATAAAAACATGAACTGGACTTAGAGTATAGTTACAAGTTATTGATTAGAAGAATCAAAAGAAGAAAGAGTTGTGCGAAAACAAAGCTATTTAATTTAACAGTTTTAGTAGGTACGGAACTATGCAAACATTATAAGATTCTTCAATATAATAATTTTGTTCAAATGTATTCAAAGCGCAATAAGTAATTTACAATTTCTTAAATCCCGGGATACAATCGTCATGTTTATGATTCCGGGATTTTAGAGGAGGTATTATCAACTCTATGTTACTTACTTCCACATTAGGTAAACTACCTATTCCGATTTCTGGTCATAATATAAGTTTAAAAGAACGAAGGAATGAGTACATAGTGATGCAAGTGGTGTGGTGGTAGAACCTGTAGGAATTCAACAATCTTACTAGTAAAAATAAATGCATTTTTAAAACAATATTTAGTAGATACCACGCTCACAGATTCTCCGTGTCAACTATGGTCGCGTTGATCGGCGACCTGCCTGATTTGAAAAATGAGATTAATTGCATATGTGGGGGCTGGCCAACGCACTAGTACGATTTACAGTAAATTGTATGCCTAAAGCGATGGGTTTTAGAAAAGTGTATTGAAAAGTATTGTTTTAAACTACAAGGTAATGGAATGAAGGCAAACAAAGTGACTTCTATCAGCTAAAACAAAAATATTGAAAAAAATTGACATGCGTTACCAAAATAGCGTCTGATTTTTTGAACGACAATTACGATAAATCTGATTCATCTTTCTGGTTTAACTTACAGCACATCACAGTGGACAGACCTAGGCCATATTCTAAATTATAACTGCTAGCCTTAAAATCAGACCGGACTTCCTCAAAGGGGCGAGGGGAGATGTAGCATCTGCATCGAGTCTGTTGATAACGATGTCTATTGTGATTTGGAAATCCTGATGGTTTTTGCGGGCTATAATTTTATTTGTAACACCTTGTGAAAGTAAATTATCCAATAAAATACTGTAGACAAACACAACCGTCAATACTCGAACTCTTATTTTGAAGCGTGATCGTAATAAATGAAAATCTTAAGTAGGTATACTTACTTCATTATAGAGTTGAAAAAAAAAATACCAGTTCTATTGACTATCATCACTATTTCAGAAAAAAAAAAATGTTCACTGCTGGACATAAGCTTCTCCAAAGAGTTGTCCACTTACCAACTGAAATCGCGAAAAATATCTGCATTTATTTTGTCGAATAATGTATGGGGCCGTTGATTTTTTTTTTCCAATTTTCAGTTTTGGTCTCATGTAATCGAGTCCCTAATTGTTAAAAAAAAGTTGTACTGTACTACTGGTTAATGCTGAAAGTTATGTTGCATTTTAAGAAAACAGAATATATATATATACCAAAACTTATAAGAAATGAAAACAAGATTTGTCTGAAGTGTTGGAAAAAAAAATGCTATTTTTGATAAAATAAGTATGCATAATATAATTATTCATAAAAAACAAGATTTGTGTAGTATTCAAAAAGAAGAATTATTGTTGTTTTTATTTTTTTTGTAATTTTAATCTATATATTTAATATGTATGAAATAATTAATCTTAAAAATTGACACGATTTTGTTATAAATCGACGTGCTAATTATTAGTACAATGACCCCTTTTCAGGAGTTGCGTTTTATCTTTTACACTGCTTGCTTACCCACAAAGACAACTTTCAAATATTCCAATATGAGCTGATACTGAAGTTACATAATATTGTGGTTTGTTATACCTACACGCCTATGTTGTTATGGATGTAACTCTAGACATTCATAATAAATTATTAACGTGGTATAGCTGTCGCCCACAATCTTGAGATAACTATTTAAGTACTACATGACTGCCGTATAAACAATCTAAGAAGAAAATCAAGAGAACAGTCTCTGCCTACACTTGATGGTATTTCCTAATTCCAATCGGTAAAAAAGATTCTCGAATCTAATTTTATATTTAAAGTTTTAAAAATATATTTGAAAGAAGGAAAGAAAAATATTTATTTAGGACTCGTACAAAACACACAGAAAATTACAATGAATTATAACTTAGTCATAAAAAATAATAAAAACGAAATGAAACGAATGTATTTACCAAACATTTCAATTGTCTTTTAGTCTTTTACTTTAGTTCTAACATACGCTACATTCAGCGCTAGTTTGTATAGCTTCTCTATGGTCGGGTAATTCTGCTGAGCGCCGGTCATAAATTCAATTCCCAGATCGGGGAAAACTGTAATTTTTTCACGAGGTTTCACACAAGGAATTTCTTTTGGCCAGCCCGGAGTTTGGAAATTGGTGGTGTGACACCTCCGTGCCTCGGAATGCACATTAAGCCATTAGTCCTGCAGCAGAACTCCCACCGGTCATATCGGATATGAGTTACTCTCGTAATCCAAACACAGACGCCCTATAATACCTCTCGCGCCGATGGATAGTCTCCCTTGAGACTGGCCGCTATGATCAAAATCGGTCAGGAGGACTATTTTGGTTGGTTGGTTCATTATTTATTCATTAGTACTAATGTTGTATGGTCTCGTTCGTTAGTAAATCTGTAATATCTATTTCAATCCAGACTCGTTCTACTTTAAATCCTAATCGAACCCGGTTGGGCTTGCTGGGCCCATAAGCTAACGGTTATGGGCCCAGAAAGCCGGATCTGCACTTCCTTAGTACACTTCCTTTTTCTGCAGATCACTTTTGCATCATGTTTATAAAGCACAGTTTAGACTGTGCTTTGTCTATCAGTGAGTGAATTTTAGATTCAAATAATAATCCTACTGAGGTTTATAAGAAAACCAAATTCTGGGTTAATCTCGCTGTTGTACATAAGCTGTCCCATTTTATTATGAACATGTATGTTTTCTATGCAATGAAGGATATTGAGCCCAATAACAATGAAGTTATTTAATAAGTAAGTAATCAACAGTAAGATTATTATATATCATATTTATTAGTTTATTATTTTAGTATATATATGTATTATATCAGTATTATATATATATATATATATATATATATATCATTTGTGTATTCTTTCCGAAACAAAATTCTATTTTACCACAGTGTAGTCTTTTTAACCCAAAGGTTGACTGGTAGAGAATGCCTTGATGCATTAAGTCCGCCCATGTACCACTATTGTACACTAAGTTTAAATAAATAAATAAATTAAAAAACTATCTCATTAAACTTTTCCATTAATCTATGTTAATTCAGCCATGGTTTTAATCAGCCACCCAAAACCACAGTACTTACTACCGTCATAATTATAACTTACATGTACCCACGTGCATATCGCTAAACTTTGCACAATATTTATTACTTTGGGCTCATTCTATATATTTAGTTTTATCTAACGTTCATATCTGGCCGAAATTGCTGAGTAATCGTTCTGATAGCAGATTATAATATGCCCTCTAAGTGACCTTGTTTTATGGCCGAAGATCTATGGAAATGAGGTTTTTATATTCTTGCAAAGGTTTTTTTAGCTTCTTTCGTAACTTGGAAATTAACGAGATTTTTTCAATAGTCCTTTCTTTTGTGAATCCGATACCTAATAGGATTTGTCCGTGAACATTACCCAGAATTATATCTACGTACGTATACATAGTGACATTTTTATTTTATTTTTAATGATTTCGGAAGGGAGTCTCAGACTCTTACTGGCTAAGACCCACCAGTGTTCCTTCAAAATTCCCTTTGCCTGCCAGGGTCGCGGTAACTCTTTCGAACAAATCCACAACCCTGGCAGGCATTCAGTCAGTCTTTAGCTGTAGTCCATTGCTGGACTGAATTGCATGCTATTTAAATCGGCCTACCACTAAAATCGTCGCCTCCATCCAGCTACTTCAAGCAACCCTGCGAAGAGCGTCGCTCTTCCTACCTTGATAGTTTGACTTATCAGCTCAGCACAAAAAAAATACCATCCCCCACATGATGCTAGCGAAATAGGAGGCGGGCCGTGTGAGGGAGAGGCAACAGAAGAAGACGCCCCAGGAGTCGGGAGATGCAGGGCGATTCCCGGCCATTGTAGGCGCGGGCCTGCGGACGGCGAGCGTTAGGTGGCTCGCCGTCCCGATCAGAACCAGGCCTGGGTCGACGGCGCGTTGTGTTCCACGCGCGCCTCAAAGATATGAGAGTAGACTGGGCTTGCTAGGGCCAGAGCTTGCCAGTGTTGCGGAATTTGTTCGAAAGACCGCGGCCCTGGAATGCAAAGGGCATTTGGAGGAACCTTCTTTTGGAGTTTATTAGCGGAAGAAGTCATTTGATGATTTCCTATCCATAAAAAAAACCTTACATGATTCCGTTGTGAAAAAGGATTGAGGAAGGAAGAAGGATGTCATTGACGTCATAGTAGAGGCTACTTGTTTAAAATCTTTGTTCCATGAGAACTGAAAATAATCATTAGTTGAAACTTTTATCATAATTAAAGTAGGCTGGGTCGAAAACATGCTAAGATATCTGCTACGATAACATACAAATCGAGATCAGATAAGATATTAGCAGAAAGTATCTTCTTAAAATTATAAGGAAACCCTGAATTACTTATGATTATGCAATTGGTAATTCTCTTATATCTACCTATTAATCAACGATAATAGATATTTCATTTTTTGTTAGTTATCGATTTAAAATGATTTGTCAGTAGCTTTTGATAAAAAAACGATTATTTGGACAAAATAAAATGTGATTAAAAACTAACAATTTTATTTTAGCACGTGAAGTTTGGAGATAATGTTAAGGGAACGTGGGTACTATCAGGATAAAAAGTCCGAAGTTCGTATCCAGGCCATGGGTAGTACTACCCATGTTCATCTAAATCTGCAGCTGAGACTAAATGATTAACAAACATCTTAAGGCCTAGACTTTCACATATATGTATACTATACTAATATAATAAACCTGAAGAGTTTGTTTGTTTGAACGCGCTAATCTCTGGAACTACCAGTCGATATTTAGAAAAATATTTTTGTGCATGATAGCCACATTCATGAGGAGTGCGGTATGTAGGTACGGGAAATTCCTACGGGAACAAACAGGATATGCGTGTTCGAAGTTGCGGGACAAAGTTAGTGTATCATATAAGTAGGATTCTTATGTGTTTAGTCTAAATAACTATCTGTTAGGTACTTATTTTCTACCAGAAAATAAACATGACTCTAGGTAGCAAAAAAATCAAGCCTCTGACATCACGATATGTCCGCATTGGTAGCTCCTAATCTTAGCCCAATCGGAAACTAATCAGAAGGGATTAACACTTGACGACAAACAGTGACAGTTGCCTTTCAGTCATTTGGATAATCACCACATTTTTAATCAATCACTATTCCACGTCCGTATGTATCATTTTTGACTGGCCTGTTGGTCGAGTGGTTAGTGACCCTGACCGCTAAACCGGATGTCGTGGGTTCGATTCCCACCCAGGACAAATCTTTGTGTGATGAGCATGATCATTTGTTCTGTGTCTGGGTGTAATTTGTCTATAATATGTATGTATTTAGAAATATATAAGTATGTTTATCAGTTGTCTGGTTGCCATAGCACAGGCTCTGCCTAGTTTGGGATCGGATGACCGTGTGTGAGTTGTCCCAAGATATTATTATTTAGCCGATGTATAGATGATGCCAGCTCATCAAGTTACAACAATCTGTCAAATTTCTTTAATAGATTTTCAACTTTATCGCTAAAGCATTAGGTTCAAGGTTGATCGGGAAAGTTTGACAGTTAATCTTATTTCGTACACAAAAATGCCTAAAAATCATCACAATTTTTTCTTAGAAATTTTTAGGGTCAGTTGCCAGATTATCTTCAATATTTTACGTGGGCTCTGCCTATATTTTATGTTTATTTATAATTATAAGGTACTCCAACGACTTATTCACTAATAAAATATTACATAACAGAACTTATTATCTATTTGTATGGTGAATTTGTCACTTAAACAAGTACACAGCTTAAACTTAAATCAAATATACATACAAATTATGAGATCCATAAACTAAACAAATTTTTGCTACAGTGAAAGAGAAATGAGAGCTACTTTACCATATGAAGACTTAATAAAAAAAAAATGCTACATCAGGTTTACTTAAATAATTAATAATATCAGGGTGCCATAGGGTACTTTCGATACTGAAAAATAAATAATACAATTTGAAAATAAAAAAAAGAATGTAGAAATATACGTAAATATTCTGATTTTGAGACATAAAAGCACGTTATTGTTTTATTATTTTAAAATTAAATGTCAATATTTAAATCTATATATCACGTGATCCAAAACACGAGCCGCCATGTTGGGCAAAAACTATTAGTTGTCAGCTGTCAGTTCATGTTGAATGAATGCCGGGCGTCCACGGCTGTTTTGCTTACATAACAGTATGGCGTCACCAAAATGGCAGACAGTTTCAAAATTAAATGCAATTTTATGGTAAGAAAGGTTTATTTTGCCATAATATTTTTTTGTGGCTTTTTATTCGATAATCAACAATTTGAACATAGTAAAATACTCTATTCTACCTTCTTATTTTTAAGCAACGTTCGCATTCGAATCTCAGTCGCAATCTATCAAAAAAGGCTCAATTTCCATACAATTTGTAACGTTACCCGTAACGACTAACTGCCAAAAATTCTTGAGTAACAGCCGGGACTATTTGCTTACCGCGAATTTCGAGGTACTGTGGGGGTATACCTCGGAATTCACGGTAAGCAGTTCGATCAACTAAATAATTATCTACCCAACAAATGGATCAATTATTTCAATAAGAGTCCATCAAATCGATCCCACTACGACTTATCTATGTCGATTTGTATGAAAAACGGTCAGTCGCCACTTGCCGGCCTGCCGGACATGGGGTAGAATAATTGAACAACCAATTTGCACTTGCCGATAGTAGGTACTTATTGTTGCTGAACTTATTTATAGTTTAGTAAAAAAAGAGAGTGGGTAATCCATATGGGTTAGTATAATTTTTACTGTTCGAACTGTACAAATTGCTTCATTATTTGTTCGTTATTTAAGAAATAGTTTGACATTTATAAGCAAATAAATAATGTGGTAATGGACCGGAAAAATTTAAGCTCGCTAAAGTTTTAAATCTGTGGCGAATTAAAACCTTGATGTATTTTAATCAAATTCACTTTAAGATTGGTGGTGGTTGGTTTAAAGTTTATCTAAAAACACAATTCTCGTGTGAAATAGATATTTTAGAAAAGATTTTTAAGGCCTTCGGCACAGTTGGGTGTTGCCTAATCAAAAATTTCATGGTTGTAGAGGCTGTGCTAATTTTTAGCACGGTTACCGCAGACAGTCCCAACTGGGATCTCACCGAAATTATTTAGAGACGTTAACCGCATCTCAAATGCCACCTCTGACCTCCAAAAAAATATTCTGACTAAAGAATGTTGCCCACGTTATCCGTTAGCCACGATTGGGTGCGAAATTAGCGCGCACTAGACCAAAAGCTTGGCTAGCGAATTTCCTACATCCTACACGCCCTACCAACTTAGAAGCCTCACTACTACAACCAAAAACCACGCCAAAACGAATCCTATCTCCCAGGCATAAAGATCAAACCGAACCCAGGGATGTTAAAGTTAATTTTGCAGTCGCTAAAGCGGACGGCGGCGGAATTTCAACAAGTTGGACGATTGCTTGGAAATACATGATTATGAATGCGCTCATTCGGGTCTTTATGGCCGGAGAGATAAGGTTGGATTTGGATCGTCCAGGGGGTGGTACAAAGCGGTTGTTTGGAAGGCAGTGGCCCCGGTAGCAGTGCAGACATTCTTGACGAATGCTGCCAAAAACCGGGCAGTTTCCACCTCGTTCGGGCACAGTTTATTGTTTTATTTGCGCTTTATTTCTCTACTGGATTTTTGGGCGGTTTAGTTTCGGGACATTGTGAAAAATGAAGAGGACGTGTTTTTTGGATTAGTCAGTGTTTACTTTAGGGGTGTCAATAAGCTTTTATTCTGAGCATTTTGGCTGTCTTTGGTTAGAATTTTATTTATCTCTGATTCTCGTTTCCTCTCAACTGCAAAAATGCGATTAGGGGATGCACCATGAAGAATAAGCATAGATCCACCTTTCGACAGTGTTTTGTACATGTTTTTAAAGTTTGAATCAACAAAACGTTTGCCAGTAACCGTCAATTTACACATCAATTCTATCCTACACCATAGCCTAGCCTTCGCCCAACTATATTGGGGTCGGCTTCCAATCTAATCGGATTCAGCTGATTACCAGTATTTTACGTGGATCGGCTACCTACCAGACCTCCACAACCCATTAACTGGGTGACACGGAATCAATTCTATCCTACACCGACATCTAAAATTCAAACTCAGCTCCACTGTTCGACGCTTCCTTAACATCGACTCCATTAAAAAACAGACACTATCATCATCTTCCTGCCCTTATCCCATGTTACTTGGGGTCGGCGCAACACGTTTTTTTCTTCCATTATGTCCTGTCAACCGTCACGCTATCACTAACTCCCTTTTCTTTCATCTCACTCCTAACACAATCCATCCATCTTTTCTTTTCCCTCTCCCTGTCCATCCATCCGCATTTCATCCCTCCTCTTCGCATGACCATACCAAGACAAGCGGTTCCCTTTTAACTTTAAAAAACAGACACTATCAAGAACCCAATAAACACACTCACCCGACAGTTCATACATCACTTAAGTAATGTCCCACGTTGGACTGATAGTCCCGCAACAAGATTTAGGTATCAATAAATTTGGCCAGCCGGCCGCGGATACAATTTATGTCCGTCTACTGAGAATTCCTCACCTCTACTCAGCATAATTGGAATACTTGTGTCGCAGAATAGTAGATAAGTTCAGCTTAAGGGTGCGTTTTCACCAGCAAGGATGCGTATTGTGTAGCGAGGAATGTGTGCGAGAGATGTGTGCGAGGGATATGCGCTAGGGATGGACGCGAGCAAGAAACTGCTAGCATCGCATCTGAAAAGTGTCCACTACACATCCTCGCACCGGTCATCTGCGCACCGTTTCACAGCGTTGCTACGCATCCTCGCGCCACTCAGCTACCATGCTCATCTGTAGTGGAAACGCGCACATCGTTTCACAGCTTCGTTGCGCATCCTAGCGCCACTCATTTTCCACGCACATCTCTAGTGGAAATGCAACCTTAAGTTACCATCGGTGGCATTCATGGTACACCTGCACTTTAGGGGACTTAACGAATGCCTCCGTTGCTGTAATAAACGTACCGTCCCACCCAGGCTCAAACTATCTAAGGCGTTGACCATCGATTCTAAGCAATAAAAACACTTCAAACTCTAAAATAACTTCAATTTCGGAAGTCGGTGTTTTTATTTTTGACGTAATTACATCATCCAAGTAAGCAAAATGCTCATAAATAAAAACTGCTGGGCCAAACTGAATAATTATATACGGGACCATATGAAAAGTATATCGCGCGTCGATCGAAAAAAAAGAATCCCATAAATCGGATCAGAAACCTCGGAATAATCGGTGTAAATACATAACAAAATATCCGTCGAAATGAGAACCTCCTCCTTTTTTGGAAGTCGGTTAAAAAAGAAGCGAAAGGGCGTAATCACGCGCATGCACATAGACATCGTTGTTTGCTTAGCCTTTTCCTGGCTAAGTTAGGATCGGCTTCTATGCTACTGTCGGCTACCAGTATTTTACATAGAGCCTTTTTGACCTCCATGACCCAGTAGGTACTTGTATGGGTTAACACGATGCTCCTTGGTATGTCTGGTTGGACGGTCAGAGTTCTGTGCAACCGACTATCCGTAAAAACTCAAGAGCTACCATCGGACATCTAGACGCACCGCAAGTTACCATCCCTACCTTGTTGCTATTCCACCAATTCGCACTAAACGTTTCCAAACGTCTTTTATAATGCGCACAGCAAAGGAGTGGAACTCTCTGCCTGCGTCTGTGTTTCCGAACGCGAAATGAGAAAGAGATTAGGGTCGTATGACCCTAATCTCTTCAAAATTAGAGTGAACAGGCTTCTTCTGGGTAAGCTCGCTCCATCGTCGACTTTGTCTCTGTCATCTATGACCTAGACTAGAGACAAAAGCAAACCCAAATAAATTAAAAAAAAAAAAAAAAAAAAAACTACAATCGACAGCAGCGACAAACAGCTGAAATGTGCATACCGGCGCATCGAGGGGTTTCGAATTCTCAATCTGTGATGGATCTATCTATAAACCGAGCTCAGCAAGGGAAGTTTCCATCGATCAATTTATTTTTTGTCAGTTACGAGTGCGCTTGCTCCCGCTGTATATGAATGCGTGCGCTTTCGCTCTTTGTATTTAACTCACATTATCTATTCCGGCTGGACAGGCACGTTAATTTTCATTTGAGTGCTACAAAAAAAATCCGTTTAAATGGTTGTATTTTTTAGACTCAGAGTTGAAATTGCGAGCATTTTGAATTTTTGAGCAAAGTGGTTGTGGGTTTTGTTTGAAATCTCAATATTGAACTCTGAATAAACTTTCCAAAGTCTGAACATGTAATTAGGTTTCGGAAAGCCTTTAACAAAAATTAATTAAAAAAATATTAATCGTGTATCTGATTTTTTACCTACCTTTTGTTCTATTCTGAGTTTTTTTATATTCTAACTAACCTTCTGTTCTATTCTGAGCTTCCGTCTACCATTTCTGACATACTAGTGCCGTGCATGTATTGTTATTTGGGCTGAGGTATTTACTTCTCTAGCCTAGTTCTAGTAAGACTTGGCACTTGAAGTTTGAATTTGCAAGTTACTTAATTGTTTGTGTGGTTCATAAGGAAGTGTTCATACTGTTTACGTGGCCAACTATGTCTGTGGGTGAGAAGACGTATCTTACTTCTGTTTAAGAGGGTAGCAGCTATATGTTTTTGTATAGACTTTAAAGAAGTTACAGATTGTTAAGAGCTTGGGGTTAGTGACAATAAAAACAGCCGATTAAATAACCAACATTACACTTTAATTTAACAACACTAATTACAACTTCAAACTCACTAATTATAAAACACAATTTAACTACTGATCACTTTAATCGCACTTGGAGATCGCTTCCGAAGTATTCGCTTGTACCGCAAATCCAATACTGACCCGGTCGCGGGCTATGCGGTCTTTATTTAGGTCAGTTAATTCCAGAACCTTCTATTGTCGAAATATCTGGAAAGTTCGCCTAAATACCGGTCCCGATTGACCATATGTTGAGAACCCTAGAATGTTCTAGCATAGAAAAAACTAGAAGGTACTTGACTCTACTAGTTCTGCTACTCGATACTAGATGGCGCTAGTAGTCACTAATGTCGTTATGTACCCGACATTAATTCTGGCGCGTAACAATAGCTACATATAAGATGGGAAGAATAGGTAGATTTCCATGATGTTTTCCCTGAATATTCTTTATTTGGAACCGCCTACATAGGTTTTATGTTTCATAAGAATTTCTGATTTTCCTTTTCCTACATGTTATTAGGTAGGAGCAGTGTATAGAGTACCCGAACTAATGATGTTGATAATAACACGTGTGAAATATTTCAGAAACTTAAAACAATTGTATGTGTGTTTCCGGATGACAACGATGTGGACTCCCAAGTGAACTAGGGTTTTTTCTATTTTATTTTTGTAAATTTTTGTACTTACATGTTTCAGTTAAGCAAGATGAGGTCATAGTCAATAAAAAATGAATTTTCCGTACAAAATCATCAGCTGATCAATATAAAATAGTAGTATTGACAATTATTGATTTAAAAGAAAATTATTGATTTTTAAAGACAGTGGCAATTTTCAAAATATTACGTCGCCTTTACACGTTGTATATTTATGTAACTGTAAAGTGGAACTCAACCGTAGGTGGTGGAGAGAGAATAAACCGTCTAAAATATTTAGGGCTTGTTTCACGACCTCCGAAAAACCATGAACCACCGAATAAATTCGAAAATGGAACATAATTTGTATGGAATTATCTGCCAAGTACATTAACGGGAACTTAATCGTAGGTGGTGAAACAGGCCACGACCTCCGAATAGCCATTAATCACCGAATAAATTCGAAAATGGAACATCATTTGTATGGAAAATTATCTGCCAAGTAAATTAACGGGAACTTAATCGTAGATGGCGAAACGGGCCATTCATATTTTGTTTTAACGAGTTTTTGATATCCGAAATTCGTTGTTGCAGATGGTGAACCTATCAAATTGCCAGAGAACCTGGAGAGCCTGCCCAGAGCTGAACACTTCGCAGCACAGAGACACCGGTGGAACACCAATGAGGTCAGTGACTTAAGACATAGATTGTACCTAAATAAAAACATTTTATTCGTCAATGTAGATAATTATTACAATACGAAATGATTTAATAGGTTATTTCACTACCCTTTATCCTCAGGTATGTAAATCATTTTAAAATAATATGAAACATAATAATAATTTTAATTCAGAAACACAATTGCCCTCTGAGTTTGTTTCGGTGTTTCTTCTCAGTCAGCTAGGAAACCCGGCCTCATTTCTAGTGGAATCTTATTAAATACTAGCGGTCCCGACAGACGTTGTCTTGTCCGTTTGCTTTGTGGATGATGAAAAATTATAGAAATCGATTGCAGCGCCACCTACCAGATCCAATTGTGAATTTAAACCATTCTCGAATTCACTGGAGCACACACAAAAAAATCATCAAAATCGGTCCAGCTGTTTAGGAGGCGTTCAGTCACATACACACGCACAAAAGAATTTTACTTATATGTAAAGAAGATGATTGTGGCCATTCAATGACTACCTAATAGTTTAACGTAAGTTGAATACGTAAATACACGTATCTGAAGAGGGAACTCAAAATAAATCTGCCTTTTCCAAGCCAGGTTTAGCTTCTAATCTTACCGGTTTCAGCTGAACCATTCGACATAAAACCACAGCCTATCGGAGCTCCGTAGCCCTGTTAATGGTAATACGACGTTAAAACAAATACAAAACCTAACTATATTCCTATTTAAAACTCCAATTAGCTCATCACTTCAGGCATACAACCTTGGCATATAAAACTGTAAGAAATCTCGATATTCATATCTTATCTGTCACGTCAACAACCTTATCATTGTAGTCCGATGTGTACTAATGAAAGTAACATTTAAATAATACGGAACAGAATATATTTTTGTTATAATATGCTTGATATAGATTAATGTGAAGTTTGGGTGAACCGTATAATTATTTATATCATTATAAATATTCTAATTAAGCTTATTTTTGTTGGTAGGTATTGCTACCTAGACGGGGCCCGCTAGGGCCAGAGCCTGCCAGGGTTGCGGAATTTGTTCGAAAGTGTCACCGTGGCCCTGGAACGCAAATCGCTTTAGAAGGAACACGGATAGGTTTTAGTCAGTAAGAGTCTGACACGCCCTTCCGCTCCGCCCAGAGCGGAAGAAGTCATTTGATGATTTCCCATCCTTAAAAAAAAAAGGTATTGCTACCTACTTATCTACTTGACATTATCCTTGAAAAAGATTTATAATAAAGGGACTCACCAGAGAATGGGCAATGTAATGCAACACTGCGATAGCCAACCCGCCTGCCAGGCGTGGCGATTATGGCAAACCCCCCCTTTGGGGGAGGCCTATGTCCAGCAGTGGACATCATTCGGCTGATGAAGATGATGATGATGAGATTTATGACTGGGGCTTGCTAGCAACTCAACTAGATTACGATTTAAATAACAAATTAGCGCAAATCATAATGAATGTAAAACTATGATTAATGATTCTAATTTTAGAATACATTACAGTCATGCAAATAATTGCTCAACAAGGTACAGGTAAATATTTTTAAGTTCTTAAAACCATATTGTCCAATGCGCTAGGGCCTAGGGCCTAAAAGAACTGCTTATCGGGTCCCATAAAATGCTAGGCGATGTTGCGGTAGACGAAGATTGGTGGACAAACTTGACTCCTGCAGAAAAGAGGACAAATGGAAGATGAGAAGGAATAGAGGGGGGCGTTCGCCTTGCATTTTAAAAGTATACATAGATAGCAAAACGTAATAATTTAATTTGGATCCTGTTATTTTTCAAGTTCTAAGTGAAAACCTACCATAAAATTAGGCAAAAAACACGGAGTTACACACACAGACGCGAAACGCCTGTCGGCGTCAGACAGTCGGCTCAGCGGAGGCGGAGCTCGTACCTATCACTCTTCTGACGTCTATATACGTCACCCGACGTTAATGTGGGAAGAACTTGAGGCCAAAAATAGATAACTGAACTATTATAACTTTGGAATAAATTTCTTTGATGTCTAAATCGTTACTTTTAACCTTTTAAGAACCGCTTTCAGCGATAAGGCCGCCTATTGTGTCACCCTATGTAATCTTTTTTAATAACTCTTTTTAAGGCTTTTTGCCAATCGTTGTACACGTGTACTCTGTAGGTTCGATATACGCAAAGGGCATACAGCGCCCTCCGGGTTCAGTATAATAATGCCTTCAGGAAGTTGTTGGGGCTTCCACGTTACTGTAGTGCATCAAGAATGTTTGCCGAAGCACATACTGATGGTTTCAACACCGTTCTGCGAAAAAGGATTGCGTCCATGATGTGCAGAGTGCGTGGGAGCGTCAACGGCATTCTGGGAGTCATTAGTAATAAGCCGTGTTACACCATCATCATCGCATTGGGTGCATGTACATGTGCATGTACCCGGTGCGCCAGGTGAGTGCAACAGATATAAGAATAAAAAAAACTTTTAATATTTTCGTACTAACATAGCTTCTAAGTTTGTATAATACCAACATAAGATCAAGGTCTGAATTAAAGTTTTTTTTTATGTAACGTATATGGTGTACTTTATAAAGAGTAAATTCAAAATATTCTATCGTATATTTTGAATAATATGGGGTGTATTTCTGTTACGCGATTTTCAATTTAATCCTTAATTTAGGGCTACATCTTACAGGTTATTTCAGGACTTCTACCGTATAATGAAACATACTTACTCATCTATACTAATATAATAAAACTGAAGAGTTTGTTCGTTTGAACGCGCTAATCTGTGTAACTCCCAGTCAGATTTGTTTTTTTTTTGTATATGGTAGTCACATTTATGAGAAGCTATACGGGAACGGGAAAAAAACATTTATAATGTTACTATTACTATTTCAGAAATTTGTGATCTCCTAGTAGGTACATCGTTTGGATTAGCACGGCTAATGAAATGCATTAGGTGTAAATTATATACCGGAACGTGTATCGCTGTTCCTGCGCTGTTATGTTTTATAATACTCCTAATGAGCTATAGTGCCCTGGTACCGATCCAAGTAGGCAGAGGAAATTAATGTTTGGTGGCCAAATATGGGCTTTGAAAAACGGATTTTTGTTATTAATTGTTAGTAAATGTTGGTGGAATATGAACGATGCTTCTTCTATTTATTTATTTATTTAAACTTTATGTACAATAGTGGTACATGGGCGGACTTAATGCATCAAGGCATTCTCTACCAGTCAACCTTTGGGTTATAAAGACTATACTGTGGTAGGTGTACAATAAATAAAATTAAGATACAAAATTGAATTTTAACATTTCGGAAAGAATATACAGATAATATATATAATACTAATAAAATACATATATATGCTAAAATAATAAACTAATAAATATGATATATAATAATCAATAATAATAATAATCGTACATATTTTCGTTGTATCTACGATTCTATAGGTTATGTGTGTTTTATTAGAATTCAGTGACGATGGTACCTTTGCGGTTTACCAGTAGAAGAAAGGGTAGTTTAATTTTTACTGCCGGTTTATATTTTGTTTTGTATGTAGCGGCCACATGAAAAACTAAGTAGCAAAATTGGTACAGCAACAAAAATAACCGCAGCGCCATCTACAAAGAACTAACAACGAAATCCTGCATCGTGCAAGCAAAGTTCTCCTTGCGATTTGAACATATACAACAGACCGAATATCAAGTACCGGGCAGTTGCCCACCAGACACAACAACCGTCTGGTCGGAGGATCCTCCCATTTTCAGTGGAGGTGTGCGGGACTTTACTCTCTGTACCGCATACCCTCTATACTGGTGACCCCGACGTGATCTGAACACGCAACCTTCTGACCATTTTGTTTTCTTTCTGTATCTTTTCCTTCCTGTTACTTCTAGTTTTTGCTGCTGTCCCTCTCCTATGTTCGCCATGAACATCCAGTCTGTGCCGGTTAAATTTTGTATACCAAATTTTGTAAAATCATTATTTGAAAAGAGTAACTATGGAGTTTCTTGTCCGTTCTTCTCCATAAGAATCCACCTTTCCGAATGGACAGTAGAGTCACTTTATTAATGTAACATTATTATTTTACTGAACTGTAAACGATGACGTTCAAAAGTGCCGTTTAATGGCCTAATTGAAATAAACGTTTTGACTTTGACTTTGACCACCTTTTATCTAGTTGCATTTCACGCTTTACTATTACTGATCAGCATAATAAATGGCACGTTCCTTCAATTTAATAAAACTTTTTGGTCATTGTTAAAAAATATTTCTGTTTTTAATACGCATTATAATGTTCATAATGATTTTCTAAAACCAGCTTGTTAGCAAGAGCCAAGAAAACATCGTTAGTCATAAGCAGTTTATGCCCTACATGGAGTAATAAATATTCATGAGGGACTTTACGCTTTGGTTTTGGCGTCTTTAGATAAAAATAGAAAAGTTTGACCTTGAAGTTTATTTCAGTTAATCATATAAGTAGTACCTATTAGTTAGTTATTAGTATTAGTAGTTAGTATTGGGTTACATTATTCATGGCCCAGATCTTATGAAAGTAAAATTGTGTAGGTTACGACAGGACTGACATACGCTATGCGTGAAAGCCCCTATAAGTAAACAAATAAAAAAAATAAAAAAAAGGCGCTATCTTTGGGGACTGCCGATAGAAGTGAAAACTAAGCGAAAACTAAAGCGTTCGGTGACGATGACGCGAGTTCCATGATTTTTGTTCACCCAAAAAGTACACATATATACACAGTATACATATAGCTCATGGAAAGCGTTCGGTGACGATGACGCGAGTTCCATGATTTTTGTTCACCCAAAAAGTACACATATATACACAGTATACATATAGCTCATGGAAAGCGTTCGGTGACGATGACGCGAGTTCCATGATTTTTGTTCACCCAAAAAGTGCTCAACGCGCCTAAAGAAGTTAGAGAATTATTTATTTTATAACATCGAAAAAAATACTCTTAACGAAGGAACGAAGGTTCATCGAAGAGATCAAACTAATGATAAAACTGTCTTAAATGATAAATGATATTTAGATGTGTGATGATTAGATGAGGCCGGTGTTTCTTAGCTGACTACCCTGAGAAGAAACACCGAAACAAACTCAGAGGTCAGTCTTTTTTAAAGTCCATACAATCTGTACTGGTCAAATTATATGAGAGCCATGTAGGTAATGTCTGAGGTGGCCTTTTGAGGAAAGTGCCACACAGATTTGAGTGGACCTGTCCAGACAGTGGAAGCATTTGTCAGTTACCGTGTAGCTCAAACTTAAAACTTTAATTTTTTTTTATTAATATCAGTTGGATCCTGTACCATGTTCCTAAATCAACATGTTCTACCATGTTAAATAACTTACTCAATATCTTGATTGTAATTAATTGTTTTCTCACCATCTGTACCCTTCTAGTTCAATAAACAATTTATTATTATTTTATTATTATTATTATCCTCGGCTAGTTTCACCCATCCTACGAACCTCTGAGGCGTACACTATCCTACTAATATTATAAACGCGAAAGTTTGTAAGGATGGATGGATGTTTGTTACTCTTTCACGTCAGAACGGCTGAACGGATCTCGATGAAATTTGGCAATGAGGTAGATTATAGTCTGGAATAACACGTAGGATACTTATCATCCCGGGAATATGTACCCTTGGGATAATTATGGCAGTAGCTTGTAATATTATAATTATGGCTAACAAACAAAACAACCCACACACGGACATTTGCTATTAATATTCATAATTTAGCAGCTCAACCATTTTCACCCCACTTACTAATCCCCAAAATAAAACTAGCCTAGCCCTCTAATATAATTACAGTACATAATACAGGGATATTTATGTCACTCGGTTAATATCCGAGTATCCCTGGAGAGAAAGTTCAAAGTGATTATGCCAACGACGGTACTATTAAATTAAGGGCCGTTTCTAATGAATTCTAGCATATGTGGTTGTTGGTGAAGTATTTTGGGTTCTTATTTATTTATTATATACTTAATTGTACACCGAAAATAACATACAAAGAAAACTACAAACTAAAACACATGTACAATATGCGGCCTTATCGCATTCCGCGATCTCTTCCAGGCAACCTGGAATGGACAGTATTTGCCTGGACATAAAATGGGGCTGTCATCGGCGCAACTTCTTTACTACTTTAAATATTATAATATAATAATAATAATATCTTGGGACAACTCACACACGGTCATCCGATCCCAAACTAGGCAGAGCCTGTGCTATGGCAACCAGACAATTGATAAACATACTTATATATTTCTAAATACATACATACTATAGACAAATTACACCCAGACATAGAACAAATGATCATGCTCATCACACAAAGATTTGTCCTGGGTGGTAATCGAACCCACGACCTCTGGTTTAGCAGTCAGGGTCACTAACCACTACTATTTATCAGTTGTCTGGTTGCCACAGCACAGGCTCTGCCTAGTTTGGGATCAGATGACCGTGTGTGAGTTGTCCCAAGATATTATTATTATTATTATATTCCCTATTGTGTTGATCATCTTTCCGGTTTTATTCCACCGGCCTAGTATCGTGAGCCTGTCCACGCAATGTTTACGTGAATATGTTCAAAAAAGCAAAGGACACGCTCCTGCCAAACTACAGATAGCTGCTGCTCTCCATCAAACGTTCCATTTTCTTAAATACACTGAGTTTTAAGCTGGCATTATCAAAAATCAATTCCTAGAAACATTGCATAGATACTTATGTACGTAGATATCCGACTTAAATTCGAAAAGAACAAGGTAATCTATTTTTAGCCAGCCCAATCTCTGATCTCCAAATAAAAAAATCTTCAAATCTCACGGATTTATCTTACAAAAACTTACAGTACCATTAAATGTGAAAGAGAACCGTTTCTATAATACACTATTTTCTCACGGAAAGTCCCTTGGAATCTAAATCGGTAGTTCGCTATAAAGCTACGTTCACATCGGCAATTCATTCAGCAATTGTTGCCGAAGTGAAAGGGCAATCTTTTTCATTGCCCAAAGATTCTCAAATAGTAAGGGAGATAATTGGCTGGTTATTCTTTAATATATATTTAAATATGGTAATTTGACAGCTTCTCCGTATGTCAATCTGTCATGTTTATTCTTCCGATAAAGTTGTCTGACTATTGAAAAATCAGCCCTTTGACCACCTATGTACCACTATTTTGCTTAACCTTCAAGCGGTCGCGCGGCGTCGAATCGACCGCACTGGATACATTTTCATTCATAATATCAAGATTTCTAGTCACAAGTATTTCTCGTTTCTAGTAGCCTGTCATTAGTTCAATACGCTTAAAAACTACTGCACTCCCTCCTTCTCCGAGCCTCCAGAAGGGAACAGAATGCATATGTTTAAGTGGCGGCGTAGGCGTCGAAACGACTACACGCGCCTGATTGTAATTTTTACCTTGACGATACGACTATTTCTGAAGTAATCTAGACTAGAGTTGATAATAAACAACGATACCAATTATTAGATCGTATTATAGCTAGTAAAAATTAAAAACATCTAAGTAAAACAACATAACTCTCGAAGGAGAGACCTTTTTGGTTGGGCGTGCATAATATGTTAGTGTTGTCTTTTATTTAATGAAAATGGTTTATTTCATTATTTTGTTTTAAAATTAAAACAATTTGGTTCCTAGCTCAAAAATAGATAATTTCAGAATAAAAATAACAAATGAGTTTCAATTAATCGGTGTTCTAAATCCCTGAAATCTTCCGTAGGTCATTTCGGTTACGCGCGACCGCTGCCGTTTCAAATAACCACGCGCCCGCTTGAGGGTTAAATAAATACATATGAGGCAATTAGAGGCAATATTGACTCACAACATAGCCTCGAATTGCTCCATGTTTTAATCTGAATCTTATCCACCAACCCGCACTGGCCTGGACTGGTTGGTTTTTACAACTCACAAAGAGGAGCGCAATATCTCAGCAATGAGAACGGTGCTAAATATATCGCCACAATACCGAATAGCTAATGGGTTAGTAATTACAAAGTAGAATTCTCTTTTTACCCTATGATTGAATAACTTATCCCAAAACAATTGCTAAAATCTAAATTGGCCGTGTAATGTAGCTCGGTATTGCCGTGAATTGCTGGGTATTGCCGTAAATTGCTCGGTATTCCTGCGAAAACCCGTGTAAGCGCACCTTAACTTTTCTAACGGTCGACACATTTTGCCGGTCACTTATACCCACGTTTCTATTCAATATAACTCTCTGGACGTCAAAGGGTTCGGGTGCTTGTTTGGGCTCAGTGGTCGCGAGGGCCTGTGAAAAATTGTTGTTTTGCCATCAGAGAAATATTGTAACACCAGCGGACTCACGCTAGTGCTACTTATGATATTATTATAAAATAAAACTATGTTTAAGGTTTATACTTCATAATATATTTGGCATCTGCCTTCAATGAACGTTGGTACCGGAGTCCCATATAAAAACAAAACATATTTTTATATTCCTATTTCAAATTCTATTTTGCTTTTCGCCAGACGCTTCCAAAGGGCTACCTTAGGCTCTAGACAAACTGCCATATTATTAGCGATGGCGGTTGTCGAAATGGCAAAATATAAGGGATTGATCACGTGACATTTCGACAGCGTTTGTCAATCCCATACATTTTTGACGTTTTGGCAACCGCCTTCGCCACGCTACCGCAGACAGAATGTCACTTGTCTAGAGCCTCTCTGCCAGAGACTTGGAGTCAAGGATATCCTCCTGACAATATTGTATGTTCTTATATTCCCAGACTTGCTTTTGGACGCGGATTGGTGGATAATCTTTCCCGGAGAAATATTTCTTTCCAGTTGAAAGAAAGCAAAAGTATTTCATTGCTGACACTAAAATTTTATATTTGCACGCCGAAATTAAAGGCAGAATGAGAGAACAATTTTGTATATTTTACCTTATTTATACAAAAAAATGATTTTTATAAAAAAAAATTAACACTATTAAGATTATGAGTTAAAATATTGATTGGCAGATTCGTATTTCTCTATAAAAAATTCGTTCGATTTTCTTATAATTAAGGCCCAACATATGTATACAACAAAGTCAAATTTCAAACGGCAAAGAGTTATTTTTTGGAATAGGTTGCCATTTGTAAAAGAGTTTAAAACACTGTTGTTGTAAAGTCAACCCTAATCTCTTCAAAATTAGAGTGAACAGGCTTCTTCTGGGTAAGCTCCATCGTCGACTTTGTCTCTGTCATCTATGACCTAGACTAGAGTCAAGAGCAAACTCATCTCAAATAAAAAAAAAGAAGGCAATGTCTTGTCAAGGTCTCTATTTGTGAACTGATCGATACTAATTTAAATTTTTGACGGTAGATGGTGTCTCAAATGATGTTTTGTGAAACTGAAGATATTAGAACTCTTCGGACTGTAATGTAATCCTTCACTCGAACTCCTAATATTCAGCTAAGACTTCGAAAAGCAACCTTCTGTTATTGTAATACAACCTAAGGGGTTGTATTACAATAACAGAACGTTATGTAATACATGTAATAACACTTAGTTACAGGTAACGGGCACTTAATGTAGTAGGCTAGCAATCATTTATGTCAGGCCTTTATTATAGGTCCGGAACCTAATTTTATTACCATTGGAAGTACGGCTAGTAACAGTTAAAATATTATGTCACTATTACGTATCGATTTCGATATGTCTAGTTAATATTGTACGTACTGACAATCAAACCTGATCGCAAATATGTTCAAGATGGTGTTGGGGGTGGTCCGCAGCCTGCGCCCCAGAGAACAACAATCGATAATTTAATGGATCTGAATATATATAAGTAAGGTTAAGAAACCCCAGTAATCTAATCACTATCCCAGATGGAGGTCTTTCTCACAAAACCTAATCTAATAACCCCAATAACTTAGAACTTTCTTATGTCACCCTCTACGATAAGAAGTTTAAACTTCAGGGCTCAAACTTTAATCCTGTCACATGTACTTACGCCACAGTAGGTATAGTAGTATAGCGGAGCGTGGTAACAAATGGAGCAAGAATTAATTGTGGTTAAAGGTGACTAAAAACATGTAATGGCAGAATTTATTTATTGGTTGATTGGTACTTTTAGGGCCATTTTCATCAATTCAAACTGAATTCGATTCAAGCCTTGATCGGAGTTAAAAACTCCTTTTTTGATTTCACCAACACAAAAAGAACGAAGTTCAAGCTAAAACGAGATCTATTGGGCAGATTCTGGGCGACCAGGCTCCATTATTGAGTTCAAGGAATGTCAGAACTTGTCAGTGTCATCATTGTTTTGTGTATTTTATTTTATCGTTTTTGTTGATTTGTACTTTAATGTTTTAATTTTTTATACTTACATATTATGTGAGTCTATTTTCGAGCGGAATTAAAAAATGCTTTCTTGATATCTAATACCACAAGGATGAAAGTCCTGACTTGAATGACTGACAAACACCGGTACAGCCGCAGCAGGTCGTAGAGACGTGATATGTGGAGGGTGTAAATAGGTTATTTGAATGGATATTTCATTGACTTTCTCAAAAAAAAAAAAATATACTTAGTTGTGAGCGTATTAAAACCTATGATAAACAAAGACAGCACTAATTGCGTGGGATTTCACTCACAAGCATCGCCATAAAAAATTGCATCATCTAGTACGAACAAAAATTTGCGTGACAAGGATGTTTCATACCAATTTTATTTAATTTTTCACAAATCTTACTGTTTGAATAACATCTATCAAATAAGTATTCATTCAAATATATTTTTCATAGTAGTCAAATATTCTATTGTCTTGATGTCTTGATACGTAGAGGTGTGCAGATGACGCAGCCAAATAGATTTATCAGCCGTTTAATTAGCGGCCTAGCCTTTTTAATGCAATATTATCTGTTTACTACTACTAGTTATTGCGCCAATTCAAAACATACATTCTCTGATCTTATGTTTTTAATATTAGTATAGATGATAATATTTAAAGCAAGTGATCTCTTACTGTCTTTATAGTTTGTGACACGCGACTCAATATTTTTTCTCAGGGAAGCAGGGGCGCTGTTTAAGCGGATGGAATACAGGTACTTGCCCCAACCCCCAGTTGTTTACACCTTCCGTTAACACCGTCATCCACTACTTCAGGTTACGTATGGAAATTTAACGATCCAACTAACAGGTGACCCGGGTTATGGGTGAAAGAAACTGACAGTAAGTGACCTTATTTCCTCACTGTTTTAATGGGAATTTAAACCTGTTATTTGGGAGTATTTTAGGCTATTGATAAGTTGAGGGAGTGTTCAGACTGGGGTAGTAAAGTGTTAAGGTGACTGGATTTAAGGGTAATTATGCGTAAGATCGATTGAGAGTTTGAGGCTCTTATTATTTTGAGATGAAAATTATGAATGTATTTACACACATTAAGTTTAGGTGGAAGGTTATTTTTTAATTGAAAAGCTCTGATAGAAACAATAATGTGGTTGACAATGGAGCACGCTTAACCTATTCACTCGTGACTTCTTTGTTGAGCTTCTTTAGTAGTAATTTATTTGAAGAACCAACCCCTAATTCCCTAAGACCCTAATACAATAAATTCGTCACCAGATAATTCGAATTTTAAACACGATTAAGGAAACATTTTGAGAAGAACTTTATGTCTCTTCAGTTTATTCACGACTGTAAAACTAAAGTAACTATTATACAAACTCATCAAAATAACTGACTACTTAAGTCGTCCATGATAAATGACACTCATAAATGCCCGAGTAGGTGTAAAACATTACCCTCGATTTGGCATCTCTCTTGTGTAAACAATATTTATGCGATTTCAAACTGCGCTGCTAATGCACCCGCCAGTAGCTGGCGCCAACGGCTGTATCAGTGTGAACGAGGCTTTAAATCACTTGCGTGGATTTAAACTTTTTCTTGAATCGGTACAGGATTTACAAAATAGACTTATTTTATTAATTTTAGTCTTAAAAAGACGAGCGACCGAAATGCTTTTTTTATCCTTGTATACTTAAACTAATGCACTAAGATCCCAGAGACCGCAGACCTTACTTATTTTCTCAGTAACCAAATATATTAAGGCTCTGGGATCACCGGTCCTTCTAGATTAAAAGTCAAAGGTTTCGTCTTGAGAAAAAAAGAATCGTATCTCATTTGTTTCCGATTCAACGTTGTCTTTGGCTCTATATTGTAAGCAACGATTCAATAAAATACTCAACAGATAATCCGCTCCAAGTATAGAACTTAAAGTCTTTATGTAGGTACGCAAAGAACACGCAACGTTACGATAGACTTTTTCAACGATATTATGAACATCATTATTTGAGAAAAAGACTTTTAGAAGATAAACTTACTAGCTTTCTTATAGCCAATAAAGGATTAACAGCTTTATTTATACAATATTTACAGTATAGTCTTTATAACCCAAAGGTTGACTGGTAGAGAATGCCTTGATGCATTAAGTCCGCCCATGTACCATTATTGTACGTAAGTTTAAATAAATATTTTTTTAACCTTTTTTTTTAATACTTGTTTTTGATACTGTTTAAATTTCCCATAGAGAACATTAATCACACGCTTAATTACTTATAATAATACTAGCTTTAGCCCGCGAGTTTGTACGTGCATATCCCGTTTTTCCCGTTCCCATATAGCTTCCTTATAAATAAGAAAATAATTTTCCAAATCTGACTGGTAGTTCCAGAGCGCGTTCATTCATAAACAAACAAACTCTTCAGGTTTATTATAATTTAAGTATAGATTTACAGGCTATGTGTACCTCTTCATACGCAACCTACGTGAGGTTATAAGCAGCATACTCTGGGTGCATCGTCCTCACATAATATTAAATAAATTTTTGTATACCAAATTTTGTAAAATCATTATTTGAAAAGAGTAACTATGGAGTTTCTCTATAAGAATCTAGCTTTCCGAATGGACAGTAGAGTCACTTTATTAATGTAATATTATTATTTTACTGAACTGTATATGATGGCGTTCAAAAGTGCCGTTTAATGGCCTAATTGAAATAAACGTTTTGATTTTGTTTACGTTTGCATTCAAGAAGCTACAGAGAGGCTTGTCAGTTGAAAATGTTAAATGTGTTTTTTTTGTCCCACTCTTGGGGCTACAGCTATGCCTCTCCCCATTCCTTTAATTTCATGTACCTACATTAAGTAATACCTTCTTTTCATAAATAAGATAATAAGTAAAGATTAGGGCCATACGAACGTTTGCTGACACGCGTACCTTTTTATGGATGATGTGAGATGGGAAATCATCTGACTGTTACTGACTAAAACTCATCAGTTTTTTTTTTTGTGTGGCGCTTCGCAGTTCAACCTATGAGGTTGTCGACTGCTAGCTAAGTGCACCCCCTGTGGGGTACGGGCCTCGGCTTAGAGCGTCGCTGGGGGGAGGACAGCTAGGGACGGGCTGGATCGAACTAGAATTAAACCCATCCGTGTTCCTCCTAATGCCCTTTGCGTTTCAGGGCCGCGGTGTCTCTTTTGAACTAATTCGCAACCCTGGCAGGCTCTGGCCCTAGCGGGTCCCGTCTACTATGCTGACATCTCTTTGAGGCGCGCGTGGAACACAACGCGCCGTCGTCCCGGGCCTGGTTCTGATCGGACGGCGACCCACCTAACGCTCGCCGCCCGCAGGGTCTACGGTAACCGAGAATCGCTTTGCGACTCCCGATGCCCAAGGTGTCTCCTTCTGTTGCGGCGGCTGGGGCGTGAGGTTAGCCTCACCCTCTCGCGGTCCGCCTCCTCTTGCACTAGCATTACTGCTTCGCAGAAGAAGGTAACCGCGTTCCATGTCTCCTTGGTGCTCCGCCCAAGCAGGGCAGACTTCCACCGTATGTTCCACCATGTCCTCCGGGTGATCCTCACAGTGATTCGCGTAGGTACGCGTATCACTTCTATCATAAAAGTAACACGGCTTTTCAATGACTCGCGCTCACGACCACTTCCGAAGATTACCGACCATGTGGCGGGTTTGTGCCCTGTTCTTTCAAACAAGTCAATGCTTCTTTTACACAATTGTTGACCCCTACAGCATATAACCCGATTAATACCCAGCTAAAACACCCTTTAAAAAATTAACACAATCCAACGTTAAATAGGACAGAGGTTATAGAAGTGCGTGTAGGCCACCGTCAAAGGTAGCCACTGCATAAGTAATGTACCACCGTAACTTATCTTAATGGCCCCTTTCCTTCTACACTTCTTACCGACAGTTTACCATTATGTGTCGGTAAAACAGACATTTATGACAACTGAATAAGGTTGGTATCACACGTTAGTGTCTTTAGGTAAGTCAAAAAAGGTTTTTTTTGTGCGAAAGGTGTAAGAAATGTTGTCTATCCGGATAGATTTTTTATGAGCGTTGAATTATGTGTGGAGGTGGTTTTTGAATAAAAATGCAATTCATCGGTAGTGGAATTATGCCTTGCTTGAAAACTAGTTCAGTATTTTTTCTGCTTTGGTTTTGGCATAGTCGTCAAATTTAGTGATCGCTTATAGCGAGCGACAAAAATCTACTTATAAGCTTTTAAAAAATAATAAAATAAAATAATATTTAAAAATGACGTGGTTTTTGGAGTTTTTGAAGCAGGGACTGAATACCGATATAATGGATAATCGATATCAAAATATCGCTATGAATACCTGTATTTATTATTAAATTTTCTTGCATTTTTGCGATTTGCAGGTCAGTGTCA
Organism: Mamestra configurata; assembly: GCA_002192655.3. Classification (NCBI taxonomy): domain Eukaryota; kingdom Metazoa; phylum Arthropoda; class Insecta; order Lepidoptera; family Noctuidae; genus Mamestra; species Mamestra configurata. The sequence goes on along the minus strand of NDFZ01005346.1, from coordinate 255,127 downwards.
GGTTGTATCTTGATCAAAATATGATTCGCGACTGTAATAAATATGTATTTACTTAGGAATCATCAATAAAGATTCTGTGACGTCACATTCTAGCCTGATATCGGTACTGAGTATTGATATAATTACCTATCGATATTTTATTTCGATACTCAAATTACTGATATAAAATACCAGTACTTATCCCAGATATTTATACTGTTATCGGTATTTTCTTAAAAATATCGGTATTCTTCGAGTATCGATATCGGTCCCTGTTTTGAAGTACACAGTAATTAATCTTGTACGCTGGTACGGAACCCTTCATGCGCGAGTCCAACTCGCACTTCGCCGGTTTTTATAGATGGCTAATAATCGTTAAATTCTACTTCTGTTTTGATTTAATCCAACGTTTCACTTAAATAAGATTTAGAAAACTGAATCGACTTTGGTTGCTGAATGTACTAGCTGCCTACGCAGTAGGTACGTAGTATTTCTATCCTTAACCACGAAGAATGCGTATCAACTTTTTAAACAAAGTTTCATTAAAATCTTCATTTTTTAGTCGCATCTGTTTTTTTTTAATTTATATCTATTTTTACCATTACTGGGTTACACGGGCTAATCAATGAAATGAATGAGACACTGGGGCGGCTGCTGCAGGTGCAGAAAATCTCAAACGGCGCAAATATAACAACCTTATTGGGAGCTATATATTTGAGCCGTTTGGGGTTGAAACATTAGGCCCATGGGGTCCGAGTGCTCACCGAGTCTTTCAGGACATCAGCAAACAACTCGCCGACTGTTCACGTGACCAGAGGGCTGGGCTTTCCTTCGGCCAAAGGACCAGCATAGCCATTCAACGCGGCAATGCTGCCAGTGTTCTGGGCACTTTTGCCATTGACAGCGATGTGGATAAATTGTATGATGCCCAATGATTTATTTTGTTTTATACGCGTATGTACATGAGAAGCTCGTGGCTAAAGAATATCAGCCGCACAGGTCGATCAAGGTTAAGCAACGCTTGCCAAGGTTGGTCTGTGGATGGATGACCATCTTAACATATCGGGTTTCCTCCGAACCTCAGAAAGCACGTTAAGCGTTACGTTACGGATAGTCTGAAGCCAGTAAATCTGACTCTAGTCTAGCCAAGAACTACCGTGTTACCCAGTTAATGGGTTGTGGAGGTAGGCAGCCGCTCCAAATAAAATTCTGGTATTCAGCTGAACCCGGTTTGACTGGAAGCCGACCCCAATATAATTGGGAAAAGGCTAGGCAGATGATGATGATGCGTTTGTACATAATTTCGCGATTATTAGTCTAGTTGTATTTAGTTGTTACTTGTACATATTATAGTTCGTTAAATGTAAATAAACAATATTTAAAAAGAAAATTAAATCAATGAAATTCATGTCACACTACAGGGGATGCCAAAATTTTCCTGTTCCAATTTCAAATCAGCGCGCCAGAAACTGCAATTACGGACAACGATTTTCTATTTGACCAATAACTCGTGAGTTTCCTCTTCGGACCCTCAAAAGGATGACCAGACATGAAACTCAATGAACCATACGAAATGTGTATACAGATTTATATATTTTCCTGTTTATCGTAACATAATAAGGGTGCGTGTTTTCTTGGGTCTCGTCGTTACGCTTTCTCGTGGAGTACGGATACAGATTTCTTAGAAATAATTACATGTTTCTTTTTGTGAGTACTTTTTGTAGACTTGTTGTCGAAAGATTCTGTTACTAGTATTTTCCTGTTGGTATATTTATAAATACTTCCATAAATACTTAACTAACAATATACACTAGAAATAAAATAAACTCCAACTCAATTAACCCTAAAATATGGCGTCATAAAATTCATCGTCGACTGGAAGTGTACCCAAAAGAATGGCGGCATTGCCACGTTGTGTGGCAATGCTTATTCTTTGACCAAGGTAAAAGCCAGCCCTTGGGTCTACCAGACCTCCACAACCCACTAACTGGGTAACACGATACTTCTTGGTAAGACTGGACTCAGATTTATTGGCTTCTGATAATCCGTAACGACTGCCAAAGATCTACAAATGACACGTTGGACCAACGGCTTAACGTGCTTTCCGAGGCACGGAGGAAACTCGGTATGTTAAGATGGTCACCAATCCACAGACCAACCTTGGCAAGCGTAGCTTAACCTTGAAGATTGACCCGTGCGGCTGTTATTATTTAGCCACGAGCTCTATATGATATACAATTCCATTATCAACTCTATCTATATACATACAGCTTTCAATTCCGTATCTCCCTGTACAATCGACCACTTACAACTTATACAATTCCCTTTGTTCCCTTCATACGTAACATTCGGCCATTATTGGGCGCAGTTCATTATATCTGAGGCACTGTATTTAGGCAGCTTATTGGACCAACCAATAAGGTAGTATTAGATTCTCTCAGATTTCATCATTCATGTTGTTGTTGTGGGAAAATGTATTGTTCTGTTTTGTTAGATTAATTGGAGAAATGTGTTAGTTATTTTCGAAAGTATTTCTCTTTCAGTAGCTTTCGGTAAAATTTACTCCAACATTTTGGTGAAATCACACCAACAATTTGGTGGTAAGGGGTGGTAAGGAGAGCTCGCATTTGCTAGGAGCTGGGTCAGTTGTGGCGCCGAGGGTTAGCGGGTACGTGGGGATACGAGATTAAAACATTGAACAACTTTCAATACAGCTTTTACTAATTATCTTCACACGCATAGGTACAACAATTAAATTAACGACATAATTTGAGCAATACTTCAGAATTACTGAACCTGACTGAACGCGCTGCCTTTTTTTTTTTTTTGTAAGTGGCTTCTCGCAGTTCAACCTATAAGGTTGTCGACTGCTTAACCGGGCTTGCCTGTGGTGGCCAAAAGTCAAAAGTCAAAACGTTTATTTCAATTAGGCCATTAAACGGCACTTTTGAACGTCATCGTTTACAGTTCAGTAAAAATAATAGAATTACATTAATAAAGTGACTCTACTGTCCATTCGGAAAGGTAGATTCTTATGGAGAAGAACGGACAAGAAACTCCATAGTTACTCTTTTCAAATAATGATTTACAAAATTTGGTATACAAAAATTAATTTAATATTATGTGAGGACGATGCACCCAGAGTATGCTACTTATAAGAACAAAGTATCACCAGTAGAGGTAAACTTATTCATTTTCTAAAGAAATTTAGGTAAATGGTACTCACATATTTACAAACATTGGAACCATTAATTAAACAGTGTGTGAGTCAACAGAAAAATAGAAACACAAAAAAAGGAACAGTATATCTATAAAGTTAATACATAGATCAACCAGTTGGATTTTGTCTACACCCTTGATTGTCCTATGGAGCAGGACCAGCATGTTTCCAAGCATTCTTATCCTGAATGTAATCTTCTAATTTGTAATATGCTTGTTTACAAAGTGTACTTTTAACATAAGTTTTAAATTTTCCTTCATTTTGTTTTAATATGTCAGAAGGTATCTTATTGTAACATTTAACACAATACCCCATGAAAGAACTGTGGACTTTAGCTAATCTAAAAAATGGTTGATCTAATTTGTCTTTATTTCTAGTATTAAAATTATGTCTATCACTAATTTTACTAAAAAGATGACGATTTTTCCGCACATACATAATATTTTCATAAATGAATTGGCAAGGGACTGTCATAATATTAATCTTTTTAAAAAGTTCCCTAAGAGAATCACGGCGACGCAGATTATAAAGGGCTCTGACAGCTCTCTTTTGTAAAATAAATATGGATTCAATGTCAGCAGCCCGACCCCACAGCAAAATACCGTACGACATAATGCTGTGAAAGTAACTAAAGTAGACCAAACGTGCGGTTTCTACGTCTGTTAACTGTCTTATCTTTCTAACAGCATACGCGGCTGAGCTTAGACGACCCGCAAGAGATGTTATATGAGGCCCCCATTGTAATTTCTCGTCCAATGTGATACCTAGGAAAACCGTCTGATTAATGAACTCCAGTTTTTCTCCATTCAATATGATGTCACATTCGCTACTTTTAACATTTGGTAAAGAAAATCTAATACATTTAGTTTTTTTTTTATTTAAAACCAAGTTGTTTGCCGTAAACCAATTTTGGACCTGATGAATAGAGCTATTGACGTCGTCAAGATTTTGTGAACGTCGGTCTATTTTAAATATTAATGATGTGTCATCCGCAAATAACACCATCTTTGGTTGATTTTTAAGTAATTGGGGCAAATCATTTATGTAAACTAAAAAAAGGAATGGACCCAATATTGAACCCTGAGGAACGCCCATTGTCGTTTCCGACCCTATTGAGTTTACACCGTTTATCTGAACTTTAACCTGTCTGCCCATCAAGTATGAACTAAGTAAACCAAGGGCTCTATTCCTAATCCCATAGTGCTCAAGTTTCAACAAAAGCGTCTCATGGTTAACGCAGTCGAACGCTTTCGAGAGGTCGCAGAATATTCCAATGGCATCTTGCGACTCTTCCCAGGCGTTAAAAATGTTCTTTATTAGGGTGACACCGGCGTCAGTTGTACAACGCCCTTTGGTGAAACCGTACTGGTGTTCATGAAAGATGGAATTTTTATTAAAGTGACGTAACATCTGACTAAGCATTAACTTTTCAAACACTTTACTGAGAACTGGCAGAATTGACACCGGCCGATAATTGTTGGGTTCTTGAGAATCACCCGATTTGAACAATGGAACGACTTTACTGTGTTTCATGAGATCCGGAAATACTCCCCTGTCTACACTAGTGTTAAATATGACAGCTAAGTAAGGAGCATAAATAATTAAAATATAAAGCCATAAAGCCATAAATAATATTAAAGCCTCCAGCCAGGGCTTATAAAAAACTTACAAACTAAGCGACTACACGCTAAGGGCACCCCCCCTGGGGGGTACGGGCCTCGGCTTAGGGCGTCGCTGGGGAGAGGACAGCTAGGGACGGGCTGGATCGAACTGGAATTATTATTAAGGGGCGAATTTAAGACTACAGGCTCAGCGGTGCGGGCTGGCTCGAGCAAGGGTCGGGGCGGGAACGCTCTGCTTCGTTCGCACTCGTTTTTATAATAAAAGAGAGAGCAACGGCGGTTGCCAGTAAGAACGGCATACTCTTTCGCACGGCAAACTCGCTATGGTGGCTGGCAAGCGGACGGCAAACTCGCGTTTGAGCTTATAATTGGCCGGCTGCTAGCCAGCGAACGGCAAACTCGCGTCTGAGCTCATAATTGGACAGCGGCTGGCCAGCGGACCGCTATATGCAAACACAATACTGTTACAATAGAAAAACAATGGTAAAATTACAATTTACACAATCAATCTGAATCAGTCGGTACATATTTTAATAATTAGATCGATATTGCATCGTGCACATAACTTATAAAGGCGTGTAGGTTACTGACCGGTGTTACGGGGCGTAATGTAACATGTTACAAAGCGAGCATTCGTGCAGTAAGTACGTGGAGACGAGCACGTGTTTTGTTTTACACAGGTTTTAGGATACGGCGTAACATTATATGCTCGCATGGCGGCATTACGGCCCGTAACACCGGTCAGTACCCAGCTTTACGGAAAACATGAAGCTGACGTCAATCAAAGTCAAAGTCAAAGTCAAAGTCAAAACGTTTATTTCAATTAGGCCATTAAACGGCACTTTTGAACGTCATCATTTACAGTTCAGTAAAATAATAATATTAAATTAATAAAGTGACTCTACTGTTTAGTAAAGTCGGAAAACATCGGCGTTTTGACTGCGGTTCCTGGACCTTGACGTCTCTGTGCTGCCCCCTGGTGCACGTCACTTCAGAACTGCCTCGTATAATGAGGTATTTAACTAAAAAAATCTAATCAGTCTGTCAGTTAGATTATCGAAAAATATTGGAAACGTATTTTTTATTTTATCAAATCAATAAAAAAATACGAAGATAAAACGCATCAAAGATAAGGAGTGGGGGCTGGTAACGTCAATTTACAGTAAAAAATGTACTGGAAAGTGACGTCACACGAGTTTTCAACGCCCTGTATCGTTTAAATTTTTTGTTTACGTGACAAAAGAATAAATACGTTTCCAATATTTTTTGGAAATCTATCTGACGGAAGAATTCGATTTTTTTAGTCAAATACCCTATTGGTACAACAGCCATAGTAGTTATGCGGAAGTGAGTTTTTGATCAAGGCTATTATTAAAATCGATAGGCCTTGAAATACTAAAATACATTACCGAATTGAATAAATAAACAGCAGTGTAAGAAGTCGTTTATTTAAAAATGCAGACAGAAGTGGTCTTCAATTATTTAATTTTTTTATTTATTTACTGTTAAGGCACTTCAACGACTTACTCACTAAAACATAAATCACATAGATTTTTGGATATAGTGAATTCGTCACTTACAGAAGTGCACAGCACTATCAGAGAACTCAAGACAATATTGGATATCGTTATTTGAATTATTTACATGTTAGAAAATGAAAGTCAAAATGAGTTATGTTCACGAATACCATGGGAAGTACAGAAATGTTATTAACAAAAAAAAAATACAATTATGTTAATACGATGTATTATGATAATACATCGTTGATACAAAGTCTTTACTGCGATCTGTTCCACTTATTTGTGGTAGTCTAATAAGCAAAACAAAAGACTATTGAAAATAAACAATTCCAATATCAAGTCTTCCTGCCAGGGTTGCGGAATTTGTTCGAAAGAGTCACCGCGGATCTGGAACGCAAAGGGCTTTAGAAGGAACACGGATCGGTTTTAGTCAGTAAGAGTCTGACACGCCCTTTCGCTCCACTCAGAACGGAAGAAGTCATTTGATGATTTCCCATCCATAGAAAAATATAGCAGAGGTGCCAGACCGCTCTTATTTTCTCACTAACAAATTATGTGCAAAACACTATGTGTAAAATTCGCTACATAATGGATGGTCACCCATCCACGAACTGACCTCTGCAAGCATTACTTAACCCCGAAGTTCGACCCATGCTGGTGATATTATTTAGCCACGAGCTCCTCTTATAAATCTAAAGAGAACGTATGTATGTACTCGTAGTGTGAATGTTACGTGAATTTTTCATGAATTTCCTAAAGTTGTGCCACAAAACGGCCGATAGCGTCACTTCGCCTGAATAGCTGGTTTCAGGCCGAAAAATGTCTTTCAGGCGTCAAGTTTCAGGATTTCAATGACGTGGCTTTTTAGTGAAAGTCTTATCGGGGGAATCTGCGACTTGGTTGGCCATTTTATGTAGGTATGTTGGGGTTATATCTTGCTTTAGAACCTAGATCTATGGAAATAAGTAGGTGATTCGGTGTACTAATGAAAGTTTTATGACTTTACTTTTCCCATTACATGAAATTCTCAGACAAATAAAATAAGTAAATATGGAATAAAAAATGTAACCCGCCATTTTGTAGCGGCGGCCATCTTGTTTATCACTTACAATGATATTGAATAAATTAAATTGTATTGTACGGTCTGTACCAAATATCAGATCAATTAGCCAACAGGAAGGGGGTAAAATTTCAACTAATAAATTTGACCTAAACAAATAAACAACAAACAGGGCCAGCTAAATGAAACCGTTTAAAAATACAATTAAATGCATTTTCAATTTTTTTTTTTTCAAGAATGAATTAGTTTATTTCAATGTAGATATCATTGGGTTCGAATGATATGAATATATAAAATAATAAAAGTACGTAGGTATACTATCGAAAAACATATTAAGTACTGCTATTTGTCTTTAACTTAGAATTACTATAGATACATAATATAATCGACAGTATCACAAATAATTATAATATATCCTAATATATCCTGGGACAACTCACACACGGTCATCCGATCCCAAACTAGGCAGAGCCTGTACTATGGCAACCAGACAACTGATAAACATACTTATATATTTCTAAATACATACATATTATACACAAATTACACCCAGACACAGAACAAATGATCATGCTCATAACACAAAGATTTGTCCTGGGTGGGAATCGAACCCACGACCTCCGGTTAAGCAGTCAGGGTCACTAACCACTCGACCAACAGGCCAGTCAAAGAATACTTACCTTATTCTCATACACTAATTAGGCTGCCACAGGATATTTTATCAGATATCTGATTTCTTGGCGAAAACAAATAAGGAATATGGAATAATAAGGAAATTATATAACATTGCCTTTATGTAGGTAACGTTATTTATAGATATATTGAACGGAAGCGGAAATTGTCAGATAGTAAAATAGAAGAATAATATTCGTACATCAAAAGGTATGCTTTCCTGTATCGAAAGAAAACAATATAGCCTTTCCTGTTGGTTTAAGTTTGAAGCATTCTACAAAAGGATTACTTGTTGATGATATTACGAGGATTCCTAGATACAAATCACCACGCCTGTATTGCTCGAAGACTTAGGCAGTGTTGTACCTTCGTACCTACCTACAGTAATATTTCGCTAGAAATTATTTACTGCGATCTATAAAATAAATAAAAATGTCTTTATTGTCACCAGTTAGTACATTCATTCATTTATTTATTTATTTAACAGTTTATGTACACACATTTTTAATTAATTAATTTATTTATTTACCTATTTATAAAAAGCACACCAACAGCACTGTCACTTATAATTCAAATAAAATTACATTCAAAATCAGCATTTCAGTAACCATGCAAATGACAGGTATGCATGACATTGAACATAATGAATATTAGAGACAAAAGGAAAAACTAAAAACTGCGTCCAGTATACCTAAATCCTGAACACTACAAAAACAAAACAATTTGAGCTATTAAGACGTACATTGTTCGCACTGTTTGAAGAGGGAACGTCTGTATGAAGCAATACTCATAGAGAAAACTTCGAAATCCGTCAAATTGGACATTGCCATACGTGTTAGGGGGCTATTAAAGGTGGTATTTAAGGTAGATATAGGCAATTGAAAAATGCGATGATGTCGCTTGCTACGTTGGCAAGTCCTAAAGTTAAAATAGTTAATCAATTGCGCATCTATGGAACCATTTATAATTTTATGAAGTGTAAGTAAGTCTAACATATGCATCGTATTAATGTATTGCACAAAAGGTACTGCTACTGATTCTCAAGCTAAATTTGAGCTTTTATTTTGGGAAACAGTGTTTACAGTGTTACAGGAAGTATCACATAATAAAATACGAATACATTGGTTTGAATGTCGCTAAAGTAGACTTACAATATTCTTAGGATAACTTTCGGTAATTCTTATTCTATAATCTATTTTTAAATTTTGTTTAAGTTTAACAGATGTGTGGGTGTTTGTGTGTGGGTGAATGTGTATAGTGTGAGTGTGTGTATGATATATGTTACGCAATATATGCCAGTAGATCTTCCGTATTCTGTCCGTGATGAGGGGCCCTAATATGAAGTCTTAAAACGATCATGATTTCACTCTAAGAGAGTGACGGAGCTATGCATAGCGAATAGCACTATCCCTTTTACATCATCGGAATTGGATGGCATTAGCACGTCATAGTAGGGTCACTGTTCCACTTATTTGTGGCAGTCCAATAATCAAAACAAAACACTATTGAAAGGGAACAATTCCAATTTCAAATCTTAAAGACGGAGATACCAGAGCTGCCACACCTCCCTTATTTTCTCACGAACAAAATATGTAGGATAGAGTAGTGTTAGTATGTTAAAATGTTAATTAACACACGCATACTTGCTAGCTTGGGCCGACGGCCAATTATTTTTTTTATGTGTCAGAGGTATTTCAGCAGTTTTGCATCCTCCTTTTTTTGCTTTTATGTAAGTTATGTTATTTATAGATATATCGAACGGAAAAGGAAGTTGTCAGATTGCAAAAATAAAAGAATATTTGTATCATACCTTTCCTTTATCGAAAAACAGACTAAAATAGACTCCGGTTTCCTACTGGAAAATTACAGATAGGAAAACCTAACAGTTTGAATGACCCGGTAATTGAACCCAAGATCTAATGCAACAAGGCAGTTCCATATTTTAGTAATTTATACATCAGGATTACTTCTTCCTGAACCAGCTGAGCTGAGCTGTTTCCTGATATCTTTAGCCCATTCGAAACTAAAAAAAAACGAACTTTCCTCGTGTGACATTCTCCGATATCGCTGAAAAAAGAAATTAAATGAAGGCCTTAACAAAGATGGCCGACCTTGAAGGTTTCCTTATTTATAAAATTCTTAACGGTCTCTTCAATAGGTGTCATTCCATTCAACGGAGTCACGCAAAAGAATTGAAACAACTTTTTGTTAAATGACTTTCAAACGTATTATGTTTCTGAACGTTAATGTGACACTTTTATTGGGGTTCCGTGTTGGTAATAGGGTTACTTACTTAAAATGTAGTAATTTTGACAGTTATTAAACTGTTCTGTGGTTCAGGAAAGAGTTTAAGAATACTTATTTATTTATTTAATAACACTTTACCCACACAAATGCTCAGAGGCGGACTTAATGCCATAGACATTCTGTATCAGTCAACCTTTGGGTGATGCAGAGAATGGTGGTAGGTGCAATATAGAAATGTCGGTTATTGTATAATATTTTGTTTATTATAGATGTTTACCAAACAGGTTTGGTTTCATTTAACATAAAGAGTAGGTAAATGTTTTGCTAATTTGATTTCAAAGTGGATATAAATCTATTTGAGTTTTTTTTTGGTTCCTTTTAATCCATCAAGTAAAGGCAAAAAGACTCGTCAGTCGTCGACTTACAGATCTTTCGTAGATATTATATTATTTGTTTCGCTTTCAGCTGTTTTGACATCTAATGTTTGATATACACTAAAACTAACAGATTTATAGACACCACTACCCCTCCATTACCCCCAAACAGCAATCATATAAACAGTTTACGTAATCGTTCGCAAATTCGCATATCGAAAACGGGATAACACCACGTTAGCGTGTTCCGTATCAATTAATCGTATTTTGGAGCGCGCCAAAACAAATCCGCCATGTTTGTGCCCTCCCCGCTCCCCGCAAATCCCCGGCACTATATTAATGGCCGCTGTCACGCCACCCGGTTAGAACCGGATTGATGCGCGATGTCATTGTTTGGTTTCGGTCATAGTTCGCGTCATACAATAGGTCGAGTTTGCGCTGTCAGTCAAAATATTTGACCAAATTTTTTGTTAGAATGTTTTGCACATTTTCAATGTTAGGGTGGGTTTTGCTGAAAGGGGAAATGAAACTTGCGACGTTGATATTGTGCGGCTCCCTGGTAACAGCTTCCTGCTAAATGTGGGTTCCCTTTGTTGACCATTAATGATGTTTTGAAGGGCAGACGTAGTGTTTTTCAAAAGAAACTTTCTTTGTCCTTCCCTTTTCCCATTATTTGGGGTCACGGAATCTTTGTTCTAATAGCTATGTCACCGGAAAATTGAAGACCCCGTAAGATTGTAATAAAACTTGATTAGATTATAATTTCTCAATATATTACGAAAAAATTGTTTTGTATACAATAAACCCCTTATAAAAAAAATAGTTTACAATTTCACGCGATATAATACAATATTACGGCGTTTGCCATTCTCCGGTGACAGTGACAGCTACAAGGGAACTTGGACCATTTATTTATTTCAATTACTCTCGTCACTAACAGTAAGTACCAACACGTGCAAAGAGAGTAAAACTCAGTGGATTCAACCAAACCAAAGCCAAAACAAACTATCTACATCAATAAATACATTTGGGATCGAATCTTAGCTGAATATAAGTCAATTTGGGAATTAAAAGGTTGTTTTTGCACTATTAACCGGCGCGGCGGCGTTATCAGAGACACTTTCTTAAGTCATGTTCTTTTAAAAGAACACAGCTGAAATATTTGCCATCGGCATTTCCAAACGAGCATCTTTTAAGATAAGCCTGTACAGAGGTAACACATTCGACTTCAAAAAGAAAGTCGTTGTTTTAATGTCAGAAGTTTAACACTGAATTGCTAAGCAGCACCTACGGCCTCAGAAACCTTATTTGCAAAAACTTTTACAATATCTGAGGAAACAGAAGCCATTTATTTTTACTTTTCTTTTAACACCGTTGCATGGAGTAAAATTTTCGTTCATTATTTTATATCTGCGAGCGGCTTCGCGTGTAACTCGGAAATTATCTCGAAGGAACGTACTCACGGGATACAAAGTATATTAAGTTCTAATCCAGGACAGTTTCTGTCCATGTGCCAAGTTTCATCCACATTTAGTCAGCCTTTAAGGCGTGAAGAGGATACAAACATACAGTCATATACGAGTTACTTTAGATTTAAAATATGAAGGGTGCGCTAGTCTGCGCTAGTTAATCATTGCTACATAAAAACGTAGTATAGCGGGTTCTCAACTGAATCGCTAGAGGATGGAAGTAAAAAAAACAAAACCTCTTTATTATCTAACCTTGTATGGAAACTAAACACAATAAATTAATACCTTAAGAAAAACACGTTTAGCGTTCCAATTTTAAGTTCTGTTTTCGGTAGCAAATGTTTTAGTCACAAAAAAAAACTAACCAATCTACACGAGCCATGCACTCACTACATTTCCATTGACATTTCCAACTTGATTCACCGTTCCCATTTTGACTGTGACATCGTTTTTGCGAAGAAAATGCCTTGTTGGTTCGTTTGCCGGTATTGTTCCGCTACTTTTATAGATCAATGGACTATTGTCCTACATTTAGACGGCTTAGGGTCCCGTTTCGTAAATTCAGAATGGTTTCTGGTAAGTTTGGGTGAATATTTTGTGCATTCGAGGAGGATAGTGCGTGTTGGATTGGTTTCTGACGTATTTCTTTGGTCTTTTGATAGATTTTTCATTGTTTAGACGCTACAAATATAACATGGTTTGCACCTTCTGAGGGCCTAAATAATATAAGTGTTTTGGCTCCAATGAAAGATGACATTATATCAAAGATAACAACTGTTAACGACGTCATTCTGTCAACGCCGGTTGTCGCTGAAAACCAGCGCTGCTCTGTCTCGCACACGAGTCCCAGCATTATACTGAGCGACGGCCGTTTAGCGCGAATGTGACGCATATCTTCCCAACTTGGATAACTTTTGTAATTCAGTTTTTTTTTATTTGGTATGCGTAATGCTTGTCGCAAATAAACTCTTTTTCTTTCGTTTCTTTGTTAAAAGTCCAAAATGTTAAATATCAATGAAACGTGACTTTTTAGTAGCACAGGTGAATTCCATACATTTTGGCAAAACAAATATCTAAGAGCGGACTGTTCTTTTATCAACAAGTAATTCAAGTTGAAATCACCGACATGATAAAACATAGACTTACTCTAAGCCAATGAGGTATCTCAAAGAAAAAGCAATACCATTTCTTACGGGCATTAAAATAGTTCACACTAAGAACCGCCCAGGGCAATAACCAGTTCAGGCAATATTTCTTTTATTTTGCAATCAGTAGAACTGGAGATGTTTCCCGTTGTGTTATCTTGAGTATTTGCCAAAAATAGATTTATTTTATTACTTTTTTTTAGAATGAGAATGGAAAGAAGATATAATGTGTGGTTTTGAGGCTGTTCAAATAGGTCGGAGGGCTGATGTTCTGTATTGGCGTTTTACATTTTTGGCATGTGCCGATGGTTATCCAATTAACGATGCTCGATTTCGTTTGGGCGGATGTGATCTAGATTCTGATGTTGAAAAATTGAATTTTTGAGTTGGTTTTGATTATCAAGAAAATGTGGTGTTTGGATAGTGAATGATTTGTCGAATATGACTGGTGGGCAAACAATTTTTTTTTTTGAGTTTTATAAAAAAACTAGCATTTGCCTGCGACCTCGTATATAAGGTAACGAAAGAGTTTTATTTATTTATTTATTTAACAGTTTATGTACACACATTTAACAAATAAATAAGAAGAAGGGAACAGAAAAATAGGTACTAGGTATTAGGTATTAGGTAGGTAGGTATTTATTGATTTAAAGTTTTGTTGAGATATGCGGTAGTGAGTAAAGTCCCGCAAACCTCCATTGAAAAGGAAGGATCCTCCGACCAGACGGTTGTTGTGTTTGGTGGGAAACTGCCCAAGGGGATGATATTTGGACTGTTGTAAATATTCAAATCACACGGAGAACTTTGCTTGTGCGGTGCACGATTTCGTTGGTAGTTCGTCACTGACAGGCTAGATGGCGTTACGGTTCTCTTTGTTGCCGTACAAATTTCGCTTCTTTGTTTTTCATGTGGCGGCATTGATGCCACTACAATTTCTTAAAACTAAATTTGATACTAATGATACAATTATTAAAATAATCTTCTTCTTTTTAAACAATACTATGTTATTCTTTGAGAATTAAATTAATGTGAACCGTTTTTGTACTTACAAAGTCACAAAGACTAGAAGATTAAATTTAAATAACGGCAACAATGTCCAATTGAAGATTGTCCTTTCCATTATATCAGTAATTGAAATAGATACTTACAAGCAAAACTTACCTTTAAGAAGTCCTTCTAATATTTACAAGTAGCTAACTAAAACATTCTCGATGGCCCTTTGTTCCGCAATACCCAAAAAACAGTCTCTTATCAATAAGGTGGTACTTAACCTTGCCAATATTGAATCAACCTTTCCTCTTAAAGAAACAGCCGGAGGGCCAAGAGGGAATGAAGAAAACACTACTGCTTTTTTTCTACATGGCTCATTAGACACGATAGCTTCAAAACCTTTTTGTCAAAGGACAGCAGCACACAAAGGAAATCCCACCTTAATTTCTAGGCAGTATGGTTCTATTCCCTCTGTTATTAACCCCGTGCTACGAATTGGGGCGAGAATTTTCGTCGGTAAAATGTAATAGTATTTTGTTTGTCGTATCAAGTTTAAAAGTGTACGCTTTTGCCCAAATGTGGAGTGTGGGGAGTGGACGGAAATTGGTAAGGTTTAGTCCGGACTCGCAAATTACAATAGAAGAAATGTGTGTACGATTTTTAGACCCTTAAGCATTAATCTTTTGATCGCCATTGTCACGTATACATTGACAACCAAGCTCGTGCTCCAAACGTCACAAATATGTGACAAAAAGTACGGCGAATTTGTGGCTTGGCGTCGGGGGCACGCCGATGCGTTTATGCTCTGGCGTTCAAAAGGTTTTGAGAATACGTTAATTGTGCGTATCGCTAGGGAATGGAATTCCCTGCCAGAGTCTGTGTTTCCTGATTGCTACAACTTAGGGGTCTGTAAGTCAAGAGTGAATAGGTTAAGCAAGCGTGCTCCATCGTCGACCACATCATCGCTTTCCATCAGGTGAGATTTTTTGTCAAAAGCGAGCCTTTGCAAAAAAAAGTTATTATGCGGTCGGGAAACCCCCGTCAGGAATGAAGTTCCTTACGTTCAACTCCGAATGTAATTCGAAATTAAATCTGTATATTCCGATTGGTCGATCGAAGTTGATCGATTGATGTGGTAGCTTTGGCTGATCTATGGTTATGTGATAAAAAGAGACAGGGACAGAGAGAGAGAGAGAGAGAGAGACAGTTGTGCACCCGGCTGTGCACTCACTTGCTCGTGTGGCATTTGGTTACGTGACGATTTCTACTAAATCGCACTACCCTTAAGCCGCGTTTAGGAACTTCGTTACAAGAAGTGTATGTGTCAGCCCCGACGTACGACTGGAGTTTACTCCTTGTATACTTTGTAAATACACACATACATAATCTCGTAGTGAAAGGTACGCAAAGTACGTTGCGCAAAGGAACGTAACGCCTCACTTTTAGTTAACGCTCGATTTTACTCCTCATAAAATTTTCATACCGCGGGCTAAATATGAAAATCGTTTCTTAAGGAGTAAACTCCAATAAAAATGATTTTTCTAGAATTTGATTGATTTGACTCCTTGAGTTTGAAACATATTTGGAACACACGTTGACATAGTACGCTCACAGAACGAAAAGGTTAAGTACTATTCAAAAATCGTCCATTTCTATTTTTGGATCGCTGACACATGTTACCTTTTCAGTAGTTCAGTGTAGAAATGTTAGCAATACGCAAATGGTAGAATTGTGAATTTCTTGTGGACTACATACAAAATAGACCATCAATCTGTGTAGCTTTTTCCCAACTATATTGAGTTCGACTTACCCAGAAATCGGTCAGATTTTCTTTATCTTGACTACCCAAAACAACTGTCAAAGATGTTCAAATGACAACCGGGACCAACTGCTTAACGTGCTTTCAGAGGCACGGCGGAATCTCTGTGTATAACGGATGATCTACGGACCGACCTCGGCAAAAGTTGCTTAACCTTGAATTTCGACACATTTTTTTGTAACGATGTTAAATCATCAAATGACTTCGTCGCTCTGGGTGGAACGGAAGGGCGTATCAGACTCTTACTGACTAAAACCCATCCGTGTTCCTTCTAAAGCGCTTTGCGTTCAAGGGCCGCGGTGACTCTTTCGAACAAATTCCGCAACACTGGCAGAATTTCGACCCATGCGGCTGTTCACATTTGGCCACAAACACAGAATAAAGCTTTAATAAATTCAGTAAAAAAGTCGATCATACTTAACATGGAAGGCACTACTTTAAAAGTAATAACGTGCTGCAATTTTTATTTGTCTCGAATTTTGCAGTAGGTACTATGCAAGTAGCTTTTCCACCAATTTCTTTACACCCGAAAACAGTAAAAAATAACCGACTGTATCCATTTCCTTGGTCGCAAAAAAGAAATACAGACGAAGTTACGACCATATTTCCAACCACTTTTACTGTTAGTTAACGGCCTAAAAGCAGGTAAAACATACAAATATTTAACGAAAGCTTAAACACCTCGGAATATTCTGTACCTAATCTGAATATTCACAAAAAATAAAAGTTTTCACATTACAAAAGATAAGATTACAGATAAAAGCAATAAAGGCTGTGAAGGCGGAAACTGCATAAAGCAAAAAGAAAACGGTTCAGAGTGCAAAGTTTGCATTGAAAGTTCGTACCGGACTTAGCAAAACTAACATAATAATAGGTGTTAATTACGTGTCATAGGGGTGGAATTGCTATGAACTTTGGAATATTTATTTGATTTGAACTGTATGCACTAGTAAAAACACTGTACAAACGCCGACTAAATACCTTAGACATTTTCTACCAGTCGACCTGGCGGTGCAGAGACAACATAGCAGGTGTAACTTAAACGGGCTTGCGGACGGCGAGCGTTGGGTGGCCCGCTGTCCGATCACCACCAGGCCCGGGTCGATGGCGCGTTGTGTTTCACGTGCGCCTCAAAGAGATGTCAGCATAGAAGACGGGGCCCGCTAGGGCCAGAGCCTGCCAGGGTTGCGGAATTTGTTCGAAAGAGTCACCGCGGCCCTGGAACGCAAAGGGCTTTAGAAGGAACACGAATGGGTTTTAGTCAGTAAGAGTCTGACACGCCCTTCCGCTCCACCCAGAGCGGAAGAAGTAATTTGATAATTTCCCATACTTAAAAAAAAAAGGAGGTGCAACTTAAAGGGAAGACAATAGGACAGAAAAAAAACAACATAGAAACATACACATAAACAAAGCTGTTAAGAAAAAACTAATCCAACAAATTAACGCTGTGATGATTCTACCAACTTCCTATGAATGTGCTCACGTGCACCTTAGAGGACAACCGACTGGTTGACGTCCTGATGTTCAGAGGAAGCGCATTGCAAAGGAAGAACGCCTTGACAAAAAAAGAGGAGCGGATAAACCCAGAGTAGTGAGGGACATCGTAAAAGACGATTATTGGTAGAGAGAAGAATTTTACTGTGGGCAGAGCAAAGGAATTGCTTGGTTATTTAGAGGGCGATTTACAATGAAAGTGTAGTTTGTTTTGGAGAGTCGAGGGAAGTACAGTACGTAGCACTTAGATATAAATAGATAGAATATATTTTTTTGTACAACTCTTTTGCACAAACTTAGTTTTATGGATACAAGAGCAGCCTTATCTCGATTTCTAATTTCTTTGAAATTAAACGCGAATCAAATGATACGTCTGCCCGTTGAGAACTCATTCAACCAATCATAGCTAGATAACGCGCGATTCCTAATAATTTACGTTCAAGAAAATGGTCCTTAGATGGTTATGCTTAAATGATAATGTTTAGATGTATATGTCACCGGAAAATTGCAAACGCCGTAAGATTGTAAAATATCGCGTGAAATTGTTAACTATTTTTTCTTAATAAGACACGAATATATTAGAAACTATAAAATTTGGATAGGATTTATTGTATATAAAACAATTTTTTCATAATATGTTGAGAAATTATAAACTAATAAAGATTTGTAACAATCTTTCGGAGTCTGCAATTTTCCGTTGACATAATTATATACATAATACAGAAGATATCAAGTAGGTATGGTATGTGCATGGAACTTTATGAAGTTGAAAATAGATATCTGGTATTTGTAGCAAGGAAAGGTAATTGAAAAGTTTCAAGTTTTCAAAACTTAAGTACCTATTTAGATATCGTTTTGCAAATGCGAAACTTTTCACATACTGAACCAAGAGTGGTTTTCGGACAATTCATAACTCGACTAAGCTAAATGGTTTTTGTTGTAAAAGTATTTAGAGAGCTGGCAACATATCGCGAATTCGCGACAACTTGTTACTTGGACTAAGTTTATAGATAGCAAATTATTGCTAGTGTAAAAATGTGTCTCTAACTTGCGTATTTATTTATCACGTTCTTGTTATATGGATGTTTATCGAGTAGTATAATATGATTTTAATTAGTCCGTCACTGATATTATCAAAAAATATTGGATACGTATTTTTTGTTTTTTCAAATCAATAAAAATTGCACAAAGACAACGCGTCATCATCAACATTAGGAGTGGGGGCTTGTTACGTCACGCGAAATTGACATCAAACCTTAAGGTAACGTACCTAACCTTAGTTCGCTGATTGTTCACAAAATCTCTTAATTTAAAGCAAAATAATCCAAAACGTGTCACTTCAAAATCTTCTCAAAAGACTACCACAGCCTAACTCCCAAATTTTTCTTGGCAGTCTACCCAAAAGGCAATAGAAATAAATTCCTGACACATAATCGGGCAGTACAAAGCCGCCCAATTAGAAAGCTCAGCATGTAGGTCATCAGATTAGCATCGCTTCGCCAGATGTATGCGCGTGTTAATGTCCCGGGCACAGGCGAGACACTACTTAGTACGGCTATTGGATTAAATGGCGCTTTTTGTCTTGTGCTGGTCGTCTGTCGGGTCTTTACGTACTGGCCTTGTGTAGAATGTGGTTGAGAAACTCATGTTTGTTGTGATGAAGTTGTTGAAAGGAAGTCAAGCTTTGAGGAATCTTGTTGTCAAAATATATTTATTTATTATATACTTAATTGTACACCAAAAGTAAAACAAAAAGGAAACTTAAAACTAAAACACACACAATGGGCGGCAGACAACCAGTGATGGACAGTAATTGTCTGGACATGAATATAATTTAGGCCCTGCACCTTTTTCTATTTTTTTCAAGAATGGGAAAACATCAAATGACTTCTTCCACTCTGGGTGGAGCGGAAGGGCGTGTCTGACTCTAACTGACTGAAACCCATCCGTGTTTCTTCTAAAGCCCTTTTGAACAAATTCCGCAACCCTGGCAGGCTCTGGCCTTAGCGGGCCCCATCTTCTATGCTGACATCTCTTTGAGGTGCGCGTGGAACACAACGCGCCATCGACCCGGGCCTGATTTTTATTGGCTCTGATTTAGTAATATGGGCCCGTTAAGTATAAAGTTTAATCTCGGTTTAGTCTGAGTATCTTAATAGATAGCTACCTATAACGGTTTATTAGATACATCACGCTGACAGATACTCGTAAATGGACAATGGAGCCTTAGTAAGGTAACTCGATTACCCTTCAGGTAAGGCACCCAAAAAAAACCAGACAAGTGCGAGTTAGACTCGCACACCGAGGGTTTCGATCGAGTCTTGATTTTTTCCGAGTAAACATTACCTACGGATACATCAATGTTCGTCACGGTTAATTCTTCAACCGAAAATATAAGTTAGTAATCGCAAAAAAATATTTTTTATATGATGAAACAACAAATTCCCGATTTTCGGACTTTTTTCTGTACTTGTACTGTAAGATCTAACTTCTTGCCAAATTTCATGACTCTAGGTCAACGGGAAGTACCCTACAGGTTTTGATTCCTTGTGAGCGTGAAAAAATGCGCAAAAATCGGAGCATAAACGGCCGTATCATTTTTTACGTTTACTTAGAAGAATGATTTTTTCACAGCTTCAAGGGACTGTAGACTTGAGTATATGATTTTAATTTCAACTCGATACCATCACGCATTCCCGAGATAATGAGTCTTGACAGACAGTCAGACGAACAACAAAGTGATCTATAAGGATTCCGTCTTTTCCTTTTGAGGTGCGGAACCCTAAAAAGAGGCATACGCCTACCTAACCCAAGAAAGCGTTCAGTCTAATACAACTTCGGTAGCCAGTCGCCACCTCTCGCGAAATTATTTCCTCACACAGTGTTACCGCTAACTTAGATTACGTAGCGATAGTAGTTATAACTTATTTATTTCTTGTCTTTTGTTCCAGTTTTGTCATTTGCGTGGAGATTGCGATCTTAAACGTTTCGGTGTTAGATGTAATCAGGGTTATCATCTTGACTTTGTGTTGTTGTTTCAGGTTTTAATTTTACTTTGAGACCTTAGGTTTAACCAATTATTTTCTGACCTCGGTGACTTTGAATACGTTTAATAACTGGTTATGTGGCAAAAAATTTCCGTGATAGAAAAATAAATATTGCATTTTAAAGCGTTTATTCCACACGATACTATGCAAACTGACAAGTCCTCATTCTTTGAAATGGAAGAACCGATTTCAATGAAACTTAATACTCATAGGTTCAAAAGATATAGAGAGTGATATTTTACTTTGTGTAGAAAATTTAAAATTACTGTCTCACTAAACTCTTTTAAACGACTTCGAAAAAAGGAGAAGGTTCTCAGTTCGGTTATATTTTTTATGTTTGTTACCTCATAACTCCGCCATTTATGAACAAATATTTTTTTATGTGATTGCATATACTTTCCAATTGGCCCCATAGAAATTTAGTCAAAATCGCTTCAGTAGTTTGGAAATCAAAATAACTGAAAAAAATATGTCATCCAAGCAAACGAAATTGCGTATTTTGCTTTCCTGTGATTTTCCAGTGGTGTTGTTAGGTGTTACAAAAAAATTCAACCGACTTCCAAATAAAAAAAACACTACAAATGATAAAAGACGAATAAACAACCAAAAACACCGACTTCCGAAATTAAAGTTATTTAATACTATGTAGTGTTTTGTTTTAGTTGGAAGTCGATTGTTTTTTTCTGTAAAAAAGTTTTTAATACTTTTTAGTGTAGTAGTTATTTGGAAGTCGGTTGTATTTTTTTGTAAAAAGATTTTCGAAAAATTTCGCAACTGGCTTTTTAAACCTAGGCATCTTGGGTATGAGTTGTGATTCATCGAGCAAGCTCCACAAACTTTATTACGTAGGAACTTAGCAGAATGTGGCTCATCAAAAGTCCTGTTCAAAATATAATAATTTAAACTTCATTAGCACAGTTATTAAGATTTGCGTGTCGTTTCTTATTTCTAAGAATGTTTATGTGTGAATTAGTAACATGTGTAATTGTTGTTAATGTTAGAGGGAACACGCGAGTGCTAAGCGATCTAGACAGGCGATCGACATATATTGTTACTCAGTATTTCCTACAATAAATAAATCATTTATAAAACTGCGTGAGGAGCTCGTGGCTAAATAATAATAGCCGCACGGGCTGATCTTCAAAGTTAAGCAACGCTTGCCGAGGTTGGTCTGTGCCTCGGGAAGCACGTTAAGTCGTTGGTCCCGGCTGCCATTTGTAGATCTTTGGCAGTCGTTACGGATAATCAGAAGCCAGAAAAATCTGACACCAGTCTTGCCAAGGAGTACCGTGTCACCCAGTTAATGGGTTGTGGAGGTTTGGTAGGCAGCCGCTCCACGTAAAAATACTAGTATTCAGCTGAATCCGGTTTGACTGGAAGTCGACTCCAATATAGTCTGGAAAAGGCTAGGCAGATGATGATGATATGTATAACTGCGTACCGGAAGACGCAATACTGGAAGGCCTACCCCAAGGGCGATCAATGATATGACGCGTTTGACAACTAACAAATTTCACCTTAGTTTTGGGATTTGTATGATCCAGAAATTGGGCCTGTGGCTCATGTAAGTTATAGAATCAGGCATTTTGCGACCTTGAGAAAATGTAATTATATCGTGATGTTTTCATGCAACTCCAATACATATTTTCTTCAGTCTCTCAAACTCTCCGTAACATAGATGTAGATTTATCCAATCACGCTGATTGAAAAAAGGAATGATATTGACGATTCTACAACAATAATATAGAATTTCGAGCTGCAATTGTTTAAACAAAAGTAGGTATTTGATTGCCTTCCAATAAAATACCTTATTTGTATCCAAATATCATGAAACAAACGACAGTCGCCTTCAGATGCTACAGAACGGAATTTATATTGAAAAACGATAAAAGGAATAAGTAAAACACAAGCAGACGGTTTGTTCATTGTCTTTGAACGCGACAGTTTCTGTTTTTTTTTATGTTGCGGAAGCAAAGTAAAAAAAAGAAACGAATTAAGAATTCCTGCTATATGGTAACATCTTTTTTCTCATTATAAAAGTAGCCATTTTGAAATAGGTCTTTCAAAAACTTATTAAGAGCCTTATCATTTTGCCCCACTTAACTAAGAGATAAGCCTTAAAAATTGTTGAACCGAGAAAGTTTATATAAAAAATGGAAGTTGATGATAAAAACGTTTGACTTTATGATAAGAAAAATATCTAACAGTAGATTACACACTTGGTTTGCCATGCTGCTCCTAGTCATTTCATACAATAATTAAAATTAATCAATTACAATTTCGAAATAGGTGATAGCGGGGTTGATATTTTTGCAAGACAAATCTCATTACACAATATATGAATAATGATTTGCACGGCTCAAGTAATCCAGACGAATAAAGTCAGTGTTATTCAGATCAAATATAACTCAAACGTCAATACTATACTAACAGCTACTCTATCCAATAATCCCTCTGATCAAAATCCGCTACACTGCACATTTACCTTTACAACAGCGAAAAAAGGCACAATTCCAAATTCGGCTCTTTCAGCTTCAATGCGCAACCACTCAAAAAGGCACGCGGAAATCGCCATAACGCCGATATCCCATAAAAGCGTGCCCTTCCAGCGAATATAAATAAAGGTCGGGGCACCGTGACCCTTGAGGTGGGGTCACACGGCGTTATTGGACACATTCCGGGGTAAAATGGGACACCTATTAGGATCTGAGGTTCTGTTCGCGGGACTGACGGTAGATTCGACTATTATGTTTTTTTGCTTGCTGCTACTGAGCATTTGTTAATTATGGTTTGTTTTAAGAGTTAAGTAGCTGATGTTGCCAATTATTTGCATATAAACGTACTGAATCGGTGTTTATTATTAGTAAAAGTGAATAGACGCGTAAATACCAAACACAATGTTTAAATTTTAATGAATCGCTGCTACTAGGGACAACTTAAAAGCTCATGTAAATTTATTTATTTATTATATACTTTATTGTACACTTCATAATAAGAACAGGACAATCATACATAAAATAAGTGCACAATGGGCGGTCTTATCGCACAAGGCAATCTCTTCCAGACAACCTTTGGATGGATTGAACGAAGGGAGATAGATTAAAATTAAAATTAGGTAGCTTCTTCAGATACAGAGTATATTTAAGGTGTATAACTCAACAGACAGATGTGTTGCTGGGGAGTTTGTTGCGCCACTTCTTCTTCCCAGCTAAAACACTAGGAAGTGGTGACGGACGGGCGTTTTGGGGGACTGTCTTTATGTAGAACTTTGACGTTCAAAAAGTGCTGGCACTCAGCCTAATTTGAATAAATGACTTTTGAATTTTAAATTTTTGAATTTTGGTGTCTACAGCTTCTTTTAACTTTAGTTAAAAAGATGATTGAATGAATGAAGACATCTTCGTAAATTAACACATAAATAGACAGGAGTATATTTATTATATGTGTATATTTACTGTTCAATAAATAAATAAATAAACCATGATAGGTTTAGATAATACACAGAATAAGGAGTATTAGGTTTAGTAGATGTAAATCGTTTTAAGATAGTATATAGTAATATTATGTTTGTCTGATTGTAATAAATATTAAAGCTCTAATGTTACCAAATAATATACTACCTTTTTTACAGTTAAGATTATAATATCCCGTTTTTTCCCGTTCCCGTAGGAATTTCGGGATGTCCTCTCTTAGTGCTCCCCTACACTCCCCAAGGAACCTGCAAGCCAGATGATGATGCTTTCGACGACCAGTAGTTTCGGCTGTGCGTTGTCTGTCAGTCACTCATCAGTAACGGAAAAGTTTTATATAGGAGTATCGAATAGATAGATAGATGCACAGAGAGATTTATCCCATAACGTTTACCAAAAAAACAGGAAAAAATAAACAAATATGCCGTAAGCATTATAAGCAGGGTGTTTGCATGTACGCCTTGACTTTATCATTTGAATGATGACACGTAAATATTTACGGTTCTACTCTCAAGCATCTTTAGGGATAGCTCGATAATATTTCCTCTCAAAAGAGGCCAATGTTTACGAAAATGACGGCATCGTAAGTCAAGATGTGAAATGATGATGCGTCGTAAAATCTTTACGCATTCTTCTGCGACGTAAATAATATTGAAGGAAGGTTTGGTGAAGGTTTTTAAGTATTAGGAGATTGTAAGAATTAAGCCTGGCAAGTCTTTAAAAACACGTTAATATTGATATTGTATATTCTTAAATATTACTTTTATATGTCCCATTTTGTATATGTCCCGTATGTATGTACATACGGGTCAGATAGATAACCTCCTATTTTTGAAGTTGGTTTAAAATGATGGCAATCTAGTTTCAATCTAATCTCAATGCCTTAAGCATGTTTTTATGTTACCCGAGTTTGTTTCGGTGTTTCTTCTCAGGGTAGTCAGCTACGAAACACCGGCCTCATCTAGTTTAAAATTACCCAAAAAGACATGTAAAAGTGTTATTTTAAACCTACTTAAAAAATAAATATCATTTATCATTGTTCTTAAATTTTAGTTTTTGTGAGTTTTGTTTATTCTGTTAATTTGCTTGAAACTACATGAATTTCCTTACATATCTTAGTGGCCCGAAAAAAAGGACAATTTCTTCGTTAAAGATGTCCGCAGCCAAAGGATCCTGACTTTCACATCACCCGTTTCTTTTGAGGACATGTTTTTAGGTTTCCGTACCTCAAAAGGTAAAAAGAGGAACCCTTATAAGATCACTCTCTTGTCCGTCTGTCCGTTTGTCACCACTGATTTTCTCAGGAACGGGTGGACTAAGCTAGTTGAAATTTATACCAGGTACTGATGTCTATAGTCCCTATTAGGTATATAAAAATCAAGGCTCTGAGTTAACACGATAAAAAGATATGGGCAAATATAGATTTTCGCGAAAACTTGTAAGTAACAAAATTTACCTTAATTTTCAACTTTTTTTTATTTTTCGCAATTTTTCCTTACTTATGTTATAAGAGCTTGCTTTTAAACAAAATTGACATAATTCTAGGCCAACCCTACAGGTTTTGGGTCGAAAACCTATATGGTAGTTCCCGTTGACCTAGAACCACGAAAATTGGCAAAAAGCAAAGTCTTAAAGCACAAATAAAGGAAAAATTAAAGGGTGTCCCCATACATACATAATTGACGCCTGCCACCAATAAAAATGATACCAATTTTATTATGGCGGTATAATGGGTACGGAACCCTCGGCGCACGAATTTGAATCGTACTTGACCGGGTTTTTTAACAATAAGTAACAGTTAAGATCCGTAGGTTGATCAAGATTAATATTTCTAATTTAAATAAACTTCCTACATAAAATATAACACCAACAATTTTTCATATGTATCAACCTAAATTAACATACACAAACAAAAATTCCTACCTAAACGTTGATAAACGACTCAAACATGAATTTCCATTCATTCGCATACAAGACAGTTTGGAACCAACAATATTTTAGCCCGGTCTAGCATACCTGCCTCGAAAACATGCATAAATTAACCATATTTAACTCTACTAATTAATACAAGACTTATTTCTAGATTTTACTAAAGCGTTTACATCATATTTATCGCCCGAAGACACGCGAGGTAGAAATTGGTGGAATAGTTTGTGAAGAGTGAAATCCTTTTAATGTATTGTGGGGTTGAGTTGCGTTTTTGAATGGAATTGGGGTGGGGAATAATAGTTTTGTTTTTGACATTGCTTGTCTATGGGGCTGCTTTCGATATTAAAATTAAATTGGGTTTGTGATCGTAATTTTTTGCTCTTTTGCATGGCTACGATTTAAATGGGTCGGAGTCAATGAAAGGCTTAATCCTTATAATAGGTGATTAATCATGTCTTATGTAGGATTTATACTCATATCTATTATTATGTCACCCGTGTTAAATGATATCGGTCAGACGATTTTTTAAATACGAATTAGTGTTCATATCTATACTTAATTGTATTATTATAAAAAGGAAATATTTGTATTTTTGTATGTAACAAAAAACTTAAAAACTACTGGACCGATTTGAAAAATTCTTTCAGTAATGGATAGCTACAAAATCAGCAAGTAATATAGGCTACTTTTTTCCCCGTATTTCTACGAGAACGGGAACTACGCGGGTGAAACCACGTGACGTCCGCTAGTCGTTAATATTTAGGATGTGTCAATAAGTTTAAGTTTAAACCTTTAAAGAGGTTATGCTGAAAGAGGATGTCTATAGTACAGTCAAGAAGAATATTGTTAAGAAAATTGACAATCAATCAATTTTAAGTGTCTGTATTCTGAAATAATTTCTCCGTTGAACGTAAAGAGATTTTTTTTTCTAAATAAAATATTTCTTACCAAAAATCCTCTTCAAGAAATAAGTTAATCAATAATCTAGACACAACAACTCTCTTAAATAACTCCCTATCATTCCAATCCCCTTAAACACACAATCTTACCGCCCCCACAAAAGAATAACTTCCACAAATTCAACATACATAGTATAGCATCTAAATCGGACACATTGATCGCAGCCCGCTCGCTACAGGTAAGTAAGCCTTTTTTCATGAAACACACCTGTTTCTATGTTATAAATAAATAACAGCGCCGTACAATGGCGATGGCACCGCGATTTAGGAAACGGTTGCTCCAACGTTAGCTTTATTTTGCCCGCGATACTTTGCCCGGATTTGCGAGTTTGGCAGAACGGATGTTTACTTGGGCAAAGTTGATTTGAAGTGTGTTGTATTGATTTTGTTTGGAGATATTTTTGGGAAGCGGTGCTACTGCTTGGGATATAAGATATTATGTTAAATATGACTTAGTTTAAATGTAGTAGGGAATTATGGTTGGATTTGGGTGTTACAATTTTTTATTCACGACATTAGTAAGTAGAAGGTGGGAAGTACAGACGCCAGCACGTCAAGCTACCCGAAACTGTCAAATTTTCTCAATCAGCCTTGCACCTAATGCTTTAGCGATAAAGTTAAAAATCTATTAAAGATATTTGACAGATTTCTGTAGCTTCTGTACCTAGTAGTGCTTACAATATTATGTTTATTAATAACTTAGCAAGTAGAGCAAAATAGGTACCTATAATTTTGTCTAAAATAATACTAGCGTCTTGGATTTTAAATTCCGTAACCCAAATTCCTTCCAATATTAACTTGAAAAGAATTTAATACCTAAAGAAAAAATTCGAAAGTTTCAACTTATTATTCATATTTATTAAACTAAAGATTAACAAACAATAAAGCTCAAATAGTTCAACTAAACCCAAGGACTAACCGAAATACCGGGCCAGAACATTTTCCGAATAAAATATATAATTTATCGCCATTCCGCACAAAATGAATGATAATAAACGCTCCTATTTCCTACCGACAGGGTACTATTAATTTTTTACTCAAAATCGCATGTTCGAAAACTAAACAGGCCACCAATTGCGAATTTTGAAATAACAGTGTTTAATATCGCTGTTATATTAACAAGGCTCGTAGGTACCAAGGTATGTTTGTGCTCGTTGTGTGCCACGCTAAGGCGGGCTCAGAGGTGGAGAGTTGTAGCAGGTTAGTGACGAGTACTAGTGACTTAGGTCATTCTGTCAGTTGACGCTTTGACAACTTTAGAGCGGAATAGCTATTACTGCTCTGGTTTTACTCATTTGATTGTCAGTCTTTATTCATTTAATGGGTATTTACAAATATTTTATTAAAATGTACAAAGGCGAACATAATGCCTCAGGCATTTTCTACTTATCTGTCACGTATTTTTCTGCAAAACACTTGACACTTACTTGCTAATATTAACGAACATGAATGACACGTAATCACAGCATAAATGACATATTTACTTATATTTTCCTCTTGAGTTTTCACAAAATGCGAAACCGCCCCCTAACCGTATAATGCGTTAATGTATATTAAACCTCATTTATTTTAATGTTCAGATGACAGTTTCCACGGATCACCGCACGCCTTTGTAAGAGGCTTCATGTGCCATCAACACCATTAAATTCTCATTTAGCATAATCATGGTGGCCTAAATACTTCTCTGAATAAACTTTTAGTGAATATAAATCCAGAGAACGCTTCGTCCTCGAATCTTCATAACATACATTCTCTGAAGGATTAGGTAGAGGTAATATTTATAACTACATTGATATTTCACTAAATAACTTCTAATATTTCGCTAGATAAGTTACTACTGTTATGTACCTAAAATAGGGGCAAGCCTACTGCCATTAACTGCTCACAGATCTAGACTCCGGGATGCTGCTGAGAAATTCAAGATGGAAAAGCCAATGACACTGCTCGACTTGGGAATAGAACCCAGCACTTCATATTCAGCAGCACCTACGACTACCATACCAAAAAGTCAGTCGTGTAATTATCTATTTTGCATGAAAAAGCAATAAATGAAGCAACAAATTTAGGTAAAGATGCCACTAAAACCTTCCTTTGTGTTATTAACTGTCTTGAAAGAAGCCAGTACTAGCTACCAGTGCTGCCCCTATTCGTGTATGAGCCCACCATTATTGACCTAACTCATTATTAATATACAGAAATTTGCATATAATGAGGCCAACCGAAATATTCCCGTCATTTCTACGTTTTACGGTATTACGGCCTGAAACCAGCTCTGTTCCTGCAATACTTTAATTGTGTTTTATTTTCCTATTTAATTGGTTATTTCGTTTACGATTTAGAGGTGTGCTTGTTTCGACTGTTCTTCTTTGGTAATTGTGGAAATACCCGTTGTTAAAGTTGAGCAGTGATTTAATGGTTGGTGAATATATTCGGGGGCAATTTTCTTACCAAAAGACGGGTTCTGCCTCAGTACTTTTTGCATTACGAGTGTTTTTATTTTCTGACTACCAGCTATAACCTGGATCTCTTTAAGTCAAGAGTGAACAGGTTACCTCTAGGCAAGCATGCGACCACATCATCGGTTTCCATCAGGTGATATTGTGGTTAAACGCGAGTTTTTCAATAATATATATTTTTTGAAATACCCTTTCATGATAGCCGGAATAATTTACTAAATAGAAATAATTGAAACTTTTCAATTGAAATGATACACATTTATGGTAAAGCACAACAAAATTTGATCACAATCAAATAAATCAAGAAACTATCCTGTTACTATAACCGTAGTCAAGGATTCAATTATTTTTACTTGCCTAAATATGAGGTCTCATTAAAATAGATACAATAACTTTTAGAAATCATTCAGACCGCTAAAATAAGGACAATAGTAAAAAATAATAAGCACAACGCATTACTTACAAGAAAAAAATTTGTTAACTAAAATAAACAAAAAAATTTCTACGCAATGCATAAGCACATCCATGTCTTTGTTATCTCATAATTCTTACACTACAAATTTGCAGGCGTAAGTAACTACGTCAAATACCTACCCATAATGGATGTATTTATGCTAGTGTGTGTGTTTTTTTTAAGTATTGGAAATAATCAAATGACTTCTTACTGACTAAAACCCATCTGTGTTCCTTCTCGAACACATTCCGCAACCCTGGCAGGCTCTAGCCCTAGCGGGCCCCGTCTTCTATGCTGACGACTCTTTGAGGCGCGCGTGAAACACAACGCGCCATCGACCCGGGCCTGGTGGTGATCGGACAGAAGGCAAAAACACTTTAATCAGTGTTTTTTTTTTTGCTTCGATATCTTTGGTTAGACGTACTGAATGCTGTATTAAAATTTGTCCATCTATTTTAATCGGATCATTTTTTTAATGTTATATTTCAGGCTAGAGTGCTTTGAGTGGCACGGCCTACCCAAATGTCCTTTCTTTGATATTCATTGTCAAGTCGCTGAGCTTCTTAGTAATCCTGAGTTGAGCTTCACGATAACTGACAAATGCTTGCTCTGAATGGACAGGTCCACTCAAATCTGTATGGTACTTTCCTTAAAAGACCATCTCATGCTCTAATATCCATGGTTCTCATATGACGTATTGTGATTGTGAAAACTATGTAGGTCGCTATATGTCGGGGTCATTTCATTTCATGATGTCTGGCAGTTTGATTAGTTTATGCGGCCTACCCAAATGTCCTTACTTTGGTATTGCTCGTCGAATCGTTGAGCTCCTTAAAGTTCTAAGTTTGAGCTACACGATAACTGACAAATGCTTGCACTGTCTGAACAGGTCCACTCAAACCTGCGTGGTGCTTTCCTCAAAAGGCCACCTCAGGCGTTAACCTTCATAGTTTTCAAATGTTTTTGACCATTGTATGGACTTAAAAAGAGACTATGACCTCTGAGTTTGTTTTGGTGTTTCTTCTCAGGGTAGTCAGCTAGGAAACACCGGCCTATTATAATTAAAAAAAATGTTTGATGTGTAAAAGAGTTATTTGTAACCTATTTGCAAAATAAATATCATTTATCATTTAGGCCTAACCTAATTTACGGAAAAGCTACTCAGCTTTATTTACTGTAACCGGTGTATGTTTTTTACAAGGTTGCAAAGGTTCGGGCTGTGTTTACGGTTGACGGACGATGTGTTAATATTTTGACAGTACCTATTTGATATGTCAGCAACGGTTGTCTGTTTTTTTCATGTTAGGTATATTTAAAAGAATTTCTTTTAGCTTATGTCGCTTTTTTTTAGGTAAGTAGTATATTAAAAAAAAAAAACTTATAAGATTAAGGTTTTTTGCCGACTTCAAGAAAAAGAGGAGGTTCTCAATTAGATTGTATTTTTTATGTTTGTTACCTCATAACTCTTGTTATTTATGCTATCCATTTGTTTATCGTTTATGCTTTAAATCAAAATTGCTCTAAGAAATATGTCATCCAAGTAAATCAAATAGCGGTTTTGTAATTTTTCACTAAAAAATGAAAAAATTAAAAAAATCTTTTTACAAAAAAATACAACCGACTTACAAATAAAAAAAAAAATGTAAATTTTAAAATAACTTTAATTTCGGAAGTCGGTGTTGTAAAACGAAGAAACAAATAAAAAACACCGACTTCCGAGAACTTTGTAGTTTATATTTGGAAGTCAGTTGTATTTTTTTGTAAAAAAAGTTTTAAGGACCATAACTTTCAGAAAAAATTTATCGTTAATCGTAAAAGTTTAAAAGAAAAAATAACCATAGCAACTATAAAAGTTGCTAGAGTTATTTTTTATTTTTGTATTTACACGGGCGTAACATAACAAAACGTTTTCGCAAGAGTGGATTACGATAAAGTTTAACGGTGCTTTTTTAAGTTGAACCGAGTTTAATTTTTCAGTCTCAAAAACGTGTTTTAGGCATGGTGTTAAAAGTAAGTCAGATTATGATTACACCTAACGTCAATCTAATAAATCGGAGTATTACTCAAAAGAAGTTAAGCCTAATTAAATGAAGGGTTCATTGCGGCTTTCATGTTAATGGAAGGTTGATGGGTTTTCAAACACACCTCGATTTTAATGCTTTGTTCTGAACTAGTATTTACACAACGATTTGCTTATAACCATGGGACTTTTTTAGTGTACAACAATCTGTCAAATTTCTTTAATAAACTTTCAACTTTAAGGCTGAAGTATTAGGTTCAAGGTTGATTGGAAATATTTGACAGTTTCGGGTAGCTTGATGTGCTGGCATCTGCACAACTAAAAATGTCAGATGCTTCTATCGTTTTTGAATATCAAACAAAACTGACAAGAAAAATCTTACTTTTGAATTGAGAATGATCATAATATTATATCAGTTGTGAAATAAGAACATTCTGCACTCTCAGTAGAGCTATTCTGTAAACATTTCACTGTAAAAATTTAGGTGGAGTGAACATGAAGTGAGCTGTCAATCCAAACAATCAAGGTGGAATTGGTTTGATTTACTTGTTAATGCTTGAGTTTGTTTGTTTTAGATGGCATAATAGAGTGTGCTACCAGCTAGCAAGTGTCAATTCAATTCTTTTAAAATTTGATTTACATATTAGACATATTATTTTTTTGTATAAATTCAAGTTTTTAAAACTTAACAGAAAGATGTGTTGCTGGGGAGTTTATTGCGCCACTTCTTCTTCCCAGCTAAAACACTAGGAAGTACTGACGGGCGAGCGTTTTGAAGGACTCTTTATATAGAACTTTGACGTTTCAAAATTGCTGGCACTCAGCCTAATTTGAATTAATGACTTTTGATTTTGATTTTGAATGACAGTTTACGTCAAGCACACTATACCTAAGTTTACACAGTGAAATGATGACAGAATAGACAATAAACATCTCACCGTGAAAATTTAGGTGGAGTGAATGTGAAGTGAGCTGTCAATTCATACCATCAAGGTGGAATGACAGTTCACGTCAAGCAAAGTCCACCTAAGTTTACACAGTGAAATGATGACAGAATAGACCGGCTGTAAACATCTCAACGTGAAAATTTAGGTGGAGTGAACATGAAGTGAGCTGTGAATCCATTCAATCAAGTTGGAATGACAGTTCACGTCAAGCAGATTTTTTGCGGTAAGATCTTTACAGAATAGATCGGCCGATCCATTGTGTTTTTGATTTCTTTATTTTAATGATTATGTCAATATTGTAAATGAAAAAGGCAATCGAAAAAGTGCCACGATTCCGCTAAAGTGGAGAAAAATATGTTTAAACCTTTTCTTTCAGCGAGTGTACATATTATATTTACCAAAGTTGAACTTATTACGTCAGAGAAAACCCAATGTTTACCGCTAAAGTTCAAACAGTCATTGTGCTGGGAGTTTACCTATAAACAAAATAATGCCTACGTCTGCGAAATGTGCTAATTTATGGCAGTTTAAGAACTAATTCTTGTAATATGAGAGTTTTTATAATTAAGTCAAGGGCCTAAGTTTTAATTTGTGTGAATGTTTTGCGTTAAACGACAGAAATTATGTTTTATTTCGTAATAAGACTCGGTTTTATGTTTTGCTTGTTTGTTTGTTAAATTTAATTGTACCTAGTGGTTGGTAATTTTTTTGGTAATAAAGTTGTATTTGTTTAGTTTATGAGAAATGTTCTTATTGTGTTTAAGAATAAATTATTTCAGGTGTACATAATATTTTCGGAAGGCACATTTTAATTGAATTCTTCAAAATTCGGTACTTTTTCAATTTGAAAAGACTCGCGTTTGATTTGTTTTACTGGGTGTTAAACCTTATTCGTTATTTTATTACAATAACAAGACTTAGGCAGCAAAATTCAGAGGGATATTTAAATATTCATAAGATATCGGCTTCAGAAATCGAAAATATATGTTTTATTATTTCTGCAGGAAACCAATTTACATCATTATCCCTCCTATCATAACGGTCAACAATCTACTCCAATAAAATCAACACACATATCCTGCTACTTTGCACCCAACAACACATCAAGGTCCGCCGCCAATCTTGTGATCAGCCCACAAGTACCATCAAAGCCCTCGCCCGCCCCTTGATCACGCGCGAACAAAGACTATGCCGCCGCTATCGCGCACATATTACCAGCTTTAACTGACAAAACTGACTGAAGAATGCTTGTCATACTTATAGTTTTTTATTTTGAATGGCTTTGACGCCTTTTGAGAGTGTATTGTGTGTTTCGGGGGACGGTGATTGGCTGGAAAAATGGCCTGGGTTATCTAAACTAATCTTATAAAAAGAAAGATTTGTTTGTTTGTTTGTTACGATTTAACTCAAAAAATACAAGACCGATTTTAAAAATTCTTTCACTGTTATAAAGCTATATCTTTACCGAGTGATATAGGCTATATTTATTTCCAGAAAAAATTAGAGATTCCTACTAAAACTTGAATAATGTAAACCAAAGGTGTAAAAAAAATACATCAAATGTCTTTCATCGCATGCGCTGCGAAAAATATTGATGATACATTAAAATAATGTACTACATAATTAAACAACTCATTGTTACCTCGAAAAATGTCCGCGAAGCTATATGTGTAACTGTTATGGTTAAGTCACAATGGCCGCTTTTCGTTAAAATTATTCAATCATAGCCTGACGGAGTGAACAGTAGGCCGATTTTGAGACCGTTGAATGGATATCGTAGTGCTTAAGTTTCCAAAACTTACATTTAAAAAGGGTTAGAGGAGGCGTTGAAGTTTGTGGAGTACCTACTAAATCCGCGCGGACGAAGTCGCGGGCGCAGTGCTAGTAGATAGTAAAATAATTACGTTTGGTGTAAGTACGTTTTAGATGTATGTATCGCTACGAAAGGGAACTAAGTGGTTACCTGAAGAGCTATTCACACAATTTGATACTAGTAAGGTAAGGTAAATAAAAGTAAATTAGGTCGGAAAAATTCAAAATCTACTTAATATTACTTATTTTTTTAATAAACTATCTTAATTTGTAATTAAATTTTAATTTGTATGTTTTTTTTAAATAATGCATATCTTAATAAATTTATTCGTTAAATACTTAACTAACTATATACACTAGAAATAAAAATAAAAACTCCTAACTAAATTAACCCTAAAATATGGCGTCAAAAAATTTGTGTGTTTGTAAACGCACCCACGATACAAGAGAAATTCCTAGTGTGGGGCAACGTTTTTTATTTAAGAAAAAAAAAAATACTATTAAATACACTAAAATAAAAATAATAATATTACTAGTTCTTATTTTTAAGTATTTTGTGCAACCTTATAATAAGTTATTTTTTCAATTTTGCTATTCTTTGTAAGCACAGTAGGCAAGCACAGTTAACAATATTCCAAACGAGACGATAGCATTACTAGTTTCTGAAATAAGCTAATGTGACAGACAGACGGAATGATAGATGAAGTTGCACCATTTCCTACTCGCCATTTTGTCGCATCGAATACTGAGTATTAGGGTGTATATCCCATTCTTCACATAAAAACTACTATGAAAATACACTAAACCAAAGTATACATGATAATGACAATCTGTACATAAAACAAAAATTTAGCGGAACGCATTTACATGGAAGACATATGAGAAAACATGTTATTGGGACCTTTATTAACGCAACTAGTACCCAAAACAATAATTGTTAGATTTTTTGTCATTTGTCTGTGCGTTTGTGCATGCTAATCTCAGAAACGGCTTATCCGATTAAGATGTGGTTTTCACTAATACATTGTGGTAAGCTTCACTTAACATTTAGTGTTTGGTTCATGACAATCGATTCATAAATAAAAAAGCTATGCCAATTTAAAGAATCACGTCGAACATTTGTTAAACTATCTATAACTGTCTATTCTTTCTCTGTTCAGTGGCATTGACTGAAACTTTACTAGACTTCATAATCTTAAAATAAAAATGTCTGCCCCAAGTAACTATTCCAAGCGGACGAAGTCGCGGGCAAAAGTAGTACAGAATATTTATTTAATAAATAGTAACCTAACTTGTATACAGCTGATAATACCGAGCTAAGTAAAATGCTACGAGCGCTACGCCAGTCATTCTAAATCTACTAAGTACGTGTAACTGCTACGAAGTGCTACGTGTAAATCTGCGCTACGCTGCTAAGTAAAAGAACAGATTTAATAAATAATGACTTGTAGGACGATATTTATTTTGCATGTTCTTTGAACGGTGGTAGATCGTATGAGTATTGAGTTATGATGTATTAAGATTTTTTTTTCACATCCTATGTCTTTTGCCACAGAAACCATGCATTTGGAACTCAGAGAAAAAAAAATCGTCCTTTCATATAACTTTTCTAACGAAAATTTTGTTTTGACTTAACACGCAGACTATTGAAAATATTTTTAGGTATTTTTTTCCAGGTACTTTGAGTCAAAGTCAATTCATTTAAGTCGATTACACCACACTGACACATTTGAATATCGTGTTTACAGTTTGAAAATAAAATATTATAGTAACTCAGTTGTCCATTCGCAAAAAGGAGTTTCTTATGCAGAAGAAAATAAATAGTTACTCTTTTCAAATAAAAGTTTTACAATATTTTGTATACATTAATAAATTCATTATATGTGATTATTTTTAGTTAATTATCCAAACAATCATTTTATATATTGATCAGCTAATAAGTTATAATTCCAACCTCGCTACACTCAGCGAGGTCTGAACACTGAAATAAGAAAAGCATTAATAGAATGTAAAACTCACAAATTTATCATCTGTGTCTTAGTATTAATTAATAGTCTCAGAAATAATTACTCCAAACTCACTAGCCATGTAGAAGTCTTTAAAGGCTTCTGTGGTTATAAGCATATATATTTGATATTCTGCGATATATTTTGAACATTATTACCAAAAAAAAAAAAACATGTGTTGGATCAACAGCAGCATGCTCCACCTCCTATCCTGTTCTCTGTGCCCTAAAACATGCAGCCGAAGTGAACTATGTGTCACCACCAACGAAGCCGTGGATATGGCAATGTTTTGGGCGACTAAAATCTAAATAACTGACTGAAAATAACTCGTACATACAAGAAAACAGAATTAAATTTTAAATTCAGGACATGAGGGTTTAAGTGCCCATTTCTAACGCTTTCTAACTAGAAAAGAGTTGCGAGATAACAATTTCTACCACTTCACAGCAACATTTAACGCAACAACAAAGTCCATTAAAGCCAATTTTCTTTAAGTATGGGAAATCATCAAATAACTTCTTCCGCTCTGGGTGGAGCAGAAGGGCGTGTCAGAGTCTTACTGACTAAAACCCATCCGTGTTCCTTCTAAAGCCCTTTGCGTTCTAGGGCCGCGGTGACTCTTTCGAACAAATTCCGCAACCCATGCATGCTCTGGCCCTAGCGGGCCCCGTCTTCTATGCTGACATCTCTTTGAGGCGCGCGTGAAACACAACGTGCCATCGACCTGGGCCTGGTGGTGATCGGACAGCGAGCCAATTTTAAATCCAGGACATGAGGGTTTAAGTTCCCATTTCTAACGCTTTCTAACTAGAAAAGAGTTGCGAGATAACAATTTCTACCACTTCACAGCAACATTTAACGCAACAACAAAGTCCATTAAAGCCAACTTGATACAAACTCACAATAATAACATAAAATCTACTGAACATCTGTTATCAGAGGCTTACTGTACAAACTTGCTAGTCGACTAGTTGCCGAGTCGGGAGTCGAACCGACTTCTCGAACAGTTAGCGGGCTTTCAAAGGGACAATGTCGTGATATCTTCACGATACTGTTCGTCTGTTAGTTTGTGAGTGGTTTTGATTTTAAAATCTTGTTGTATTACGGTTTAGAATTGAATAAAAGTGTTTTGAACTATTTTTTTTTTATTAAATTCTAAAGGTCCAAGATAGATGGAACATAGAATAGAGTTTTCAACAAAATAGGCATTTATTTATAAGTTCTTGATTCAGAAAAATTAAACCAGTAATGATACACCTTTACCTTAATCAAACAACTGTTAAAAATGCGAAAGTTCGGATGGATGTTTTTTTTAAACAATGCCCCACACTAGTATTTTCTCTTGTATCGTGGATGCGTTTACAAATATACAAACTCACATACACAAACAGCCAGACCCGGAACAACTATCTGTAGGCCATACAAATATTTGTTCCGTGTGGGAATCGAACCTGCGACACGCAGCACAGCAGCCAATCACTCATCCACTGCGCCAAACATGTCGTCAGTTTGTTTCTCAGTCACGCCAGAAGCGGCTGCATTTTATAAACCAGGCTTTTATTACGATTGAAATTTGTGACTTCCATTTTTAAAAGAGATAATCATAGATAATATGCGGTGAAAAATAAACACACATATATTCGTATGACATATTCTGGGTAACTCATTGTGTACGATACTTTTTAAAACAATTTAAAAGGTTTTTTTTATAGTGATACACAAATACAGATAGATATATTTAAAGTACATCATCATTACCATCATCATATCAGCCGAAAGACGTCCACTGCTGGACATAGGCCTCCCCGAAGTATCGCCACAACTGGTCCTGTGCGTCTCGCATCCATCGGCTACCCCGCGACCCTCACCAGGTTATTGGTCTACCTTGTGGGAGGCTCCATCGACCCCATCGACCATCTGTTCTGCGAACAATGTGGCCTGCCAACTGCCTGCCTGCCACTTCAGTTTGGCAATCCTTTGGACTCTGAATCACTGAAGCACTGAATGCTTCAAACAACATTTACCTCTTTTATGGTGACGTTATTTATAGTTAATACTAGTTCGGCAACTAACCTTCTTCATCTTGATTGCCGACATAAGGCGTACGTTACACGCTCATGCAAACGTCAATCGATTCCAATAGTCATGATTGATGGTGAGTGATGAAATTTAATCGAAATTACCATAAACTTAAAATAGTGTTAATTATGGCGACGATATATTATTATCTGATATGAGGGATTCGAAAAAGGACTTATTCCATAAACATAAACAAACAGACTCATTCACTTTAAAGTCGTGACTAATCAAATTTCCAGATTTTCGTCAATCAATTTTATGCAACCACCAGTCAGTGCATTAGACGATATGGTTATCCGTCAATCACAGCCTTGACTGTGGTTAAACTGACAGCAAAACCTACCGTGTAATGGTCGCCTAATTATTCTCAAAAAGTTCCTTTCAAAACAAAAGACGATCTAAAACCTGAAGACACCAATCCTGCTCACCTACGTCACACATTACATTTTAAACTACCCCCTTTAAAATGTCCATTGATGTCCCATTGGTATAAATAAAGAGTTCACAACGGCATTCCATAGTTTATTCATGTGCCAATCGATTTGCAGTTGTTTTGTTCGACTTGAGACCTTTTACGATGGAGTGCCTCGCGGCGGGCCAAAGGATAACTGATGAATTCGTTTTTGCGTAGTGTTGAGCTGTCTTAATATCGATATTTTGCACAACTTGTGTTCCTTAGTTTTGCAAAATCATTCATTGGTGATATTCGGTGAAGTTCTATACAAAAACACTTTTCCGTTTTTACAGGATTTGTGTAAAAAATCTGATAGTAGTGAAGCTCCAACCTCTGTTGAATTAAAAACTTTGTTCACAAATTCATTTGAAAATCGTGGTGAGAATAGCAGTTACCCAAGTCACTTTTCAATGTAGCAATCTTTAGGAGGTCCATGTTCCCGGAATATTGCAGACTCCGTATAAAGATTGTGATAAATCTTTATTAGATTATTGTTGTCGATATATTATTATGAAAAAATCGCTTTGTGTACCAGAAATCCCATCCAAATTCAATAGTTTCCGATATATCCGTGACTTATTAATAAAAAATTATTCACAATTTTCCGCGATATTTCACAATCTAATTCCAACATTATAAAGTTACTAAGAAAAAGTTTTGTATATGGTCGGTCTTAATGCAAGAAAAAATATAAAATAATGCTTTGACTTTAATCATTATTACCTAAGTAAGCGTTTCTGACATAATATAAAGCTAACAGTTATGACCTAGTCTCTGAAGTAACTTGCAGGCAAACGTCTTGTAGTCATAACGTGCAAAAGTGCCTATTTCAAACATACATTTAATATTGTACAAACACACACTCGCATAATTTTCATATATTTCCACTGAAAGTTGAACAATAAATTCTACACATATCAAAACAGTATCGCAGTACTTGTAAATAAAATAGAATTCATTTTCATTCATTATGTTAAAGAAAAAAATATATTTGTTTTAGCGTTGTACTACCTAGTTTGAGCAATTGATGGTTGATTTATTAATAGTGAGATATTTTCTATACAAAATCAATCAATCCGCCATGATTATTCTTCAGATAAAAGTTATCCGAATACGAAAAAAATTGCCTTAAGATGCATATACTAAAATGCGTCTATTTCTTTATAAAAAAACCTTTATAAATAGTGATGTATCATTTAAAAAAAAAGATCGATATGCAATCTTTGTTAGAATATGTACGTCAAGAACTGTTAAAAAAATATTATGAAGAAGTAAACTCTTCGGTTAGATAATATATTTGGAATGCTTAATGGAGCTGAAGGCATTGATGGGCGGTAAGCGTGAATTAATGTAGTGCAACGCGATTGAAATTTAGTATTACGTGTGAGCATAATTTGTATAAATGTTTGCTATATAGCATTCGTGAAATTATATAGAATAGCAGAAGATAATATGGGATAAGTACTAGTCTATACCCGCTGATTCGCTGCGAATATCGTACACAATCTCGGATAATACCTATTTATTATATCCGCGCAAAGCGGCCACCGCTCAGCATGATCTTGGAAATCGTTTGCGAGACAGAGGTACTGCTTTGTTTCGGTGGAAGAATATCAATGATATTATTATAATTTTTATTTATATATTAACTTAAAGATTTACCCACAGCACATAAATACACAAACAAATACTAAATCACTCGGTATTCAACGTCGAGACATCAATATAACTATAAATGAAAACACTGACAATGTTGGTTCATTGGAATATTTTGAAACTATAATAAATCCTGTCACCGAAATTAAAAATAAACTTTCGAATTACATAAAAAGTAAAAAAAAAACAAACTATTCAAGAATAGTGACTACTATTCTGACGAAACATTCAAAGCAATCTGTTGCAGTTAGTGACATTAAATCTGTAATAAAAGACAACATATTCGTATGAACTAGTATTGCCTGTTTTTTTATGTATTGTCGTATGGTCGTCTCCAGCCCGTATATTATGTTAATTACAGGTAAATACAACATACACAACAAAGACGCCAGATTACCGCATAGTTGCTAACTTAAGTCTAGGTGTACAATCGAAACAACAACACAAGATCTTTATAATGTTAGTTAATGTTCTTTCTAACAAAAGGTACACAACACGTAATTTAAAACAATATGTTACACACGTTTGTTATTTATATTCAATCACGTACAAAAAACCCTGCCATAGATTCCATAACCTCAATCAAAAACGGGCAAACCTACCGAACTCATTAACAACCGTTCTAACAAAAACATCGATAAAACCCGTATCGACGTACCCCTACACTATCATCCAATTCCCTTAATGCCGGCGTCGTCGACTGACATACGCGGTACGATAGAACGACAAAATCTTGTAAATATTGATTAAATCCTAACTTATTTACTCACTCCTACAAAAACTTTTGGCAATGGGAACTATATACACAGTAAATAGGGTATGTAGGACCGTTTATTTATGCACAGATTGACCGAAAATTGTGGTCGAAGTTGCGTGCTTGAACCCCGCGGTTTTTCCCGGTGGGATTCAATATTCAGTCTAAATGAGCCCGGGAATGTTCGTACATGTACATAAGAATGACGGTTCAATTGCAATGGGTCATTCCGAGGCGATTTTTCTTAGAAAAACGGCAGTGTCTTGGATTATTTAATTTTGTGTTGTTTTCTAGGTACCGTGGGTTGTAGGAAGGCACTTTCTATTGAATATTGATTGGGGTGCTGAAAGATATTCTTGATTTCATTCTTATATAGTAGTCGTAGGTTGCTTTGTGGTCTCCATTGAGAATTGGCTGCCTAAAATTGTACCTGAGTGGGTGAAAGCCCCCATTTCTTTGAATGAAAGTTATATTTGTATGTTTGTTGATTCATAAGGGCATTGTATTGACTTTAAATAGAATGTGGTTATTGATACCCACATGTTTTTCAATACAATGAAATGAATAGGGTACTTAAAGGTAAGCGTGCTCCATCTTCGACCACATCATGTGGTCAAACGTGTAAAAAGTAAAAAAAAAACATTGACTGCTAGCTTTGAACATCATTATTATTTATTATTAGCTTTTGCCCGCGACTTCATAGAAACATATCCCATTTTTCCCGTTCCCGTAGGGATTTCGGGACGGGAAGGTTTAGGTGTATACACTTAAACCTTTCTCATGAATAACCCCATCCATTGGTGAAAACTGCATGAAAATCGGTGTAGTAGTTTTTGAGTTTATCGCGAACAGACAGACAGGCGCAGCGGAGGAGTTGGTTTTATAATTTGTAGCGATTAAGGCATTTCAACGACTTACTCACTAAACATATACAAACATAAATCACTTAGAGTTTTAGGTATATTGAATTCGTCACTTACACAGCACTATCAGAGAACTTGATGAATGTTAGATATCGTTATTTGAATTATTTACAAGTTACAAGTCAGAAAATTAAAGTTAAAATAAATTATGCTCACAAATTCTATGGGAAGTATTTAGGATATTTAACGAAATAGCAATAAAAGGAGGTGGAATTGGATACAATTTTATTAGAAGGTGGCTCGTGTCACACAGGACTTGAGACTCCGAGCTGGTTAAAAATTTTGTACGGAATCTGCGGAAAGAGTTGGAGAAGATGTCGATGCTATTGGCTCGTGTAGCAATTTGATTGTAATTTCTCATTAGACGGTTTATTGGGCATGATGCCAAGGTTAGTACGACTTGCAGTTGTAGCAAAGGTTATGGTCTCGCGACTAGGTCTCATTGCTTTGTACCGAGATACAGCTATCCTTAATTCTGCTAAAAGATCGGAAACATTTAGTAAACCGTTAACGACTTTTAGCTCACTACTGTTAGCTCTGCTAACAGTAGTGGTAAAACCGACTCTCCGTCGGAATTAGATACAGTTATTTATGTACTTATACCTACTGATTTCATACAGCGAAAGAATAAAGTGGATATACCTCAAATCCCGAAATTAATTTTAAAGAGAAGAATAATCCCGTGATTTATTAAATTACTTACTTTTACACAATTTAAACCACTGCACGCGCGACTATTGTGAATTAAATACTAATAAAATTGTATGTTAATTATCTTTGTTTTATTCGTCTTATCTGTCTCAGAGGTTTTTATTATTATTTATTTTTAATATTCTTGGCCACACGAGATTGTCTATATTAATAAAATAAATAAATCCATATTAATATCAACATTTCGATGCAAGTACATAAATAACTCTACCTAATTCCGACCTCTGGTATCTCTATCTATTAGGCACCCATTCCTTGGAAATTAATTAGAAATACTCAATACCAGAACGCATGAATCCCAAAAAAACATTTACAAGTCCTGCCAAAAAAATCAGTCGCCCTTTAATAGTTAATATTTGCACTAAGTAGGTACCAAACTAAGCAAGTTCGTGATTTACGTGAGTTCAACAAATGTTGGAACACATCTGTTACTTGTGGTTTCTATGTGTTTCGTATTATACTTTATGATTTAGAACCTTATTCTTCTTGTTCATTTGTTTTTGGCTACGACTCCTGAATTTTGAGCGGTTGTTTTTATGGCCGGCAGTACCTACGTATTATTTTATATTTAATGTGTTTGTAACACAAAATTTAAATAAATGATACAGAATCTAATGTTTATTATTTAAACTTTATGTACAGTGTAGTCAGGTATTATCCACCAGTCAACCTTTGGGTTAAAAATACTTAAATCTTGTAGTTTTAATTACTAAGTTCAAATATCGTGAGTTATTATTTCATAATTAAACACGAAACTATCCACATTTATAAGACAACTTAACAATTTCCCATCTCCTATAAGCCCCCATAAATACGACATATTAAAACAACCCCAAACATATTTCTCAAAAACCACTTTGATACAACTTAAAGCTCGTCTCAAACTAAAAGCTAAAGATATACAATACTATCGTATACTATATAAAGCGAGCGGTGTGAATACCTCACCGTAATCCTTTTTAACTGCTCCCGGCGAAGGGATTTGCGTAAAGCCGGTGTTCCACTGTTCAAACGACGCGATCGTTACAGCACATTTATCTTACTCGCAATGTTTTAAAGTTGTGAATTTGAAATTATTGTTGGGTATATTAACTTACAGCTGGATGTGTCGGGGTCTTTTACATTGTATAATGTAGTTTCGATTTTTACCTTAATCTGGTAAATAATGGTTTATTTATGTACTTCGTGGTATTTAGACTAACTCATTATATAGCATTAAAAAAAATTTGATTAGACTCTCATGCCCTTAAGATTTTTGGAGAAGCCTTAAATGTGATTCAATTTTCTAAAACATAGCTCTCTTCTATCTATATATATAAAAATGAATCCCTATTTCCCTTGGTCACGGCATCACGCGTGAACGGCTGGACCAATTTCGCTAATTCTTTTTTTGTTGTGTTTGTTATTGTCAGGAGAAGGTTCTTATGAAAGATTAAAAAAAAATCTTACATCCGGACGAAGCCGGGGCGGGCCTCTAGTGTGCAATATTTAATGACCGAAGTTATATTTTAAATTTTACTTTTAAGTATTAAGCTAATACTTTTTTTTTACGGATGGGAAATCATCAAATGACTTCTTCCGCTCTGGGTGGAGCGAAACGGCGTGTCAAACTCTTACTGACTAAAACCCATCCGTGTTCCTTCTAAAGCCCTCTGCGTTCCAGGGCCACGGTGACTCTTTCGAACAAATTCCGCAAC
Source organism: Mamestra configurata (assembly GCA_002192655.3). NCBI lineage: Eukaryota > Metazoa > Arthropoda > Insecta > Lepidoptera > Noctuidae > Mamestra > Mamestra configurata. The sequence continues at coordinate 210,142 of NDFZ01005346.1, read as the reverse complement.
CCTGGCAGACTCTATCGGTGTCCCGTCTCCTATGCTGACATGCTTTTATGTTGTAGGTGAGCATTAAGAAGGGATTTTGGTAATTCAAGCTTAAAGGGGGTGAAAAGAGGGAATATTGACTATATTAATTCTGCGCAGACGAAGTTGTAGTCGAAGTGCTAGTTGTTACTAATTATCTATTCTGTGGAGTTCTACTTATTATTAACCAAAGTATTAAATTTACTTACGTTAAAAGGGAACTTAATCCTGATTTGAAATGTTTGGAAAATAAATACCTATTAGCTAATTATTAGAGAGAGTTTTTAATAGCGTGAACTATCTACAGCACAGCATTGAGTGTGACGTAACCTCTAGCCCAAATACATGAATAGCTTACTGTTAAACCAATTTATTCCTGTCTGCTCCGATTTGATACTTTGGATAATCTTTTGTATGACCCAATTTGCCTGAAGATGGCGCTGATACTTAGATGTTTTAACTTAATTTAGATTAAGTGTCGCCACGTGGATTTGAAACCATATGGATTTGAGAATATAAGGAATTTTTAACTGGAAGGGTTATGTATACCTATAGGTAACTTATTTTGTGTGAGGTATGTTATGTATTGTTACAAATGCTTACATATTCTTAATTGGTCTGAAATAAGTCCAGTTGATGTTTATAGTCAATGCCGAAGATTTTTATCTGACTACAAAAAATATGGTTCTCATTTTGATTGTATGTGTTTCCACCTATAGAAAGGAGACCTTTAATTAATTTACTTTGCGTACTGAAGAGATTGGTACTATCCTCCGATTTCAGAAGCATGAATTGGATGTTAAATATTTGTCAAGCTCTACTTAAAGCAGAAAATCTGTGAAGCTTTCTGCAATAAAAAAATCTGCAAAGTTTACTTAAATTTTGCAGATTTTTTTTAGAAGAAATTAAAGGAAAAGGCTTAAGAGAATTTTTATAAAAGCTATCCTTTCTATAGGTGAAAGGAGAACACATACAATCGAAATGAGAACCATATTTTTCGTTATTGACTATAAACATCATCAACTTGACTTATTTCAGACCAATTTCGGGCATATTCTTCTTATTCCATAAAAAAATGATGACGCAAAACTAAAATATTGTACCCTTCAATTTTCACAATTGACTCTTCCAACGATATTATCACAGCGAAAAACTAAAATAATACGCAATTTTCCTCCCCGTAATATAAAATAATAACATCAATTCCCCTCAGTCATGTCTACAAAAATAATAAAATGTAATATAATATATTCTGTAAGAGTTAAGCATCGTTAGTTTTGTGTTTCGCGTTGGCTGGGCGGCGCACGTGAATGTTTTTTCATGAATTTGATTAAACTAGCTTTTTCAGCGGCTTTGGTCGCGTGTAAGCTGGAAATTGTGCAAAGAGAAGGTATTATCGTTATAAAAAGTATCTTACTTATGTCTCAATCCAGGCCATGGTCTACGAGGTTATTGATTCACAAACATCAAAACAAATAAGATAAGATGAGATCAGTCTTTATTTGCTTTAAACATGGTATAAAGTTGTTACAGTCAGGTATTAATTTAAAGTCCAAATAAAATATTTTTTTCAACTAGCCTTTATCCTCTTCCAAGATCCAGTCTATCTTCTACCTTCTACCTTAAAATAAAGCGTCAAAAAAACTTTTATCCAAAAAATACAACCGACTTCCAAAAAAAAAACACTACAAAGTTATGAGGAAACAAAAAAAAAAATATTGAGAACCTCCTCCTTTTTTGTAGTCGGTTAAAACTTCCTCCGCATCGCTGTCGACTGGAACTCAAACACTGGCGGCATTTCCACGTTGTATGGCAATGCTTAACCCTTCGACCGCCATTGTCACGTATATATGACAAGCAAGCGCATGCCCTGTTCGCCAAACGTCACAAATATTTGACAAGATGTACAGCGCTTTTGTGGCTTGGCGTCGGGAGCACATCGATGCGTTTATGCAACGGCGTTCAAAAGTTTAACCTCTGATCAAGGTAAAAGCCAGCTTTTCCACCATACGATGTCTCTATAAAAACATCATAATTGGTTCAGGGGTTAAGCGTGAAAATGTAACAAACATGCAAATATTTATAATATTAAGTAGGATAATACCGTTTTTATAGCCGTTCGCGTGACTACACGGAACATTCTGAACCGATGGCCTGTTGTCTATTGCTAAATCGAGGGCGAAAAGGCTAGATTTGTGATTTTATTCGCCGAGATTTTTTAATTCATTATGTAGCCTTCTAGTATTAATTGATAAACTCTGACACGTCTACTAAGGATCGAAGGACCGATTTTATTGAAACGCATAATAGAGCTAGGTATCTTGCGTATGTTTGTCAATTTTAATTAAAATCGGTTCATTAATTTTCAAAAATTAGGACCTGTAAGTTTATATGAAATACCTTGGTGAAAGTAGTGGCAAATACCAGGGAATAACAAATCATTTCTCAGTAGCAGTCATTATATATATAAAGACAAGCCATCGCCCCAACCGCTACAGAAGAAGACGCCCCGGGCGTCGGGAGTCATAGGGCGATCCCCGGCAACCGTAGGCGCGGGCCTGCGGACGGCGAGCGTTGGTTGGTCAAATTTAACTATCACAACAAATCAGATAAATTGTAGACCAGACAGCTGATTGGTCGCCATTTTATGTCAGTCCATAATTTCTCGGAATGACTTCGCGAGATTATAGACTATCAAATTTTTACGCGTAAAATAGTATTCCAAATGTTCACTTGACAATTTATCGAGAGTTTACAATCTCTCAAGTTATTTTATAATGTTACGGAGTTTGATATTTTCCGGTGACATATATATTACATAGGAGTAAATCCCTATTACTAGCGAAATGTTGGTAATACTATCGGTACACCTCTGCCTAACTTCTCAGGGATAACAGGCGTGATATTCTGTTTCTTTACTGATTTTATTCTACAGTGTATCTTGCCCTCTTTTATATCTTAAAAGTTAGAACATTGACCTCAGACGCTAGACCTTGGCAAAAAGCTCTCATCACGTACCTTCTACAAGATAAACTTCTGACTTTTCCCAACCACTTATAAAATTGCTCCTAAGCACCGAATAATAAAGTGGCCGCCATATTTGAATACTTGAAAGTCATCACCCATAGCGGGAGTGTTATCCAAAAACTTTAATAAAATAATGCGATGATGTACTTTGTTACAGTGTACCATTAAATTTGCATTAATCACGGCACGGATTGAAAGTTTTTGGTAAAGTGCGCCAAGTTTGCTTTGTTGGGAACTGTTTACTTGATGTGCGGAGATAGATAACTTGGCTCGGTAGTGTTTTATTTATAAAGGCGCTTGTTATTGGACCTAAGTAGATAGATTGTTTTCTTTTTGCGGTGGATGAGCATACATAATCTATATATATATATATATATATATATATATGTCACCGGAAAATGACAGACTCCGTAATATTGTAAAAAATAAATTTATTAGATTATCATTTCTCGATGTATTATAACAAAGTCGTTTTGTATCCAATAGATCCCATTTAAAATTTAATAGTTTCCAATACATCCGTGTCTTATTAAGAAAAAATAGTTTACAATTTCACGCGATATTTTACAATCTTACGGCGTTTGCGATTTTCTGTTGACATACTCGTATATACTAATATAATAACGCTGAAGAGTTTTTTTTTTGTTTGAACACGCTTATCTCTGGAACTACCGGTCGGATTTGAAAAATTCTAACCTAACCTAACCTATCTCTATCTTACTCGCTCGCGCCACTCTGCACTCTAGTGACGAAAAAGCGCGCGAAGCCGCGAACCTTTTTCAGTTAATTTGTTCTGCTTTTAGAAATAATGCAATGTGACAGGATTTTTTTGTTATAATAATCATTAAATTTGCCGAGCATGGCTTCTTGAAAATTAAGACAAATATGATGAACAGGTTTTGTTGTAGGTACTTACTGGTTAATATGCGACTGGGATAGTTATTTTGCTATGAAATATGGAAAATTTGCTGTGCAGTCAGTATTTATGCTATGTATGTAGTATTTTTGTACAAAAATAAATTTAACTGTATTGCATTATGAGGAAAAAAGTAATGTCATATTGATGTATAATTTCGAATTATCTGCAGTTTGAGTTTTGTTAAACATTTAGTTTATTTGTAGTGAAGTAAGTTATTTGATGTAAAAAAGAATACAAATGATGAGTACCTATGTATTGATAGGCGATTATTTATTTGATATGCAATTTATAATATCCCTTTAAAGGTCACCATTTATTTGTAAAAAAATCTTGGAAAAGTACCTTTTGTGATTAGCAGAGGTCGGAATTAGGTAGAGTTATTTTTGTACTTACACTGATTTCATACAGCGAAAGAATAAAGTGGATATGCCTCAATTCCCGAGATTTATTAAATAAAAAAGTTATTTACTTTTACACAATTTAAACCACTGCACGCGCGACGTTGCCAAATTTACATCAACGACATCGGATGTCCGAAGTTGCAAAATTCCAATGCGCACACGCGCGATGTTGTTTACGTACATTTGTAGTTCGCACACAGCTCATGAGAACAAAAGAAAAAATAAAATTATTTATTTGTAGTGTTGGCCACACGGGATTGCTATTAGAAATCCCGGGAAGATCCATATTAATATCAACATTTCGATGCAAGTACATTAATAACTCTACCTAATTCCGACCTCTGGT
>NDFZ01005346.1:35921-204260 GCA_002192655.3 Mamestra configurata | reverse complement strand
CAGAGGTCGGAATTAGGTAGAGTTATTTTTGTACTTACACTGATTTCATACAGCGAAAGAATAAAGTGGATATGCCTCAATTCCCGAGATTTATTAAATAAAAAAGTTATTTACTTTTACACAATTTAAACCACTGCACGCGCGACGTTGCCAAATTTACATCAACGACATCGGATGTCCGAAGTTGCAAAATTCCAATGCGCACACGCGCGATGTTGTTTACGTACATTTGTAGTTCGCACACAGCTTGTGAGAACAAAAGAAAAAATAAAATTATTTATTTGTAGTGTTGGCCACACGGGATTGCTATTAGAAATCCCGGGAAGATCCATATTAATATCAACATTTCGATGCAAGTACATTAATAACTCTACCTAATTCCGACCTCTGGTGATTAGTTAATATTTTTCTTTTACTTTCATATTACTTCGTCATTATAATCAGTCGAAAGATGTCCACTGCTGGATATAGGCCTCCCCAAGGAGGGATGGGGTTGTCATAATTGCCTTGCTGGCAGGCGGGAAAGTGATCGCAGTGTAGCTGTTGCAATGTACAGAGAATGCTGCTGCCCATTCTCTGGACAACAAACTGCATTATAATAATACACCTGGTAGTCTATAAAGGTATATGTCTATTGGCTACTGCTCCGTTGGTCTCCGAGCGTGGAGTCCTGAGTTCGATTCCCAGGTTGGGCAAAACGTCTCACTGGTCTTTTCCAATAGGAATTTCTCAGTGACAGCCCGAAGTTTGGAAGTTGGTGGTGTGACATCCCCGTGCCTCGGAAAGCACGTTAAGCCGTTAGTCCTGCGCCAGATCTCTCTCCGGTCGTCTCGGGTCGCCATCCCATCGGAATATGAGAGTGATGAAAGAGGGAGTGCACCTGTGTTTGTGCACACACTTGTGCACAATAATATGTCCCGCGCCGATGGCTAGTCTCGGTTGAGAGTGGCCGCCATGACCGAAATCGGTCAGGAGGACTATAAATTGGCCAAAGTAGCCTGAAATAAAGAGCTTATTATTATAATTAATACGTCAGACAAGCTTAAATATCACGTGAAGTCTGCAACCACTGCAACAAACAAGTAACCCTTTCACTTTTACGTTGTAAACAATTCTCAGAAAGAACAATATCCCACAATGATATTACTCCGAAATCTGACAGCCATATTGGATTGTACGCGAATGGAGCACTCATAATGTTTACAAATAATATTATGAATGAACGTTTTATACTACCTGCCTCCACTGAGAGTGAAAGGATTGTAAGCAAGTCATTCATTCATAAACAGGTGTCTCATTCAGCGTTCATTCATTTTTGATCGTCGTTCTGAAAATAAAAGGAAATGTCAAGGTGGGCTGGGGATTTTTCATTTGAGTTTAAACAAACTTAATTTTACCTCTGCTGGTATTGCTTTGTTGTACCTATTAGTATATAAGTGTGTGCTGTATATAAGTGTTATGTTGGGTGCATTGTGCTCACATAATATAAACAATAAATTGATCAATGCATGTATACAAAATATTGCAAAACTTATATTTGAAAAGAGTAACTATGGAGTTTCTTGTCCGTTCCTCTCCATAAGAATCTATTTTTTGCGAATGGACAACTAGACTCACTAATATTTTAATTTGAAACTGTAAATTTGACGTTCAAAAGTGCCTTTTAATGGTCTAGTTGAAATAAATGAATTGATTTTGACTTTTTTTAAGGTCTGGTTTTCAGTAGTGCTCGTGGCTATCTGATAACAGATGCATGGCCGATATTCAAGGGTGAAATGGGTGACCATCTTAATATACCGAAATTTTGATATGATTTAGATTGAAACGGTGGTCCCGGCTGTCTTTTGTTTGTAGATTTTTGTCACCAGCCTTTCATTTGACGATATTTTTATTGTTTCACATTCCGCAGTTTTGAAACGAGTACCGTAAAACGGGGTGGATAGAAATGCAGGGGCGAATAAAAACTACACTTTTATTGGGATTTTTACTTAAATACCATGTTAATGGTATATCACAATGCATCCATTAAAAAAAAGTTATAAAAAATTCGAGTTCTTCATTGCTGCAAACAATATTCGTTTTTATTCACCCCTGCATTTCTATCCACCCCGGTTTACCCGGTATTGGGGCAGTCAATTACGTAATCATAAAATACGTAGAATAATAGTGAGGTTCTCGGAATTTTTCTTGTTTTTTATTACAGGTGCATATTTTTAAACCAAAAGCCATAGCTAACACTTTTCAGCGTGATTTTCTATATTTCATTGCATTTGAGTGAGAACATTATGGATTAGATTAATATCTATCAAGATAACTTTTATTATTATTGTAACCTTCCTACATGAGTCCAAATAATCCTAAAGAACTAAGTCTAGTAGCTTACACGTGTCGAAAAAAAATTACTCTCCCTCACAAATTTAAGGCTAGGTTTTCAGCGAATGTTTACCCATGTAAGAAACTGCGAAGATCTTGTGATTGATTAGGCTCATCCCTCTCCGAAGTTATCGATGTATTCCGGTTATTGGGGCTTAGGGATGCGCCGGTTTCCCACTAAGTTCTAGCGTTTTAGGTCAATTGATAACTTGGGTACTAGGCTTAGATGGATTTGGGAAATTTTCGGATGATTGAAAGGCAGTAAGAAGTTGGGGTTAGGTACTATTCCAAATTGAATCACGGTTATATAATACTGGCTTTTGCCCGCGACTTCATACGCGCATATCCCATTTTTTTCCCAGATCCCGTAAGAATTTCCCGGTCCCGTATAGCCTATAAGGCTATAGCCTTCTTCAGTAATCAACAAATCAAACAAATCCGACTGATATTTCTAGAGATTGGCGCGTTAAAACAAACATACTCTTCAGCTTTATTTTTGTCAGCGACTTCGCCCGCATGATAGTTGCAATTCAACTCAAGGGAACAGTCTCCCGGGATATATTTTTTCTATTAATCCTGATTATGTCTATGGTATTTCAGATGAGCTGTAGGCTAAAAGCAACTCTAATTAATAATAATAAGAAAATAAAATTCCTCCTCATAACATCAATCCTACACCATAAATTGTTTTCATCACATGCTACATTGACTTAGCTTAGCCCGTTAATATAGCTTAAGACTAGCCAAAGAGCTTAGAAACAGTCTATGCTTTTCCAAATAATAATAATATATTGGGACAACTCACACACGGTCATCCGATCCCAAACTAGGCAGAGCCTGTGCTATGGCAACCAGACAACTGATAAACATACTTATATATTTCTAAATACAATACATATTATAGATAAATTAGGCTTCATTCAATGCTAGGCGACATCGCGGTAGACCAAGGAATATACAGAGACGAACTCGATACTTATCTTAAGGACTGGCCTGCTATGGCAGAGAACAGACGTGTGTGGAAAAGGGAGACGGAGGCCTTTGCCCAGCAGTGGGACACAACGAGCTAGATTAGATTAGATAAACTATATATTACACTAGCCCGTGACTTCGTAAGCGTATATCCCGTTTTTTCCCGTTCCCGTATAGCTTTCCTTATGAATGTGACTATCATATACAAAAATAATGTTTCAAATCCGACTGGTAGATTAGCGCGTTCAAACAAACAAAACCGAACGCATACAACCCTAATCTCTTCAAAATTAGAGTGAACAGGCTTCTTCTGGGTAAGCTCGCTCCATCGTCGACTTTGTCTCTGTCATCTATGACCTAGACTAGAGTCAAGAGCAAACCCATATTAAATAAAAAAAATAAAAAATAAAAAAAAGTATCTTGATGGCCTTTCATTAACTCGCGTGGAAGGAAATGTGTTCATGCTGATAAAATAGAATACATGTAATAATTAGTATGTCAAGCCATTCTTAATCTAAACATCTTCGTATTTAACTTAAAACTAGATCAGTAGTTTAATTTGAAGTATTTTTGTACAACTTCCTTATGCATGCGGTGTTTACCTATAAGTGATTGTTGCACTGATGTATAATAATTTATTACATGATATTTTTAACATAAAACCAGTGTGAAAAATTGTTGGTGAACCAATAAAATAAAATAAAATAAAACTCTTCATCAGCTCTACAATATTTAGTAAAGATGTGACAAATTTTAGTCGTGTTAGTTTTAAAGAGTAATAAACATCCATTCAAACAAAATTTTTCATTAATGCCAGTGGGTTATGTGCTTAGCAGGCAAAGGATGTTCTAGTTCGATCCAGCCCGACCCTAGCTGTCCTCCCCCCAGGGACGCCCTAAGCCGAGGCCCGTACCACACAGGGGGTGCCCTTAGCGTGTAGTCGCTTAGTTTGTAAGTTTTTTATAAGCCCTGGTTGGAGGCTTTAATATTACATTAAGGCCACCACAGGCAAGCCCGGTTAAGCAGTCGACAACCTTATAGGTTGAACTGCAAGACGTCACTCACAAAAAAATAAAATGCAAAGGACGTCCTTTGCAGTGTACTTTTTTTTTAAGGATGGGAAATCATCAAATGACTTCTTTCGCTCTGGGTGGAGCGGAAGGGCGTGTCAGACTCAAACCCACCCGTGTTCCTTCTGCAGCCCTTTGCGTTCCAGGGCCGCGGTGACTCTTTCGAACAAATTCTGCAACCCTGGAATTCCGCAACCTTGGTTTGCAGTGTACTTGCTAACCATTGTATGGTTCCGTGTGGTGATAAAAGCTGCATTGACAGTTGCAAAATATTTTTCAGTGTACCTTGCACAAACACCAACACGGAAATGACTCTAAAAAGTTTTCAAATTCATTTTTTACGAGCGCAATAATTTGTTCAGCGTGAAAATTTTTGAAAAATAAAAAACTGTACAAGCTAAACAGGTGGCCGTGTTCGAACAAGTCAACTCCGTTTAATTTCCGGTCTGTTGCCATGGCGACGCACACTGGTCCCAAATTAAAAAAAAGTGGACATTGATAGTAGACCGCTGATATTTTTTTTTATTGTTGATACAATGATAACAGATAAGGCAAAAAAATATTATTGTCCTACTTCAAATACTTTTCTGTAAAAAAAATATTTCTTTTTTTTTTGTATGGGAGCGATTACATTTTACTCAATTTCTCAAAAACTTTAAGCGATGTCGAGATGGCAATCACATATGTTAGAAAACTAATAATTCTGAGTATTTGACTCGAAGAAACTTATTGCTTATCTCTGCGTACTTTCGAGATAATAGTGACAGAAAATAACAATTTTTTTTAATGTTAATTGTTTGCTTTTTTTTAATCATAGCCTTACTTTAGCACATAATTATAATGTATGCGTAATGTCAAATAAATAAAAAGAGACTTCTCTGTAAAAGAGGTTATGGGGGCTCACTAATGACTGAAAAGCTATGACCTTTCTGATGGAGTACTTTCATCAGTTCTAAAAAACAATCAAAATGAAGACAAATAAAGCTGCAAACATAAAGTTGAATATGTTCACAAACGATTCTGAAAAAATATTATGGTGAAAGATTAATATTTGGGTCTATATTCTCTTGAGAAATCTCTATTTCCTCGTTTTCCAACGAAAGCAATTCATTGTTCAAGATCAAAGCACTAGCCTCTGGAAACAACTGTTTATGTAAACGAGCAAACTTTGGTTTGATATGGCTGATGTAAGGATCTGAGCTAATTAGAAAGCTGTGGATAATGTCTAAATTAGTCTGAACTCTACCGATTTTTCTTGTATGTGCCATTCTAACATTCCGGAAATCTTTATTCCTCGCTTCGGAAGCTTCTTCGGAAAGCATGCCTATCGGAATAAAGGAGAAATTTTCACAAATATCAGCACCGTGTATCAACAATTTATGGACACTTGAAGGCATGTAATACCATGGATATAAGTTTACATACAGCATTGCTGTTTCTTTACAATATTCCCTAAACAAGTTGGTATTAATAAGTTGACCAGATGAAATTGTTTGTAAAATGACTGCAAATCTCTTGATTAAATCAGGGTGGATTCCCGTTATTTCAGCAGATACTTCATAATTTTCAAAAAACCTTCTTGCCGTGTTACCGTCATTGGTTGTACCATATCCCTGTTTTACTATGTCAATTAACAAACCAGTTCTTTCCCGGAATTCTTCTTGTGTCAAATTCTTTTTAATTTCTTTTAACAATTTATCTTCTTTTCGTGCAGCCCACTTTTTGAAGTCTAAGTTGTACGAAATGTGTAAAATACATTCCATACATCTTATCCACATATGAAGCGAAGACAGACCATATTTATACATATCTTCTCTGATGAGTCTTTTGGATACAAAGTCCAAGTCATTCATTTTGCTAGGTAGGGTATTGCAAATATTACAAACAGCTGCAGAAGAAGTATTGGAAATCACAGTAGAAATTTTCCCATCAATCATAGTCATGTACAAAGCATGTTTAATATCAAAATTATCTACAATTGTGGGATCAAGATTACGAATTTCTTCCTCTAAGGATGCACTTTCCTTCTTTATCAATTCATTTGTTTCTTTTGCAAATATAAAGCCAATTGGACGACAATAGTTTGTTGAAGAGGGAGCAGGATTTTGCCACAAGATAGTACCACTCTCTTCTTCCAAACGAAGCGGAACCAAACTAATCATGAAAACTGAAGAATCGTCAATTTTAGTGTCGTCGGAGTGTGACTTTTGTTTATAATTACTTTGAGAAGATGCCCCGTCAAAACCCCATTTGCTTATTAGTTTTAGCGATTTTTTGTCGGCAGAGTTGTGCTGAATTGTTTTTAATATCCTATTGGTTGTCAAATCTAGAAGCGATTGAAGTCTTATCTTAGCATCAGATTCAGTTACAGTTATGTCTGACTCTGGAGGATAACAAGTTTTTTTAGCTTCCAGGAGCTTTTGATAGGATGGAAGACCATACATTTTCTCTGAAGCAAGAATAGTTCTTAAATTTCGATATTGCCATTTTGACAAATTTGTTGAGGTGTAAAGCGCTAACGTTTTATCATCTGGTAAACACGGTTTGTCAGTCTTTTTAGCGAATAGTACATCATGTACCATCTCACATTTTTCCTTGTTTTGGCTGAGTTCGTTTAATATAGCTGCTAATTTTGTTTTTTTAGACTCTTTTAATTTGGCACATAAAGCATAAACTAATTCCTCCTCTGTGTGATCTAGAAGTGTTAGAGAACGCCTTTTCTTCTGTTTATCAGATATATCAACAAATGGTTTTTTACTTGTACCACAACTTAATTGATGAGTATCCACTTGCGTTTCGAAATTTGGAATTACTTCCTCGGCAACTTTAAAAATGCTGCTTAAATCGATATTTTGACATTTTGGCCAAACTATTTGGGATTGTAACCAGTCTGAATTTTTGTTAAGAAAGGTCTTTTGAGCTCTACTGGAAGCAGACCATCTTTTTGAGATATTACTTGAAAAATTACGACAAAATAATTTAATATTACTCAAATCTTCGGAAGACAATTCAACACCAATACGTTCAATAAGGGCATTAAATAAAAATTCGACATTTTTAAAACCACCTCCTGATTTAAGAACAACGTATAAGTCTAAGTTGGTGACAAATGCGGACATATTATAATTTTAAGGAAAATTGAAAACAAATTAGAATCAAAGATATCAAAGACAAAGTGACTTTGATTTTAACAAAAAAAATTACGAAAACAAATTCGACGAAAGAAAGACAAACAAAAATTATTTGATTTTAAAATCCAAAGATTCAAAATACAACAATAACAAAACGAACAAACAACAAGCATTTCTTCAAGCGCACAGAAAAAATAAGGACACGTCTTATCGCAACCACATTTAGTTGTACACTGAGGTGTACGCGCGCGATTCGTGACCGTATTACGTTACGTCATGAGAGGCGGCCATCTTGTTATCCCGGCAAACTCGCGTCGAAGCTCCATTTTGCTGGCCAGCGGACCTATTGTGATATGAGTAAGGCTATGATTAAAAAAAAGCAAACAATTAACATTAAAAAAAATTGTTATTTTCTGTCACTATTATCTCGAAAGTACGCAGAGATAAGCAATAAGTTTCTTCGAGCCAAATACTCAGAATTATTAGTTTTCTAACATATGTGATTGCCATCTCGACATCGCTTAAAGTTTTTGAGAAATTGAGTAAAATGTAATCGCTCCCATACAAAAAAAAAAGAAATATTTTTTTTACAGAAAAGTATTTGAAGTAGGACAATAATATTTTTTTGCCTTATCTGTTATCATTGTATCAACAATAAAAAAAAATTTCAGCGGTCTACTATCAATGTCCACTTTTTTTTAATTTGGGACCAGTGTGCGACGGCTCCAATAGCGACGTTTCCCTTTTTTTGCTCAGAGCAATTTAATTGCAATCGCTATCCGTTACTTTTATTACGTCGTGAAATAGATTTTTCAGTGCATTATTCATATAGCTGGATGTGAGATTTTAAATTTCAACGGTACATCAAATATTTTTTGAAGATTTCGGAAAGTTCTTTACAGCGAGCCTGATGATGCTTAGTGAAGCTTGCAAAGGAAATAAATTTTGACAAAATTATAAAACAATTAATATTTTTTGCCACGTCCGTCAGTGAAAACGGATTCCTAGAATGAGGTTTATCCAAGTGGGCTCTTACTAAATACCCTGGACAAAGCTTTTATACAACGTGTAACAGAATAAACGCAATACCTCTTAAGGGGTCATTGTACTCATCATTATGAACAACTTTCACTGTGGAACCAACACTGAAATCGCGAAAAAAAAAGTCGACTCCCCCAAACATTTCTGTGCGCATAACTCGAAAAAATGTACTGAACAGCTGATTATTTTTCGCGATTTCGGGGTTGGTCCTATCAGAAAATTTGTTCATAATGATGAGTAGAGGTATTGCGTTTATTCTGTTACACGTTGTATTACAGACTATAGATATCTAGTTTTTAACGGCTTCACGAAGTCGAAATTATCCCAAGGGACCTGACTCACCGGATAAAAAGCCTATGTCCTATTCTAGGCTGCAATCTATCTCTGTGACAATTTTCATCCAGATCTGTTCAGCCGTTCTGGCGTGATTGAGTACCAAACAGAAAGAAAGAAAAGAAAGAAAGGAGAAGAGTTTATTTGCGACAAGCATGAATGAAAAAATAAAATAAACAAAATTACAAAAGTTATGCAAGTTGGGAAGATATGCGTCACATTCGCGCAAAACGGCCATCGCTCAGCATAATCCTGGGACTCGTGTGCGAGACAGAGCCACGTTGCTGGTTTTCAGCGACAAACGAATATCCATCTAAACTCTCGCATTTATAATAGTAAGTAGTTACTATGGATGTACCTACATCATGTAAATGAACCTTCCCAACAATAATAGCGCCTCCACCACAAACTCCCATTACAACACTAATTCCAATCTGGGACTATGCAAAACTTCCCGGAACCAGTCCTCGGTAATACATCAACGTCATATGCACCATAGTGTGGTCGGTAATGGTATTTGACCCTGCCCATTATCTGGCCGAAGTTGGCCCAACTTTTGCCCTGTTGAGCGTGGATTTGGATGCCTTTGTGTTTGGTTAGGGATCTTAGGAAGACCAGGTGTTATTTGCGCTTTCTTTTTGTCTGTTATAATTCGTATCACAGGCCCTATCTTTTGTTGCCTGCCAGGGCCTGGAACGCAAAGGGCTTTAGAAGGAACACGGACGGGTTTTAGTCAGTAAGAGTCTGACATGCCCTTCCGAAAAAAAAAAAAGCAAAAGAAGGGCCCTATCAGAATACCAGCGCTTCATCATTTTATTTTTTAAACATTGGAGCATATATAGAGTTATGACCTTTTTTGGCCTTGCACGATTATATTTATTTTATTTTGATATCTTTGATTACTAAGTTATAAGTGTTAGTTGTTGATCTACCCAGCCTTTTCCCAACTATATTGAGTCCAGTTCCAGTCAAACCGGATTCAGCTGAATAACAGTATTTTACGTGGAGTGGCTACCTACCAGACCTCTTAAACCCATTAACTGGAGAACACGGTAGTTTTGGCAAAACTGGAGTCAGATTCACTGGATTCTGACAATCCGTAACAACTGCCAAAGATCTACAAATAACCAAAGCTTAACGTGCTTTCCGAGGCACGGAGGAAACTTGGTATGTTTAGATGGTCACCCATCCACAGACATACCTTGACAAGCGTTGTTTAACCTTAAAGATCGACCCGTGCGGCTACTATTCTTTAGCCATGAGCTCCGCATCAGTTTTAGGTATTATTTTATTTTTTTACTATCGATAGGCACGCGTTTGACCACTATCTCACCTGATGGTAAGCGATGATGTGGTCGATGATGGAGCACGCTTGCCTAGAAATAACCTATTCACTCTTGACATAAAGTATGGATATTTGACCTGTGCAGTATAAAAATGTTTTCCTTGTTATGTGCTGATGTGCTGATGAAGCTACTGAAGTAATTGTAGGAAGCATTATATAAACTGAAAACTGCATATAGGAATCTGATAGATTTAGATTTTATCGTCGCGATTGCTCCAATCTCCATCATTTCCCCCGATGGCTGGTTATGACTTTACACAGTAATTCTAAGCTGCTTTATGGGGCTATTACATGACATTATATAATGATGAAGATCTTAACTTCGGTAGTTCTAAATTGCCTGAATAATCGTT
Source organism: Mamestra configurata (assembly GCA_002192655.3). Classification (NCBI taxonomy): domain Eukaryota; kingdom Metazoa; phylum Arthropoda; class Insecta; order Lepidoptera; family Noctuidae; genus Mamestra; species Mamestra configurata. The sequence goes on along the minus strand of NDFZ01005346.1, from coordinate 193,642 downwards.
CCTTTATTTTTTCATTCCCTATAAGCAAGTAACGCGTGTTTAAGGGAGTTCAAACAAATCTACGTTTACTTACTTAGTTTTTATCATAAGATTGGTCACCACTTTTAACTAATATACTCGTAGATCTCAACAAAGAAAGCCGTCCTAATAAAGTAAACATTGACACCCAAAACAAGAACTGTCGTACTTCAAATAATCAACAAAAGACGTAAAATAAATTCAACCCTAAAGATTTATCACCCTCCAGTTTTAACAGTCCCAGCAATGAAACGCGAAACAGTTACAGACACTTAATTATTTGTCCCAAACTTACACTAGTAAACACTTAAAGTGCGACCCTTTGAAACAACTTTTGAATTCGGCCCTCAGAGGCTTGAAGGCCGAATTCATGGGCCCAAAGGCCGAATTCATAGGCTTTAAGCCGAATTTGGAATAGTAATTGTGAGTCGTAATTTGTTGATTCAGTTTAATTCAATTCTGGACTGTCATTTGGAGTTTGTCGAGTTAGTTTATGTGTTGACAGTTTCTGGGCTTAAAATAGAGATTCTATGTTTACTTTATCTGTGTTCCGTCAGAAGATAACAAGCTATTTTTATCACGAGGGAGTCATGCATTGCAACACAGGCTGTCTGGAAAATCTCTTTATTTATTTCACAATTTATGTACACACAGATAAACAGTACAGATATAACATTATATCAATAAGCAGTACTTATTTCTAAAGAAATTTCTTGCAGCAGACCTGCGAAAGGAGAAATGAAAAATAAATGTAGACAATAGTGCATACTGCGCAAATATACATACCAGCAAATGTTTTACATAACATTGGGAATAAAATTTAGATAAGACACTCTTCTGACTGTGTTAAAATCTAGCGGTAAACCCCGGGAATTGAACCTCCCCTGCTGGACAAAGGACTCCTCCAAGGGGGGGGGGGGTTAAATAATCGCCACGCTTGGCCAGCGATGGCGCTTGGCAATCGCAGTGTAGCTGTTACAATGCACAGATAAAGCTGCAGCCCATTCTCTGGTAAATCTTTTAGACACTCACGGGAAGTGATGCCCAAAGGTTGACTGGTAGAAAATGCATAAAGCATTAAGTCCCGTTCGTTATTATTAAATCAACAAATATTGTCTCACCCACTCCTAAATTTAAAAACATAGTTATATCACCATCACCACTTATTAAGCGTGGTGATTAATAGGTAACCTATCTCAACATTCCACTGCAGTTGTTCGTAAGGCCTATGGTCATCACCGAAGCTTTTAAGGTCGGAATGATTAAATCCCCATTTTGTACAATATGACATAGTTTATCCCCATGTCATTGGAGGCGGAACTAAATTGCATTTACAAAGGCGATTGTAAAGCATCGTAATTATGGCAATATGCGTCGGCATTGTTTGTTATAGCCATCTACGTGGACCCAATCTTGCGCAATGGACGTTTACGATCATTTACAAGTACTGTGTGAAACGCCGTCACAACCCTTATTAACGACATACTATTTTAGAAAGACTTGAGAATATAATAATATTTAAATAACTAAAAACAATTCATCATCATCTGCCTAGCCTTTTCCCAACTATATTGAGGTCGGCTTCCAGTCAAACTGGATTCAGCTGAATACCAGTATTTTGTGGAGCGGCTGCCCACCAGACCTCCACAACCCATTAACTGGGTAACACGGTAATCCTTGGCAAGACTGGTGTCAGATTATCTGGCTTCTGACTATCCGTAACAACTGCCTAAGATTTACAAATGGCAGCCGGGACCAAAGGCTTAACGTGTTTACTACAAACAATTATAAGTAATATTTATATTTACAAAATATATTACGTAAATTTTACATTCTACATTGTTCTGTGTAAATATGTTGTAAGTGACATATATATACATGTGTGGTGGACACAACTTATACACTTTTGACATTACATTAAATAGAAATCATATTTAACATAAAATTTAAATGATTGTAGGTTACATTTGATTGTAAAATAAATGCAAACAAGCAAGTAAGTTAAAATAATTAAATAATTTTAATTTAATTTAATTGAAAACAAGTTATTAAAGTATTATGTTTTGCTATTTTTTCCTTAATGTTTATCAGCTACCCTTAAATATAAACACGCACTTCTAGAACACCTGAATGTATTGATGTGTACCTAAATCGGTCCAGTAGATTCGGAGCAAACTGACTGTGATAGACAGACAGACAGACCTGACAGAGACAAAAGTGTTCCTATAAGGGTCTCGTTTCTTCATTCGCCAGCCATAAAGTTTAATCCGAGGCCTTGAAATCTGACACCTTTTTTTTTTTTTTAGGATGGGAAATCATCAAATGACTTCTTCCGCTCTGGGTTGAGCGGAAGGGCGTGTCAGACTTTTACTGACTAAAACCCATCCGTGTTCCTTCTACAGCCCTTTGCGTTCCAGGGCCGCGGTGACTCTTTCGAACAAATTCCGCAACCCTGGCAGGTGAAATCTGACACCTGACATCTGTTTTTTTTGGTGACACACCTTATCCTGGAGGTAATAACCAGAGGTCTGGTAATAACAATATTTTTTTTTTTTGGTAAATCAGGATAATATTTAGCTAGGCATTTTCGTAAAAACTGTATAGAAAAAAACAAGATCCAAAAATAGTGATATATTAATGAATCATAGCATGGATCCGAAATTAGGTACTAAAAGAGTTGTGTTGTTAACAAAAGCTATAATTATGGTTTCACTAATACGTCAAAAAAGCGTAGAAAATAATCAAAATGTTAAACGAAATTAAGTACCTACATAATGACTTTTTAACTACCCCTTTTTGACATCAATACAAAATCGATTAAACAACCCACATACTTCAAGTCTCCGACTAAAAAAACCTTCATTAAGTACTATCGATTATTACGGTCAATAATCGAATGGTACTTAAGTTCTGCGACTCGATTTCGCAACGGTTTTTTTGCGGTTATCGCAAAGAATTCTCGCCTCTACCTTGCAGGACATAGAACTAATAATGGTTCGACAGTGATTTGATCAGCCGAGTATTATGTTGGCGGTTCGTAAATGGGTCGCACAATCGATATTCATGTAATCGGTTGGTGGTTCCCGCGTCGATCCCGTAATATCCGATTGTCGACAAACATAGTGGAGTCCGAGTAATTCTTAAATAGTTCAGTGAGCTTTATCGGCTTTGATTTCGTTAATCGAAGGTGGGTTATTCTTTTTTATAAAGATGGCGGATGTTTTCAAATGTGGAACGATGTTCGTTTGTTTTAATTCAGAATGTTTTTGTATTTTCGTAGGCTTTTGTTGTATTCTGGACGCTACTATTCTATCCTTTGATCATGTGTGGGCAGATTAATTCGCAAGAGCTCCTTTTGAGCATGAGGTCCTAGATTCCGTTCTCATGTCGGACAAAGTGCTATTGAGTTTTCTCATCTGGAATTTATCTGTAGCAGCCCAGAGTCTGATATTGTGCGCATTTGATGGTAATAAGCTCGCCCCCTATTACTCGGGACTTACAACCTTTACCTAATGCTTAAGGAATATACGCGTGATGTAATCTTACATTTATTTTCTTTGCGAAAACGCATAAACCGTTTAAGGAGACTACATTTTGAGTAACTTTGACTGTCAGAAGCCAGGAAATCTGACCCCAGTCTTGCCAAAAACTACCGTGTTACCCAGTTAATGGGCTGTGGAGGTCTGGTAGGCTGCCGCTCCTCGTAAAATATTGGTATTCAACTGAAGCCGACCCCAATATAGTTGGGAAAAGGCGAGGCAGATGATGACATTTAAGTAACTTTCAATTACAATTCAAACTCAAACTAATGGAATCCTATCTTAATTGACTTAACCAACAATTATTTCCACAAGAAACAAAATCCTCTACAGCTTAACGAACTACAGCCCTCGAACTACTTAAATACCAATTAATTGCATCAAATTACATTTTCAATAGTTGGGAGCTGTGTTAACTTGGGATAATCGAGCAGTAATTAATATCTGGTGGTTTAGAAGCTAACTGCCTTTAGTTGATACTAAGTAAATTGGGCCTTTTCCATTAAGGGAGTCTGGGTGGGTTATTCTGTTTTTCGAGGGACAATTTGCAAGTGTTGGAAATGACAGGTTACCAAAAGAGAACAGCGTTTTTACTATATAGCTAGGTACTGTTCTGTCTCTTCTTTTCTTATAATAATAATAATAGAGAACCTCTTGAAAGCCGAGAAAGGTAAACAAATCAAATATCTTGACTTGGCTCACGAGGTTGTCGACATGTTGGATTTGAACTCGGCAATCATTGTACTGATAGTCGTGACGGCCAATGGCATAATTGCCAAGAGCCTCGACCAACATCTAAAGAGGCTCTCGTTGGGCAGTTGGATCAAGGGCTTTATCCAGAAAGCAGTACTCCTGGACACGGCGCGCATAGTTAGGAGGTTCCTCTCTCAGGGGCCCTAACCACCGGTAGCTTGGATCCTGTTCCCGATACCGGTGGGCTACTTACTATTTTTTAAATTTTTTTTTTGTTTTTGTATTTTTAATAAATTATTAAAAAAAATGTCAGAAGTAAGTTTTAGAAAATGAATAAACGGATAATAACAATATAGCCTTTTATTTAGATCTAGATTCTAGATAGAAAACTTAAATTTAATGTAAACCATAATCTAGTCTATTATTTGTATTTGATCTGTAGATCTTGTTGCCAGTCGGCAAAGGCCTCCTCCAACTTTTTCCACTCATGTCTTTCTTGACCCACTCTGTTCCATGTGACGCCTGCCACTTGTCTTATGTCGTCATTCCATCTTTTTTGAGGTCTAGCTCTTTTCCTTTTACCTTTTCTAGGATACCATCGTGACACAATTTTGCTCCGTTTGTCTTTGCCCATCGCCTCTTCTTTTATACAAAACAAACTGTCTGTCTCTGCCTGTTTCTACGCTTACTTCTTCTGAACCACGCAAAAGATTTTAGTGTGTTATGTGCGAAGGCGGGTCATAAGTTATTAATAAATTTTACGAGCGTCAAAGAGATGTCAGCATAGAAGACGGGGCCCGCTAGTACCAGAGCCTGCCAGGGTTGCGGAATTTGTTCGAAAGAGTCACCGCGGCCCTGGAACGCAAAGAGCTTTAGAAGGAACACGGATAGGTTTTAGTCAGTAAGAGTCTGACACGCCCTTCCGCTCCACCCAGAGCGGAAGAAGTCATTTGATGATTTCCCATCCTTAAAAAAAAAGTGATTAATAAATTAGATCGTTAGTTATACTGCAAGAGATCCTCTTCAAATAAATGACTGTACTAGCTAAAGAGCCAGCGAAGGAGTGGAGTTCTCTGCGGGAGTCTGTGTTTCCTGATGGCTACAACCTAGGGTCTTTAGGTCAAGAGTGAATTGGTTACTTAGGCAAGGGTGCTCCGTCGTTGCTTACTAGCAGGTGAGATTGCGGTCAATTTTACCAGTAACACTATTATTTAGAGTTTAGTTTAAGCAAAATTAACTTATGTAGCAGTTAAATAATTTTTCTTTCTTTTCTTTAAACGCGAGCGATTACAAAAAAACTATGCTTTAAATACGTTAAGATTTTTTTCCATGGGAGTCCCGAATGGTCTACGTGTGGAAAATTTAAAAAAATAAAATTGTTATTTTTACATATTGTAGACAATTTGTTTTGGCCATCGAAAAGTAGAATGGCCCCGTATGTTTGCGAGTTTCATTAGTGGGGTATATTATATGTATGTGTGATTGTTTGTTTGTCTTAATTTGATGTGTATATGTATTAGTGTACTGTGTACACAATTAGAGGGTGGGTTGTGAAAACTGAGTGAATGGTAAACAAGGGAGATTACGCAGGTGGAATAATACTGTATACATTTCATTTAGTTAGGTATGTGTACAATTATTTTAAAATGTGGAGCATAAATTTACATAACTTTGATATTATTTATAGATACTCTTATAGAGGTATCGATGCTTTTGTATTTGGTTCGCACTCACACGTACGAATCTATTAAACGAAAAAATTGGACAAGTGCGTGTCGATTGCGTTGACTTAGAAGCTCAGTATTTTTATAGAACTCCAAGGGATCATAGCTCTACTAGGTTCTTGACAAACAGACGGACAGATAACGAAGTGATCCTTTAAGGGTTCCGTTTCTAACACGGACGTCTGGAACCCTAAAAAGGAGATCTTCAAACTGTCTCCTCAAAACAAAAAAAAAAACATTTACCCCAAAATAAATTACTTTAAATAACAACCTTACAAAAATATCTACGTTAAAGCCTCATATTGAAACATAAAACATAAAAATTCACAACCAAAATGAAAAATACTTCTTTATCATTACATTGCCTTAACACCGTTCCGGAGTATTTTATTTTCCTACATAAAAATCACCTTATGGTTTATTGGATCATTTCTCCGGGCCGACAGAACGATGATGCAATATATATTTACTCTGGTAAATGTATTTGGACTGTATATTAACCCTTTTTGCTTGTGGAAACAATGGTTTAAGGAAAAGTGAGAGTGAAATAATTTGATATGAAAATAATAGTGTGAAATAATAGTTATTTCAACACATTTGCTCAAAAAATGCATTTACGAAGCCTGTATACATTGTTCGAAAATTTCACGCGCGTCAAAGAGATGTCAGCATAGAAGACGGGGCCCGCTAGTACCAGAGCCTGCCAGGGTTGCGGAATTTGTTCGAAAGAGTCACCGCGGCCCTGGAACGCAAAGGGCTTTAGAAGGAACACGGATGGGTTTTAGTCAGTAAGAGTCCGACACGCCCTTCCGCTCCACCCAGAGCGGAAGAAGTCATTTGATGATTTCCCATCCTTAAAAAAAAAAAAGTAATAAGTAATGAAGTGGTGATCACCGTGAAGTAAATCCCAAACTTCCTGGTCTTTCACCAAAAGACCTTTGATTTGAAGGTTGGCCCCTAGAGAAAAAACAAAAAAGTTATCAGGAAACACAGACTCCTGTAGGGAATTCCACTGCTCAGCTATAAGCACATTGAGAGTATTCTCAAAACATTTTGTGCGTATGGGTATTAAATTTGGACAATGAGGTACCTAGTATTGATTCGATATCTGATGGCTTTCTTTGCTAGTAATATGATATAAATGGTTCAGAGTTGTGTTTATTTTGGGATAAACCCGCCATTCCCAATCACTGCAACTCCCGAGATCCAGATGTGTCATAGCAGGGGCTGGTTTGCTTCGACCAACTTGTATCTCGAGTCCTTATAAATAAAGACTAACAGGTTATCAAAAACTACTCATGTCGAGTTGAGAGATTTTCAGAAAATAGAACAGACATACCATTCGTTCTGTAAAGCGTAGGAATGCATATGTCACCGGAAAATTGCAGAATCCGTAAGATTGGAATAAATCTTCATTAGATTATAATTTCTTGATAAATCATGAAAAAATTTTGTTTACAATAAATCCCATCAAAATTCAATAGTTTCTAAGACATCAGTGCCTTATTTAAAAAAAATAGTTTACAATTTCACGCGATATTGTACAATCTTACGGAGTCTGCAATTTTCCGGTGACACATATACATTATTTCATAACCACACTCGTTTATGGGCGCAGTCGTGTAAAATTTCAACATGAAACTCGTAATAGACCCAACAAAAATCTATGCAAACGTTTTTGAAGGATGTTTTCCTTCAAAAAATCCCATCGAACTACCAAACAGTGTTGTCCTATAAATGTTTACACAATTAACCCTAATTATGAAGGGGTGGGATTCCGTCGACGTCGACGTCAGGGCACTTTACGACGTCGTTACAGTTACATCTGACAGCGCGCTTTTAGAGCGATGACAATAAAAGGCGAATGAACTCTTTGGGCACCCAAGACGGGTAGGAGCTAAGTGGAACGCGGCAGCGGGAGCGGGTTATGTTTATTTTAAGTTTATGTGGAGTTTTCCTTTTTTTTTTGGGTGGGAAACCATCAAATGGCTCCTCCTGCTCAGTGGGAGAGCGTGTCAGACTCTTCCTGACCAAAACCCACTCGCGTTCTAGGGCCGCGGTAACTCTTTCGAACAATTGGCAACCTACAGTTACATCTGACAGACTTTGAGCTATGATAATAAAAGGCCGAATTAACTCTTTGGGCACCAGAAACGGGAGGGAGCTAAGTGGGCCACGGCAGCGGGAGCGGCTAATGTTTATTTTAAGTTTATTTGTGTGGAGTTTGTCTGGGTCGTGGAAAGTAGGTCATGTGTGTGAATTAATATGGTGTTTGTAATTTGTTTGATTTTTTTATTACCAAAATAATAGTTCCTGTTCAATACTATTTTTGTTATCTATACATATAATTAAAGCAAATATATAAAAACTATTTACTTATTCAACCAAAAAATTCCAAACCTATTTCCGCTAGCAACGCCCATACTCAATAATTCAACCCACGTACGAGCATTTTATTTTCTTTACTCACACTTTTTATTTTATTAAAATAAACAATATGAAATTACAAGAAAACAAACGAGCAATAAAATATTTATAAAATAAAAATAGCTTTATTCCGCATACGCCTCAATTTTTCGACCCACTTTTGAAAAAAGAAAATAAATTAAGTGAAAAATGAGGCGAATGTGGAACAAGTCAAAATAATTATAGGCTATTCAACGCGATCCGCTCTCTCAAGCACCAAGTGCAAACTCTTATTGGTTATTGACGAGAGAGAGTGAATCCCTCGACCCGTGTATTCTAATGACCGCACCCTAATTTTCATTTATTATTAAAATTTTCAGGAGAAAATTTGTTTTCATAATATCCCACTAATGTTAATGATTGCTTTTTTTGGGTCCTTTGATAACGTTAATGTAAATTCGTTTTGAGTTATTTTGTAGGTTCTATGTTGATGGTATTATGGTAAAATTACAACGGCATTGCATTGCGAACGCCTGTTCTGGTCAGTGTTGATATATACTCAGATCACTATAAGTCGAATCAAGTGAGAATATTTCTATTGCGGGTTTGACTTATCCCTCTATAATTGTGCAACACGGGCCACAATCATTACTTCAATAGAACATTTTACAGAAAGTGATACCTGTATCGTCTTCCTACGGTACTTTCTATAGTATTCAATTAATTTATTCTTGCTTTAAAAATAATACCGTTTAAAAGTTTACCATAGTAACGTTCAAAGTATCAGTGGACTGATATTTATTTACTGGCGAAATTACTCGCAGATATTGCGTAGTTTGTAATGCCTATTTTGGTCACTTTTAGCACCTAAAGGGCGTAAAGGGACGAGCCTTTAACCCTAAACTAAAACCATAGACTATCACTTTTTATTATAATTGTTGTTATCTCAAACAACACAGTCTCGTCATAACGTTTCAAAATATAAAGTTGAATTAATCGCAAAAGTCATGTCGAAATTAATTGTAGGTAATGAATGAATTTCTGCAAAACATTTTTATGTTTAGCCGTCTCATTTAATATCAACCGTTAGTCATAATGAAAAAGCATATTATTTTCTTTGACTGGACAGGTCAATTGAGAGTTGAGCATAAAATTTTAATAAGGGGTTGGAAAGGCTAGTTTCAATACGCCCCAGCAACAAAATTGGATTGATGAGATCATTAACTAGGTAAAACGATACCAATAATTGTGGTGTAGCTTTCTATTAGTGAAAGAATCTTCGTAATCGGATCTGTACTTCGTTTCCCAAACATATTAACGAATCATTTTGCCTCTCTGTAATATAAATTAAGATAGTAAAAGCTGGTATGAATGTCGAGAGGAACAAATTCACCTTTCAGAAGAACATGAAGACTCGTGTACACACGGAACCCTAAAAATAATAAAATCAGAACTTTCCCGTACCAAAGAAAATGTGCCTCAATCAGTAGTATAACGAATTCGTGCAAAAAATAAAATATGCAATACGCATATGAGTGAGTAATTTAAACTTGTAGGTTTATTGTCATCATTTTACCTCAAATATACGTTTTTACCCCAATTTGCGAGGAATTGGGGTACAAAGTATATTTGGGGTAAAACATTTAAGTAGATACATGTCGTTACCTGTTTCGGTTTATTATTTTCTATTCTATAAAAATGTGAGTGTATTTTTCATGGGGAATTGTGCAGATGTTCCGAAGAAAATTTATTTTATTATTTACTAGTTGATTGTTCTTGTAAAATGTTGTGTTTTGGTTTATTTGAGTAACTGGAACGGTACCTGCCTCCTCTTTATCCTTTTTAAGTACTAAGCGAAAACTTGGACTACAGCGTATAAATTTCCTCGTATACTATTAGGAATGCGCTAACTTAACGGGCCTTTAAGATGTCATTTGCATCATCAGGCCATACATAAAACACAGTCCCTTTGCTCTTGCTTTTAGCATGTCAGTTGGGGGACATAATTTTTTTATGAGGCACCTTAAGATACATTTTGTTCTGGTTTTTATGATGTTTCTGAGAGAAGACGCAAGTTTATTGCCCGTTTTCGCCAAAACTAGGCCAAATGGAATCTTAGGGATTCCATTTGGCCTAGTATAAGCAACTGTTTAGGTTTTGCAACGGTTACAAGTTAAGGAACTGTTATAATCCTGCTAAGAGAAAACGAGCTAATGATTTTCATTATTTTTGTTCAAAGTGTAATTAAATTACAATGCCGCAAATTAAATAGCTGAATGGGGCAAATACAATTAAGATTTGAGATTGATAAATTCATATGAGAGAAAAATAGCAAAAATATTTTTTTAATCACTATGCAACCTTTTAAATTGTTCCAATTCCCCAAATGATTGCACGCGAGTTACCTACGCTCGAGACGCTCGAGTGGCAATAAATGCCTGAATTAAGTTGCCAAAACATAGATCAACATTTTACTGCCTTTTTGCATGTTGTCTTCGAAAGTGTGTAACTAGTGAACTATAAATTAATGTTATGGCACAAATTAGCCTTCAAATTATATAGAATTTTTGTGGGAGTTGTGGAAACTCGAAGTGCGAAAGGAAATTTTTTGTAGACTGTTTCATTTTGGAATAGATCCTCTGTATCTTTGTATCAATCTCGGCTCAACAGCAGAACGAATTAGGATGAAACCTATAATACGGGTCTACCATAAACTGATCTGGACAAAAAATAAATATGCCTATATAAAAATAATTTAAAAAATAAAAGGGAGAAGCTAGGCATTTGGAGAGCAAAATGCTTCTAAAAATATCAATAGCTAGTCTACAAAACTAACTGAATTATTGGGTACCACTGTCCTACTCAAATTTTGTAAATGGTTGAGTCCGACAACACTTTGAGCATCAACACACACTTTGAACACAGCCCCGCCACTTTGCATACACCCCACAACAAACTCACAATACAAATACAAAAACCAACCAAAGAAAACTACAAAGGAAATCAACTACAACAAGTCCCCCAATTGTACCCAAAAAGGGGCCACGACAGATATTTCCTCTACACACTGGAAACAGGTACTTCCCTAACTAATTCAACTACTTATGTATGCCATAGCGTGCACGAATTATATTTGAAGCCATAAATCTATCTGTAAGGTCCCAATGTGTTTATATATTTAGTGCATGTTCTTATTTTTGGGTTCCGTCGTTAAATAAAGGGGTAATGGGGTACTTGGGGTGTAATGCATTCCTAATTTAGGGGGAAAATGGAGCGGTTGGGGCTGATTGGCACGCTTGCAAATGTGTGGTTTTTACATTGGCAATTGGTGTGCAAAGTATGGGGTTTGGGCGATCTATAGCAGAATGTATTGCGGTTGGATTGCAGTGCTTACTTATTTTGAAAGAAATGTTGTACTAGTTTTATAAAAAAATATTGTTTAACTAAAAACAAAACACATTTTTAGGGAACAAAATGAAAATATCCTTTTCAAATCTCGTATTAGTACCTTCTTATGAAAACATCTATAGTAATGGGCAATAAAATCCTGAAAAAGATTTGGAAAACCTAACTCCGGAGAATAATAATGTTTGTTCACAATGAATGGCATTCAAAGGCCAAGCGAGACCTTGACCTACTCACAATATATTCTGTTTCCCCCATAGAGAGTTGGGGTAAACAGAAAATGAATTGGGGACAGACGGGTTTTGGTACTCCCTCAGTCGTGTTTAAGGTAAACAGCGTGACTACCCTTATTATCATCAATGGTCACGTGTTTTTTCGTTCGTGTGGACAAAAACCACACTATTGAGAAAATTACAGCCAGTCATTTAATAAAAGGTAAAATTGTTTGTAGATTATTTTAGGTATTTTCTTGTGATGTCGGATATACAACTGTTCCATACATTTTGTTGAGTTATGCTCAAATAAATGTATGAGCCAATCGATACTTTTTTTTTGCGATTTCAGTGTTGGTCCCACGGTAAAAGTTGTTCATAATGATTTATTTTTTATTTAATATGGGTTTGCTCTTGACTCTAGTCTAGGTCATAGATGACAGAGACAAAGTCAACGATGGAGCGAGCTTACCCAGAAGAAGCCTGTTCACTCTAATTTTGAAGAGATTAGGGTCGTATGCGTTCGGAAACGATGACTAAAATGACCCTCTAAGAGGTATTGCGTTTATTCTGTTACAAGTTGTAGACATTGATAATCATGCTTGGCTCAATGTTGGTCCTGCTCTAAAACCACTAAGGCGCATTAACTTATGTATGAGAAAATATTATTGGACCCGCTGATGATTGTAAAGATTCAATTTCTTAAGCATCATATAATTTCTCGTAACTTCAACCATTATTAAAAAAATATTTATTCATTCAAAAGAGTGTCCGTACAGTTCCTGCACGTTCTTCTCCATTCGCGTTCTTGGACTGTGCAACTGGCTTAATCTTCTTGACTGACAGACTTTGTCAATTCAAAACCTGTGAACGGTTTATTTGCAATAATGCTTTGAATTAAATTCCATTCATACTCTAGAAGCACTGATCCGATAGCAAACATTATTGCTCTGATAACTACACTACCGCTATTGGTCGTAGGATTTTTACCCCGGAAAAATGTGTGGTATGTGCCACGGAAGAGAACCTAAAGGAAAATGCCAGCATCCAATCTGTTAAATATAATAATCTCGGATAAAAAGGCTCGTCAAAAGATGAAAAAAATGTTTCGTATTTCTTTGAAAATTAATTCACAAAGGAATGAGATTAATTTTGAGTTTGTTGAGAAAAGGAAGCTGTTTAACGTACGGTTGAGGAAAATTGTGAATTTCTTTTTAAATATGAGCGACTTGTTCGATTCTTTCCGGCTTTATTCGGGAACGTTCGGCAATGGCGATCAATCTTTGTCCCGTTTTAGAAAGATATTTCACGTTGAAATCTTTGTTGATATGTAAATGGGTAGTTTAAAAGTATTTTAGCTTATCTAAGCGTTATGTTATTGATTGAAACTATTGTGTGGAAGTAAAAGATTTATTAACCAGAAGTACTTTTGTTCTTTTAGTTTAGAATTCACGGAAGATTTCAATTGAATATTTTCAATTGTTACAAGTCTGCGAGATTGTTGATACGAGACTCAATTTTTAGCATTTTGGTTTTGTTTAAAAACATACTGAATATTTACAGCATGAACCAGCTTGAGAAAAACCCGTAACTGTCGCCTCGACTAAAACGGCATTTCAAAAAAAGAAAACACCGTTCATATTTTGTTTCCGTAAAATACCGAACGAAGTCGCGGGCCACAGTTAAGTAATTTAATAACCTCTCATCCGCTCAGTTTACGCCTTCAGGGACCGAAGCCAACTTTACGATTACACTCAAAACCTTATTATTCCGATCTTGTCGTGAAAGTATTTGATTTATTTATTAGAATAACATGTTCCGAATCTTTAGTTTGATTACCAATTCAAAATGGCTGCCAAATCCAAAATGGCGGGCGCTGTGACAGTTCGTAGTCGATGCCCTGTTTTTATGTGTGTTGTTAATATGCATGTGAGCTGATCTAGTTGTGTGATTGGGAATAAATAAAGGCAGTAAGGTTTTAACATTCTGCGAGTGTAAAATTTATGGTAACTTCCGAGCTGATTGTGCATTCGTTAGCTAGGTTACGACTTGTGTTGATAATAAAATAGAACAAAGACGGGTTAAGATTTTAAACTTGTTTTTATTTGGGGTGTCTCGGTTTTTGCTTGGATTCCGCTAAGAGTCGATTAATTATGAATGATAAATTATATTTCCTTTGTAAATGTAATAAAAAATATATATTAACACGTTTTTTTTTAGAATTAGGTGAGGTAGATTTAGGTTACTTGATAATTTTAGCAAAATCCGAACTATACCTTTTATATTTTTTTTCTGAGTCGTTTTGAAATTCCTTAAATATTTCAAGCAAAAATACTTATAGATCTCTTTGTTTGTTACAGGAAATCGCCGCAATACTCATCAGTTTTGACAAACACAGCGATTGGCAGTCGAAAGAGGTCAAAATACGGTAAGTGGATATTTTGATTAGTTCGAATACAGAGATAGATTTTGTCGAAAACTTCAAAGAGTACTATGTCCTATTGACACAAAATCCTAGACCATTTTATGACAACGACGATTCTTAAGTTATTATTTTCTGTCAAAAATGATATAAACGAACCATCTACAAATATGTGTTTACGATTCTATTCTGAGAAACGTTTAAAAAATTGAAAAGTGCTAATAGATTTAAATGAAATTTCACGTGCGGCCAGTACGAGGGGAACACGTAAAGGTTTTCAAGGAAATCATAATTATTATTTGTGCTTCAGGTGGGGAAATTGATTCGAGTTGGGGTAAAGGAGATATTTATTTATGTTGGTTGATAGAATCTATTCCATGAATATTATTTATTGTTTGGATAGTTGAAAAGTTAATGGGATGGATTGATTTTATATACATGTTCTTTTATTTAAATATAAATGGTAACAAAAGGCTTGCAGCTAAGAAACAATTATAAACCTTGTTAGCATAGCAATATTGTAGTCGATCTGATGATTTTGCAGTGAAACAGTAGTGTTTTATTTGATGTATATTTACATCCCTATCCCGTTATAAGATGGAAAAGGGAGACAGAGCCCTTTTGTGGAAAAGAGACTACTAGATAGATATTTCAATACTCATCATCATCATCATCACCATATCAGCTAAAAGACGTCCACTGCTGGACATAGACCTCCCCCAAGTGTCGCCACAACAACCGGTCCTGTGCGTCACGCATCCATCGGCTACCCGCGACCCTCACCAGGTCATCAGTCCACCTTGTGGGAGGCCTTCCAACGCTGTGTCTGCCGGAACGCGGTCGCCACTCCAGAACGTTTCGAGCTCATCGACCATCTGTTCTGCGAGCAATGTGCCCTGCTCACTTCAGTTTGGCAATCCTTCGGGCTATGTCGGTAACCTTGGTTCTCTTGCGGATATCGTCGTATTTCGATACTGTACAATATTAATACAAAATAATCATCGTCGGTCAGGAATCCAAATAATAGGATCTACGCAGAGTAAATAAAAGACTCATATCAATCCACCATCCTTCTTTTCCAACACAAACAAACCTTAAATCATTCCTCCCCTTTTAGACGATTGTCGAAAACAAACAAAACTTACCTCTTTATAATATTGGTACAGCCGCGGGACGAGAGACAGGGCATTTTTTATTATTGAATGGGCCCATAAAAGCCACCTGATGGTGAATGGTCATCGTAACTCATCGATAATACGCGATTCAGCGCCTAAAGAGCTCCCTGATGCATTGCAGTGCTGGAACTGATTCGGTTCCTGCTGAGTGCTTTTGAATTAAATAAAATAGGTGTTGGCCTTTGTGATTAACACTGAATGCGGGCGTTTGTACGTGTGTAGTTAGCGTGTGTGGCTAATATAAACTGTTGGTACTGACTCAATTCAAATTAACTATCGAAAGACACAAGACCGTGAACTTAACAAGAAAGACAGCCTTTAGAAGTATGCCTTTTAAAAACTTAAATTACAATCGAAATGCAGAATCGCATAGCAAAAAAAAGTTCCCAAACGAAACGAATTAAACTATCAGAAGAATAACGTGACCGTTACTTTTATACTTTACTCTGTGACTGTACCTAATTTGGCGCCCAACGAGGGACCCGTTCCAAGTTGTAACAACTTTAAGCAAATTAAAACTTGGGTCGTGACTACTGCTGCTTCAGTGTGCGCCGCTGAAATATTAACTCTTTATGGGAGCGCAGTGTACATCGGGAGTTGCGGTACGGCCGCGGATCCGTGTCCTTACATAAAAATTTAATAATGGTCTTGATACTGCAAAGTTTTTGTACGTGATCAAGTTTAGTTTGGTTATTTAAGGCTGAACTGAGATGTCTGATGTTTTTTTATTCAGGAGTTAACCAAAGTTTGTCACCGAGGCAGTACTAAATCCGGGCAATTGCCATTATGGCATGGAGTTTTATGGCTAGTCTGGGAGAAGAATGGGGAATCGTTCGTGTCATGATGTTATTGTAAAATTATCTTCAAATAATACGCTGGAGAAAGGAACCTGGGGCCTTAGAGTTAAGAGTGAATAGGTTTACTTCAAGGCAAGCGTGGATCATTAGCTACTAACTCGGTCGTTTTGGTCGGTGGAGATTGAGGTCAAACACCATGGTATCATTATAATGATGACAAAAAATACAACCGACTTTAATTTCGGAAGTCGGTGTTTTTGGTTGTTTCTTCGTATTTTAACACCGACTTCCGAAATTAAAGTTATTTGATATTCTGTAGTGTTCTTTTATTTAGAAGTCGGTTGTATTTTTTTGAAAAAAAGTTTTTTCATTTTACGGTTAATATGTGGAATTCCATGCCGAAGTCTGTATTTCCAAATGACGACAACGTAGCGGTCTTTAAGTCCAGATTGAATAGGTTACCTACTAATCAAGCGTGCCCTGTCGTTCATCACATCATTGACAACCATCAGGTGAGAGTTTGGTCAAACACGACAGTATATAAAACAAGTCGGACTTGCACATGAAGGGTTCCTTACCAAAAACGCTATTCTTGTCTGGTAGCCCTCTTTAATTTTTAAATTGATTTAATTTATATCATTTGTTTTTATAGCGGCAATAGAAATATATACTCTGTGAAAATTTCAGCAGACAGACGGACAGATGGACAGACAGTGGAGGCTGAGTAATAGGGTTCCGTTGGTTACCCTTTGCGTACGGAACCCTAAAAATGAATTAAAGAAGTTTTTAGACTAGTGCAACAGGAAATGTCTTCAGTGCAACAATTGTCCAAGATAACAATTAAAATTTAACGCTAAGCATTTCAATTTGGCAACCTAACTTTCCACGGATAACATTATCTCCTACGTCAAGGGACCTATATGAGATAATTCCTTCACAGTTTTCAAGTCTTTCAACTAAAACTCGGTCATAATTGAATTTTTTGAGTAAGTTACTTCTTCAGCTTTCTCGAGAGTAAAAGACGAACTTGAAAGTGCATGAACTACTTGTCTTTAACCAAGTTTTGAGAGTTCAAAGTTTGCATTGTCATAACTTGCACTTTGTATAATATTGCTATTTTGAAGGGGGTGGAGGGTTGGGGGGTGTTGTTCTAGCTTTTAAGCTGTTTATTTTAATACTTTAAACAGTGATGATACAGTTTGATAAGTTTATTATACAACGTGAAGACATCGATACGACAATAAATGAAAACGCTGGCAAAACTGGGCGGTTACTCTCTAAGCCCGAAGTCCGTAGTTTCAGGCTTAGTTGCGGGCATATTCTAGTCCGTATCACCTTATCACTAAGAACTAATGACAACACGATTTGACAGTTACTGTCAAAACGTGTTGTTATTCATTCTTAGTTCGGGTTCAAAACTAATCGTAAGTCCGTAGCTGATACCTACATGCGGTTCATAATATTTGAAACTATTATAAATCCTGTCATTGAAATAAAAATAAAGTTTCCAACTATATTAAATGTCAAAAAAACTACTATTCTGGCGAAATATTCAAAGCACTTAGTGTCATCAAATCTGTGATAAAAGACAACATATTCGTATGAACTAGTATTTCCAGGTTTTATTTATTATATATTTATTTAGCTTTAAATACTCTCTGCACTTCAAGTAAGTACCAACACATACAGAGTGTCATAATCTTATTATAAATTAGATATTGTAAAAATTTAAAAGTAACACACATATTAAAAATTAACAAAAACAACACAGAATAACAATTAAAAAAAACAATAATAATCAAATAACAATATTAATATGTCAATCATAAAATACATTCAAACACTCTAAAACAATCTTTGCATTTTTAATTATTTATTTATTATTTTTTTAATTTATTGTCGTATCGTCTCCACTTTGTATATTTAAGTCTAATGATGCAAAAACCTTGCTTTTTTTCCAGATACATTAAGATTTAAATGTATTTTTTTGCTTATCTCAATATTTTGATGGCAAGAGGTAAGAGGTATAGTAGGTAGGTACTTATTGGAATTAAAGAATTGCCAGGGTTGCGGCTCGGGAACGCAAAGGGCTTTAGAAGGAACACGGATGGGTTTTAGTCAGTAAGAGTCTGACACGCCCTTCCGCTCCACCCAGAGTGGAAGAAGTCATTTCATGATTTCCCATCCTCAAAAAAAAAGAGGGTACTTAGGCAAAAAATCATGTGTCTACTATGAAATGTTCGATGTATGAAATGTACAAAGGTAACTTATATTATGAATCGTAGCTAACTTATACATTTTTATAACAAAATATTAAATTGTTTTAATGGCTCACGTTTTTCCAAATATAATCATTTCATTTAATATTTTCTCCCAGATGCGATCGTCGAATTAAATATTATTCCCCTAAAATATTTCTAAAACCTGTTTTATCAAAAAACCCCGAAAACGTTAACCCGTGATAAATATCCCCGCATTTAATTACTTTACTAATTGTATCCACCATATTATCCGGCTTAAACTTTGAACTTTGCGAGTACTAATGAGACCAAAGCCTGCGTTGTTTTAACTTGGCTCTAGGAGTAATGTTATGTACTACTAGTATGTCGGAATAACCTGGTAGTTTGTGGGGGTGATATGTGAGCTAATTGTTGGCAAATATTTTAACAAAATATTCGCAATAGTAAAGAATGGTCGATGGGGCCGAAAAGTTCTGGAGCGGTGACCGCGTACCGAAAGACGTAGCGTTGGAAGGCCTCCCACAAGGTGAACCGATGGGCTGATGAAGGTGCAGGTAGCCGATGATGTGAGACGCACAGGACCAGTTATTGTGGCGAAACTTAGGGGAGGCCTATGTCCAGCAGTGGACGTCTTTCGACTGATGTGATGGTTTGATGAGTAAGGAATACTATGAGGTCAGCATCATCACTAGCATCATAGGCAGTCACTCTGTTTAAAACACTGGTACTCAGCGGCATCCGGTTTGTCTGGAAGGCGACCGCAATAAAGTTGGAAAAGTGCTAGGCTATTGATTGCTAGGATAAACATATATTTATTGATAAGTTGAACCAACAAGGTTTTAAAATCAGCACTATGTAGCAAAAAAAGCCTAAAAACAAGATCGATCTTAAATGCAAAATCAAGATCTGGTATGTTCTTGCATAAAATTGTTCTAATCCGAAGTCTTTTCATTAAAAAATATTTGCATCATATCTATCGTTTTGCCATATCAATATAATAATTAAATCAGCTCTTATATAAGTAGAAGCAGTAAGATCTGCGAGTACCTACGACGCTAATAAGTGAATTTTAGGTTAAGGTGATTTGGTAGGGTAGGGAATAATGAGAGAAGATTTAAAACCACGAGGACTTCAAGTTCGTCGGCCCTTTATTAAATTTAAATTTCCAATATCTACGTCTTGAACAATACCTGTTCTATTCTCTCCTATAAATCTTCAACTGTCAGTGCACAAGAACTTCTGTCGGTAGATCCATTCTGGTGTCGAAAACGTGAGCTGTGGCAGTATATCATGAATCAGTTGGAGTATTATCTTATCGCGATCATCTTTCTTAATGATAACGGTTCTAGGGGTATGAACTGCGCAAATATTGACTTGCTTAGTAGTGGCAAACATGTCGTGAATAATTATTGTCTCTGTTATAAACATGTTTATATGAATTGTAGTTGACAATAAGTCTTTGGATCTTTATTTAAACTTAATGCAACAAGGCATTTTCTACCAGTCAAGCTTTGGGTTAAAAGTTTGGAGTCAAGTTTGGGGCGGGGTACGTGTACAATCGGGCGTTGGGAGTCGCTGGGCGATCCCCGGCCACCGTAGGCGCGGGCTTGTGGACGGCGAGCGTTGGGTGGCTCGCTGTTCGATCACCACCAGGTCGGGTCCGGGTCGATGGAGCGTTGTGTTCTACGCGCGCCTCTAAGAGATTACAGTATAGGAGACGGAGCCCCCTAGGGCCAGAGCCTGCCAGGGTTTGCGGAATTTGTTCGAAAGAGTCACCGCGGCCATGGAACGCAGAGGGCTTTAGAAGGAACATGTATGGGTTTTAGTCAGTAAGAGACCGACACGCACTTCCGCTCCACCCAGATCGGAAGAAGTCATTTGATGATTTCCCATACATAAAAAAAGTATGTGTACAATAAATAAATAATATTTTAAATAGAATTTGGTTACGGAAATAATTGGTACTATTGAAATACAATTACATGCTGAAACCATAAATAAATAAATTATAATTTATATAAATATATATTATGTAACTATCAAACATTCTTATTAAGAGAACTCATAATAGTGATGATGACTATTAAACTAAGTATTTATGCTGTTCTTTTTTTCATTATGTTAATAAAATAATTATGTTAACATAAAAAAAAATATATAAATAATATAATAATTTATATAATATTTAATATAATATAAATATATTTATTGAAATAAAATCGCTCAGCAACTGCACTATAATGTATAATATAATATATCCTGGGACAACTCACACACGGTCATCCGATCCCAAACTAGGCAGAGCCTGTACTATGGCAACCAGACAACTGATAAACATACTTATATATTTCTAAATACATACATATTATAGATAACTTACACCCAGACACAGAACAAATGATCATGCTCATCACACAAAGATTTGTCCTGGGTGGGAATCGAACCCACAACCTCCGTTTAGCAGTCAGGGTCACTAACCACTCGACCAACAGGCCGGTACTACTATGGCTGCAAAACTACTCAACCAAGGAACCAAAGAACTACTATAGCATAAAACCAGCAAATATCAAACAAGTCCACACCTCAATCACTCCATACAAACACAGAGTAATTTCATTGGACTACCTCATATTGACTCGATCAGAATTATTCGCGCTCAATACGACGACAAATGCTTCGCCGCCATGACAGATCATTTCGCAGTCATTACTCCGGATAATTTAATGCTCTTGATAGATTTATTGGTTTGGGACACTGGGTATTGGGCTAATCGGTGCAGTGGTAATACAGATCATAATATCGAGGATAGTTTGACATTATTGACAGCGCAGTTGGTTTGTGTCGAAATTTATGATAGACAACAATTAAAAAAAAGAGTAACAATTGGGAAGATCTTTTTCGTCCACATCTTAGTGATGATCCATAGTAAATGTCGTTTGCATTTATGAGTACTTTTATCTTCAAAAATACTGCTTTTGAATTAAAGTTTTCCTATAGATACCTGTTTTCGACAGATTTGTTTTGCATGTAAGGTCAGTGTCTGTTAACAAAAAAGAAAGGGTTCCGTACCATAAACCGAAGTGTAACAGAAATACACGGTTAGTGAAAATTACAACTTTACATTTTTAACCATAGGTTTCATGAGATACAGCCTACTGATCGACAGACAGACAAACGGACGGATAGTGGAGGCTTAAAAATAGGGTTCCGTTGGTTACCGTCAGGGAACGAAACCTTAAAACTACAGATAAAATATTACAAAAGTTCAGCAATTCTAAAATCAAGGTCAAAACAACACATACCCTAATAAATTATATTAAATTGAAAACTGCTTGAACAACCGATCGAAAACTAAAAACTACACTGATTATTCCAAAGCGAAGAATTATGCCCCCGTACCACGAATACAAAACGATAAAGTATTCTCGTAAATAAATGTTACGACATTTACGAGTGCAATAAAGTTGGGCATGAGAAACATCCAATAACGGCCATCGTCACGATACTTAATAGTTTTTATTTGGGAATTAATAACTGCGTAGGATTATGGGCAGAAGGTTTAATATCGCATGGCAAGCCATTGACACGGAAATGGGGCGTGGATTGCAGCCAAGTGTGCAAAAATGTGTTCTCTTGGAGATATTCGTTTGAATGGTCCATTGAAAGGTCTGTGGGTTCAGCAATACGATTCATAGTAATGAAGAAATGACGAAGAAACTCAACTGAATTTAGAACATTTACTTCAATTAAACTATATACAGGTATTTTTGAACTGTTCGACCGTCCTTGACAGTTCAAAAACGTCAGTCAAAGAAATGAAGCTAGTTTATCTCTAAAGGTTAGGTCTAGCGTGTAGCCTACGCTCAAACTTGCTTGCGCAAACAGTTTATGCAAACCATTGGCGTAAAAACTGCATGGTGTGCATTTGTTTTGCCGTCTTAACGCACATGTTTGCTTGCACAAACAAGAATTGGTGCAAATAAGATTGAGTAGAACAGAATACTCTTTATTATGTACACCATATTATGTTACAGGAAAGATCGACGAAGAAAAACATTACCTACATAATGCCGTGTCGTGTAGCCAAGCCATAAGGCATTACTAAGCACGTGCAAGAAACTCCACGGATACCCTTTTGAATCAATGAACAGTTACAAAGTTATGGTAACATATTCATTTATAGATATAGTTTTCCTTCTTCTTGGACCAGTACTAGGAGCCTTTCCAAACAATGCTTAAGCAAACATAAATATATAGTTTAAAATAGAATGTCACCCATTTGCGATATTTGAGGCGAAATTTTGGGATCAAATCAGGACTTCCAGAAATTAGCTACTACTAACAAATAAACTATTAATTCTTTAGTTTAATTTGCTTTATAACATCACTATGGTAGGCGCCCAATAAACATACAATAACGGTTATTGACTCGTCTACATTTATTGACATAAAGCTATCCTGATTCGTCATTGATCGAGATCCTTTACACTTTATAGTAAAGAACAAAAATTCATAATTTATTTTTCGAATACCTACGAAGAAATATTATAGGGAAAGGTCAATGTACTTTATTGTAAGTTTATCTGGCGCCTACTCTAACCTTAATTAAGCCTATAATTGTCTCCAGAGCCCATCTATCTCCGAACCAAAACTAATAAAAAACTATTCAGTTGTTTGAGCGTGTAAGCGTAACAAACAAAAACAGTTTCTCAATTATAATAGTAGTCGTCAGGATTAGGATTTTTAAGATTATAACATTGTACGAAGTGTGCCTTCTGCCATCTCTAGTGTGACCATCGGAAAGGGTTTGAATAATTACTTTATGGGCCGTGCCGTATATTTTTGAGTTGTGGCCTGGGATGAAGGGAAAGTATTTTATTGTTTCCGTTATTAGGTTAGAGGAAAGAATTCAGCGTTGCTTTTGGTTTGTAAGGAAAATTAAAACATGAAAAATGAAGGGTTTCTGTTGCCAGTACCTATATTTTTTATTCCAGGAATTCTCACGATGAGAGTGGCTGAAATGATGGTGATATTTTCTTAAACATTTTGAATTCTTTAATTGTATCTTCCAGGTTGTCATTGGATAAAAAATTAGCCACAAATTATGATAAACTAAATTTTTCAGTTGGCCTTATTTCTACAAGGTGAATTGGTGAATAAAGCCATTTATTATTGTTTTAATAGTTGATTACCTGCAGTTTTTACCCCAATAAAAATTACTCGTTAAAAACTTAAAATGCAGTATTATTGCATTTAGAAGGTGGTCGTTGTATAGTGTCACGTGTCGCTCGGAAAAGGTATTTTAGGAAACATTGACTTGTATACTTATATCAATGCTGGAAAAGGAAGGTTAATTTTACCCAAATAATAGGGAAGGATGATGAAGTAACGCCAAAATAAATCAAGAATTCAGCCAACCTAATAAAAGGTTGCCCAATTTTTTAAACGCACGCGGTTAAAAGCGCTAATAAAACGAAAAGTTCAACTTAAAATACTTACAACTATACCTAACGGTTAACTTGTTGTACTTATATAAAAACTTGAGCAATTTTACATTTCTGGGTCGGAAACTTTTTATAGAAATTCAAAGATGGCGTCGGTTACGATGATTTATTAAAAAGTCGCGCCGTTTAGGAATTTTTCGCGGTTGAAAAAAAAAAGGAAAAGTTTCGCCAAGTTTGTGACCTAAACGGCTTTGTAAAGAATGTTTGTCGTAAATCCTGGGCCGTATCACTTTTATAGTATGAATGAATTTACCGACCGACAGTAGTTGGGTGTTTATTTATTTATTAAGTTTGTTAAAAGTTGCAAAGGCAATATTTTTGTGTGAGTTTTTGGTAGAGTTGTAATTTGGCCTAATTTTGACAGTAACTGTGGTAAATTTATTAATTTATTGTTTTTATTTGAAACGTTAGCTTAAGTTATGACTATTTTTAAGGATAGATTAATTATATTTATTTATTTAAACTGTATGTACAATAGTGGTACATGGGCGGACTTAATGCATCAAGGCATTCTCTGCCAGTTAACCTTTGGGTTATAAAGTGTGGTAGGTGTACAATAAATAAAAATAAACGTTTCGGAAACAATATCCAAATAATATATAATACTAATAAAATACATATATATGCAAAAATAAAGAACTAATAAATATGATATAATTATAATGATCATTCATCATAATAATCATGACGAACAACCACCTGAGTTCGATTCCCACTCAGGACAAATCTATGTGTGATGAGCAAGATCATTTGTTCTGTGTCTGGGTGTAATTTGTCTATAATATGTATGTATTTAGAAATATATAAGTATGTTTATCAGTTGTCTGGTTGCCATAGCACAGGCTCTGCCTAGTTTGGGATCAGATGACCGTGTGTGAGTTGTCCCAAGATATTATATTATATTATATTATACTAAGAATGACAAGCTTTGAAGTAGTGTTTTAGTATATGGCTTGATCAGAGTAATATTGGCGCGGGTATGAAATACAAAACAATTTTGTGTAGACAAGACAACCGTTACAATCACTATAGAGTCAATGTTATAAAGCCAAGCGTTCATTACAGCCATGTCGGAATGGCAGCGCTATACAATTTAATAGGTAGGGTAGTTGGTGAAGCCTCATATAGTTTTTTTTTTAAATTAACTCATACTCGCATATAAGTTTAGTTCTAATCCTAAAAAATGCAAAGATTAACATATTATTGTTGTTATCAAAATTATTTGTTATTCTTTTTGTTAATATGTGTGTTACTTTTATTTTTTTGTAATATCTAATTTATAACTAATAAGATTATGACTCTCTGTACGTGTTGGTACTTACTGTTAGTGCAGAAAGTACTCAAAGCTAAATAAATATTTTTTTTTGCAACGCGTAATCGTCTGCATTAGACTTTCACTTATTTTTTATGGATGGGACATCATCAAATGACTCCTTCTGCT
Source organism: Mamestra configurata (assembly GCA_002192655.3). Classification (NCBI taxonomy): domain Eukaryota; kingdom Metazoa; phylum Arthropoda; class Insecta; order Lepidoptera; family Noctuidae; genus Mamestra; species Mamestra configurata. Next base: position 168,066 of record NDFZ01005346.1, on the reverse strand, counting down.
CTGGGCGTTGCGGAAGGGAGTTTCAGACTTAATGAAATGATATTCCATTAATTCAAATTTGCCGCGCGTCGCGCGTCTATAGGTTGTCAATGAAAGTTGAACGAGGTGACGTATGATTCAATGGCGGATGATGTTTTGATTATTTTGTGTTTAGATTAGTTTTTATAACAATAAAATATTGTTATAAAAACTTGTAGAGAGATAAATAAAGGGATATAATTGAGGAGGCGATATTAGTGAACTTTAATGTCGTTTCTTTGTATTTTCAGGTAAGATAAAAGTGTAATTGTCATAAGTTAAAAAAAGCGTGTTAAATAAAACAAAACTTTGTATTTTCAGACAAACAATTTGTGGTTTACTTTGAAATTCCTCAATAAGATATCTTATATACTGATTCATCCGTGTTCCTCCTAATGCCCTTTGCGTTCCAGGGCCGCAGTGACTCTATCGAACAAATTCCGCAACCCTGGTAGGCTCTGGCACTAACGGGCCCCGTCTTCTATACTGACATCTCTTTGAGGCGAGCGTGGGACACAACGCGCCATCGACCCGGGCCTGGTGGTGATCGGACAGCGAGCCACCCAATCCTCGTCGTTCGCAGGCCACCAAGGCGATTTTGATGTTTGATTACTATATTTGTTCAGTAAAGCTCCATATCTGTTGAATAACGTCCCTGACTTCCTATGTAATGTCACCCATGGGAACCGTTACAGCACTAAATTCTTAACCACACAGTAGCAAATGCCCACATAAAGTACTTAAATAGACTTAAACTTAATTGTCTAACAACTCACAGGGAACCGCGACATTTACTGTAGCAAGACAAATGAATCTGGAGACTATTCGAGGCTAGACCTATTGGGGAAAGTCCCACAGCTGGGCAAAGACGGCAACACACAAAGAAGGAACGAATACTGACTGCTCCATCGTCTTATCAGCCGAAAGACGTCCACTGCTGGACATAGGCCTCCCCAAAGTGTCGCCACAAAAACTAGTCCTGTACATCTCGCATCCACCGGCTATCCTGTCCGGTACTGCTCCTTACAATGTGGGTTATTGTTGTACAATAAATTATCAAAGTCAAAGTAATATAGTACATTTTTTTTTTACTTTTGAGTGTCAAGATTTACAATAGAAAGAAACAATAAATGCTCATTAGCAAAAGTAGAGTGTGAAGAAGAACGGACAAGAAACTCCATTGTTACTCTTTTCTAATATTTACTGTTATGTTACCTCCGGGCGACGAAGAAGACGTTTTAACAATATACCTAAATATCGTATTTATAGTACTTAAATATGTAGTTAGGAACTGAATCTATGGGTATTCTCGTAACGTCTACATCGTAGATATGCTATATGCTACAATTCGCACGACTGATAAACTTAAAATAGGGCCATCAAAACCGAAAATTCTCACACCTCAAAATCGATACTGAATCGACCTAACTCATTTTATCCTTAATTAGTGCCACATCATTAGCCAACACGCGCCGAAACACGCGTAAATTACAGCCAAAACGAATAGCCAGGGCCTATTAACATGACTGGTGTAATTCACGATTAAATCACTCGATCCGCGAATCGATACCGGCACAGTATTTATCGATACGATTAGTTTGATCGAGATAGAAGACTCGAATTAGTGCTGACTGATGAGTGTCGATCCGATTGGCGAGTGTGTGAAGTTCTAGCGATTCTGAACGGTTCGCGCCATTTATTTGAAGTAAGTCTGGCGATTTTACTGAGCGATTGGCGCTTTAGTGGCTGGAGTGTGGCGCTCCTTTATGTCTAGTGTGGGATGGACAGAGCTTGTAAATTAAGTGTTGATGAAGCTTGTTTGGGAATTGGGGACGTGATGATGGACAAGTGAAACTTAGCTTGAGCTCGACTTTTTTATTTAAACCATCTGGTTCAAAACGATAATTAGATGTCTGTCAGATTTATCTGATCCTTGTTATGATCTCCAATACTGAAATCAATATTCAGCAAATTAGAGCTTATTCCTGAACTGGGTAATTCAGTAGTTAAGAATGAGTTTGAAACTTTCATGCCAAAGTTGGAGAGGTTTTCAGGCAAAAGTAGAGTATGACAAATAGTCAGTTTCAAATAGTCAATTATAAATCAGAAATTGGAGCTAGATTTTCTGGAATACAGTTTTAAATAGGTCTGTGTTACAAAAGGAGTAGCAAATGAGAATCTTTTAAAATACTTGTTACTAGCTGCCAACTGCGGTTCCGCCCGCGCGCATGTTGGAATTTACCCCAAGGGCACATACTCCCGGGATAAGAAGTAACCCGGGATAAGAAGTATCCTTTGTGTTATTCTGCACCAAACTTCATCAAGATCCGTTCAGCCGTTCTGACGCGATTGAGTCACAATATCCATCTAAACTTTCGCATTTATAATATTAGTATTAGTAAGTATTAGTACAGATTACCTCCTCCTCCTCCTCCTCGTCCTTCGATGCTGGGCTCATTATAGTAGAATAGAATAGAAATTTCTACTCTTTATTGTACACCATAAAAAATATGGTGTACAATAAAGAGCTATATATTACTAGCTCAAAAATAGGGTATAACAATTGGGATCTTACCGATAAAAGCGATCTTTAAAAAAAAACCTTTAAAGGAGCTTGACAGAGAAGGAGAGAAATTACTAATCCAACAGTAACTGCAATATGGAGTTTCTTGTCCGTTCTTCTCCATAAGAATCTACTTTTGTGAATGGACAGTAGAGTCACTTTATTTTTATACATATTCTTTTTACTTTCAAAAGTGCCTTTTGGCCATAATTGGAATAAACGTTTTGACTTAGACTTTGAATAACCAGAATTAAAACCATTTTAAACGAGATTTCAAAAAGATGAAGTATTTGTAACAATTTTGTTACAAGCCCTTCATCCTTTTGAAATCTCGTTTAAAAACCACTTCGACACAACCAAACGTATTCCTTTCAAGAATCTATCAACGCGAGTACATAGACTCACGGAATAAATCCCCAGTTGCATTAGTCAGTCGGTATTTTTAATTGAGAGCGGATCGATTTCCCGCCGATTGCAACGTCGTCGTCGCCATTTGCTTTTATAATTTTGACACACTTCCAATCCACGAGACGATATCCGATCTGTCAATTAAAATTTCAATTTGCATGTCGAGAGGATTCGGTTGCAATGATCATCATTCCGTTTATGTTTTAAGTCAATTAAGAGAAATATGTTTCGTGTGATGGGTGAAGTTGTTTCTTTAGTGACAACGTTTAAAAAACTGACACGATGTCAGTTTTTTAATGTTGATTGTTGAAATGGGTATCTATGTACATTTACAGTTTTATTTTTTTAAATAAAACGTTGCCCCACACTAGGAATTAATCCAGTATCGTGGGTGCGTTTATAAACATACAAACTCACATACACAAACAGCCAGACCCGGAACAACTATCTGTATGCTGTACAAATATTTGTTCCATGCGGGAATCGAACCAGCAACACGCAGCGCAGCAGCCAATCGCTCAACCACTGCGCCAACCGTGTCGTCAAAGTTGATACATTGACAGTCATAGCTAGAGATAAAATGGGCATCATGCTTGTTAAGAGCTTTGCATATACCTACTCTGTCTACTACCTACCTAGTCTGTATTTTAATAGTTAAATCCCCTAAGGATGGGAGATCATCAAATGACTTCTTCAGCTTTGGGTGCAGCAGAAGGGCGTGTCAGACTCTTACTGACTTAAATCCATCCGTGTTTCTTCTAAAACCCTTTGCGTTCCAGGGCCGCGGTGAACCCTTTCGAACAAAGCCCACAACCCTGGCGGGCTCACCTACGATCTAAGATTCGGTATTTTTTTTCTTGTGAGAAAATACACAGCTGTCACGATAACGATTTTTAACTTACATATATAAAACAATGGTACATAGTTAGTCTAATGTGTAAACATCGATACGATAATTAACAAATACACTGGCAATACTGGTTCATAGGAATATTTTGAAACTATTATAATTCCTGTCACCGGAATTTAAAATAAACTTTCCAATTATATAAAACGTCAAAAAAAACTCAAACTAGTCAAGGATAGAGACTACTATTCTGACGAAATATTCGAAGCAGTCTGTTGCAGTTACTGACATCAAATCTGTGATAAAATACAACATATTCGTATGAACTAGTATTGCCGGTGTTGATTTATTGTCGTCTCCAACTTGTATTTTCAATAAAAAAAATATTGTGAGCCGTCACGGGACGCCTGGCAGATGTGAAACATCGAAATTATCTTGTACAAGTAATAAGCATAAACGAACAGATTACGACAGGAACTAAATATGGCATACATATAGACGGTATATATATACCATCGAATAGCGTGGCGACGCGTCCTCACGGCATGCGTCGCCACACCAACAATCGGTTTTACCCGCGGCTATAGATAGTCCACATAATAAAAATAATTGGATCTACATCATCTCTTTCGAAGAATAATACGTTATTATCTGTCTGATGTCAAACATGACTTCATTTCTTTCACCCCACGTCAATATCATGTTCACATAAAATGTTAACATTCCCTCCCTTAGAAAATACCCTTTGTCCGTCCATATTAAGCGGAGTCAGCACTCCACAGTCAATAAAGCCAGTCTACACGCACTGAAACAAAATATTGTCGTTCACGAGGACGCGGGGACGCCGTTCAGTATTCGACAAACACTCGATTCCCGACGGTCGGGCTAAGCGGATATTTCCCGGGATTAGTCGCGGAATACCGGATAAAACCGATTTTTAATAGCGCCCGACGTTTTGATAGGATTTATGTTATTGGATACGTGTTTTTCAAGACTTATAAGTAGTTTTGAAAGTTGTCGTTTGAATCGTTTAAATAGGAGATTTGTTCACGTAAAAGTTTCTACAATTTTTTAGCATTTTTAATGTACAGTACATTCAAACGAAGGTCAACACAATTGACAATAAAAAACATGAAAGTTAAAGCCGTCAATATGGAAGAACTCAACAGAATATTATATTCACACGTGTTTCAGAACGCTTTGTAGTGTAATTCAGTTGAAACTTAATAATATTATTTATTTGAAAACATAAATTACTTATAAATGGTTTTTTTTTAGACAAAGAATGACTATATTTTATCTGTTCCAAAACACAAACAGATTTTCTCTTTACCAATAAATAATGTTACAATTAAGTATTGCGGGGTCGCACAGATCCCGGGATATCCGCAAACACGGAACAACACTAGCCCAGGCTATAATTTGTAGGGTCATTGAGGCTAGTAGCTGACTGGCGGTGTTTGGCTACATCACAGCCCTAGATTCAGCCGGCTTATTCGGCCCGGCTTATTTGACTAGCTTGATTTATGTAGCTATTCGTTTGCTAAGCGATCGCTAGATTGCTTTCTATTAGCGATAGTGTTTGAGCTCTGTCCGTATAGAATTGATTCGCTCAGCATTTGTGTTTCGAGATTAACATTGTAAGGGATTCGTGATCCTGCCAGGGTTGCGGAATTTGTTTGAAAGAATCACCGCGGCCCTGGAACGCAAAGGGCTTTAGAAGGAACACAGATAGGTTTTAGTCAGTAAGAGTCTGACACGCCCTTCCGCTCCACCCAGAGCGGAAGAAGTCATTTGATGATTTCCCATCCTTAAAAAAAGGGATTCGTGATATTGTTGCGTTACCTAGAAGGCTCATGTTATCAGCTCATCATTTTAGAATTATGTACTTAACACATAGGCTCGGTGAAATGTGGATATACTGTTGGTACGTAGAGACGTATTGTATTCCCCTAATAATAAGAATACAATATGTAGCGTTGTAGCGGCATCAATGGAAAACAAAGAAGCGAAATTTGTACGGCAACAAAAAGAACCGCAGCGCCATCTACGACGAACTAACAACGAAATCCTGCATCGCGCAAGCAAAGTTCTCCGTGCGATTTGATCATATATAACAGTCCGAATATCAACTATCGGGCAGTTGCCCACCAAACACAACAACCGTCTGGTCGGAGGATCCTCCCATTTTTCAGTGGAGGTATGCGGGACTTTACTCTCTGCACCACATACCTCTATAGTGTGATGTTATGTATGTTATATCAACACTGTTAGTATCAAGAAGCATTTTTTTAAGTTTATAAGTGTATAGGTATTGTAATAAGCTAGTTCACTCGCTTACTGATCCAATCATTACTTCTTTATAATATCAGCATACTCCAGGGCAGAGGATTTTTCACATGTACAGAAGGCACAAGTATTAATCACCACGGTTGGTTAGTTTGATTCTTACTATGTAAACTTTTTACATTAAAATACTTCTGACTTCTAAATAAAAACAAAAAACAGTCGCTGTTTTTGATATACCTATCTGTTTCCATTTTTTATCTAGAATCTGTCAAATCGTTTAACAATACTTGTTAAATATATTGCTGGGCAAACATTCAGTCGAATTGACAACATCCTCTTTTTTTTAATTCAGTCTAAATCCAGCTTCAAAAACAAACATTAGATTATTATCGCAACATTTAGTATTTGAAATACAAAAACTACCTACCTACCTTCTTACACCTGTCTCTTTTCTACCTTACCTTCGTTATTCAAAAACCAATCGATCTCCTCAACACATTACATTAGTCTCCCTAATTGTGGTCTCACGTTCCATTTCGAAGGGATTCTGATATATTTGGCTTAGGACAGAGGTCTCGTCCGAGGCCGCAATTCATGACCATCTGATTGCAAAGCGGAGTGACCATAAATTAGTTCTATTGCGTCCTAATAGGTGAGGGTTTCAAATGGAGATTGGCAATGCTGATAGGGGCTTTTTTAAAGTGTTATTCGTCTAGTACAGTGGGGATTTGTTTAGTTGATAAATGTGTGAAGTGATGTGCAACTTATGATGAATAGTAGATAATGAATTTCCCAAATGAAAGCGATTGAAACAATATTGCAATAGTGCTAAGTCTGCCCATCTAAGATACATCATTGCAACAGATATATGAATTAAAAAATCTTTTAAAATGTTTAGTACAATAATATTAAAACATTTTTTTTCTTCTAAGTTTGTATAATACTTTTTTTTTAATTATATAAATATTTCGTGCGTTTTTAGACATATAGTTTCCACACATTCCACATATTCAAACACGACAAAAACTTCTCTTACAGTTCATGGTTATAACAACTGATAAACATACTTATATTTCTAAATACATACATATTATAGACAAATTATACCCAGACACAGAACAAATGATCATGCTCATCACACAAAGATTTGTCCTGGGTGGGAATCGAACCCACGACCTCCGGTTTAGCAGTCAGGGTCATTAACCACTCGACCAACAGGCCAGTCAATAATATACGTAATCAAATCCCAGTGAAACCCACAACCACCACACAGTATAACCCAGACTGCTATTCCTTCGCCGTTCCAAAGCCAAAGTCAAAGTCAAAACGTTTATTTCAATTAGGCCATTAAACGGCACTTTTGAACGTCATCATTTACAGTTCAGTAAAAATAATAGAATTACATTAATAAAGTGACTCTACTGTCCATTCGGAAAGGTAGATTCTTATGGAGAAGAACGGACAAGAAACTCCATAGTTACTCTTTTCAAATAATGATTTTACAAAATTTGGTATACCAAAATTTATTTAATATTATGTGAGGACGATACACCCAGAGTATGCTACTTATAAGAACAAAGTATTACCAGCAAAGTAAACTTATTCATTTTCTAAAGATATTTAGGTAAATGGTACTCACATATTTACAGATAATCTTAATAACCATTAATTAAACAGAAAATAAAAACACAAAAAAGAAACAGTATATCTATAAAGTTAATTCCAGCAAAGCTTCAATAAAACCTAATTCAATTCTAGCCCAGTGAAATTCGTGGCACGCGTTACACTTAGCTCGTTGCAATTAAATTGTGAGGCAGCTTCGCTAATTGATTCGGGATACTGTACTGCGACTGGGGTACTTTTGTACACCCTACAGCAAGATTGTGAGGAATTCTTTCTGGTTTTAAAAATAAGGATTTATTGAGAAAGGAAATTAGATTTCAGTTAAGTAGATTATTGGACGGAGATGATTGGATAATGTCTTAGATAGTTATTTTAAGGTCTACGGTGTATTTTAAAAAGAATATCACTATTACATATTATAAAACAAAGTCCTCCGCCGCGTATGTCCGTCTGTCTGCCTGTCTGTTCGCCAATTTTCATGCGGTTTTCACCAATGGATGGGGTTATTTATGAGGAAGGTTTAAGTGCATAATTCGTCTCGAAATTCCTACGGGAACGGGAAAAATGGGATATGCGCGTACGAAGTCGCGGGCAAATGCTAGTAATTAATAGAATTTGTAGTACGTGGGTCTGTATATCGTTCAGTACATTTGTTTGAAGAATAATGATGCTGGTAAAGTATTTTGATTACAAATGATACTTTTACTGCAAAATAATGAATATTAAAAAAACGGAAAGCGGTCAAGAAATGCATCTTAGATGCTGCCTTTAAACTTTTTATATCAACGCTTAAAAAGTATTAAAAACAGATATATTTTTCTCATTACGTCACTTTCTTCATCAGACTGTGTAGAGTACTCAAAGGAGTATGTGCCTAAATAATAATGGCCACGCTCGTTAACAATCTGGCTTTTATCCCATCACTTCCCGTGGGTGTCGTAAGAGGTGACTCACCAGAGTATGGGAGCAGCATTCTCTGTGCATTGCAACAGCTATACTGCGATCGCCAACCCGCCTGCCAAGCGAGTAGGGCAATTATGGAACGCCCCCCCCCCTTCCGCCTTTGGGGGAGACCTGTGTCCAGCAGTGGACGTCTTTCGGCTGACATGGTGATGATGATGATGGTTAAGCAACAAGCAGTTACTGCCGCCGCTATTGTCTCGGCTGTCATTTATAGATCGTCGTTACGGGTAGTCAGGAACCAAGAAATCGAACACTTGTCTTGCCAAGGGGTATCGTATTACCCAGTTTCTAGGTTGTGAAGGTCAGACAGGCAATCGCTTCATGTACAATACCGGTGCTCAGCTACATCCGTGTTGTACTCGAAGGCGACCCCAATATACCTAGTTAGTAAATGACTTGGCAGATTGGCTGTTTAGAATAGAATGGAATAGAATACTCTTTATTATGTACACCATAGAAGTTACAGAAAAGATAAATGAAGAAAAACATTCCATAGGGTGACACCACGGGTCAATGGCTCATCTTCCTCTATCAAAGAATGATCCAAAATTAAGCAACCCATTAGCCATAACAGTATAAAAATAATGTTGCCATAATAAAGACATGCCATAAAAGTACCACTACACTGTAACAGGATTAATAAAATTGGTATAATGATTCATAAATGTGTATGTTAACATTTTCTATCCGAGGGCCTAATAACCTTTTATTTGAGTATAAAAACAGCAAATATTTGCATGTTTATAAATAGCTGATTTTATGCCTTATGTTCGGATAGTGCAAAATACAGGAATTTCAGTTGTAACGCGTCAATGCCATTGAAAAATTCGTAGATGTAATTTATTGATAGGATGTCTGGTTTGCTTCCGAGGGAGGTTAGGGGTGGTGAAATACATAATATATGACAAATTTCAAGTGTATAATTTGGTATGTAACCGAAAATGATTTGTTCAATTGAGGGCTGATTTTTCAGGTAGTCATAAAACTTTTATCCGAGGGATAAAAATAGAGGTTTTGTACGGGAACTATGTCAAACGGCCATATTTCTTTTCAGTTAAATGTTATCTAACTGTTGAAACATCTGCCCTTAGGAGCGGTTTTTAAATATCAGTTTTACTTTTAATTACTGTTTGACATATTTTTCATACAAAGCCTGTCTAACTAACTTATTTATTCCTCAGTTAAAATCCATTTGGTTAATAAAAAACCAGCCCTTAATAACTTATTCCTCTTTTTAAATTGTGCTCAGTATTAAAAGTCCGTTATTCGCAAATACACATTCAGATTCTGGATACCAGATTTATGTGTGCAATTTTTCTGAACTCACCATTTTAGAAATACATTTCTGTTTCAAGTTTGCCTATGTATTTTCTCGACTTGAGCTACCTCTATTTTAAATTACACAAAAATTGGTACAGCTTTTTCAAGCAAACACACACACAGTGACACTTTCACCTTTACAAAATGATTAATAAACATCTAAATTGATCCGTATAAATCTATCGTTCTCAATATCCAATTCACATTCTCTCCTATATATCACCGTTTAGCAACATACAGCCATTGGATCGGTATTTAGCAATGCATCTGAAGATATATGCCGACATCTGTATGCATGGCACGGCCGCCTTCTAATTGATATCGTCCCAACTTGAGTGGCGAAACGGAGTTTTTGGTCGACAATTACATTTGGTTGAATCAACTTTTCTTTTTGCTGAATTGGGTTGTTTTGAAACTTCTTTTTGAGTGTAAAATTAAATGAAAATGCTTCTTACTAAAGGAAGATTGGACAAATCTGCCATTTTTGGATTTTAGACGCGTTTGCTTTGAGTGTATAGGTACAGTGTGTGTACACTCACTCAAGATAGATTAAATGTACGTATTCGTAAATAAAACTTTTTTCTTTTCTACTTCAAATAACGGATGTCTGTATCAACATTATTTATGATATTAAAAAAAAAACGGGGTAGTCTTTGGGGACTGCCGATAGAAGTGAAAACTAAGCTAAAGCGTTCGGTGACGATGACGCGAGTTCCATGATTTTTGTTCACCCAAAAAGTGCACATATATACACAGTAGGTATATATTTAGCTCATGGAAAGCGTTCGGTGAAGATGACGTAAGTTCCATGATTTTTGTTCACCCAAAAAGTGCTCAACGCGCCTAAAGAAGTTTACTCTTCAAATATCATACAAATTTCAATTTGTTGAACACCAATCAAAGTTAAGTCTTTTTAACCCAGAAGTTGACTGGTAGAGAATACTTTAATGCATTAATGGCACGTCTCAATAACGTATCTACCTTTAACCAACTGTCAAATTAGCTACCAACAGTAGCTGAAACGTCATGTTACAAAGGCAAACATGACGTTTCAGCTACTGTTGGTAGCTCACTTGACCACCTTGACCACTACTGTAGGTACTTACGTAAAAAAGAAATAAAAAAAGAAAATCCTGCTCATAAAATTAAAACTTCTAAGTAAACATTACAATAGAACAATTTGTCTTCCCGTGACGTCACTACAACAAAAACTTAACAGTAAAAAGTAAGAATACATTTTTCATAATTAAATTGGAATCGGAACTGAGAAGTTCAGTAATTACACCTTGAACACTGCTCAACTAATGGCCTTTCTTTGACTAATGATTATACTCTTTTAATACAGGTACTGAAATAATTTGAAAGTTAATTTTACCTTCTGACTTGACCGGTCTTGATTTTCTATGAAAAACAAAAGATGTATTGTTTCTAGGCTTTTTTCGTTGCTACGCTATTGTTACTGGCTGTCATTTGTATTTTTTTTTACTATCCATAACGACTGTCAAAGTTGTTACGGATAGACAAAAATATATATATATAATATAAGATACTCACAAACTTGAAAGTGTGAAATCACCTCGCCTAGGGATATCGTGTTACTCAGTTATTGGGTTGTGGATGTCGAATAGTCTGCATCTCCATATAAAATACTGGTATTTAGCTGAATCCTTAGGTGAGACTAACTTGACCGGTTGTTATTAAATGAAATAAATAATAAATTCATATATTCGGGTAATTTACACCCATTGCACAGTAACATTAAAAATAGAAAAAATAAGATATCTTCTTTATTTTTAAAACGTTGTGTCTATGTTGTTTGTATTTTATTTTTTCGTTGCTACGCGCTGTTGATCTGTGGCTACGCTGCTACGAACATGCTACGCCGTAGCCATTTCGTAGACTTGTGCTACGCTTGTCCAGATATGACTGACATCCGCATTGCGATTATAAATGTCCCTTATAAATAAATAAAGAAAAAAAAAAGTTTTATCTAAAGTATAACAGAAAATTGTGTTTTTCTTGGATAAAAATAGCCGATAGCATTCAGAAATAGTGGTGGATTTTTCGTAATCGGATCAGTACTTCCAGAGATTACCTCCTTCAATAAAACAAAACTGCTTCATAATATTTATTTAGATGAAAAATCTCTTACTAAAAACACTTTTAAAATCATTTAAGCACAACTGGATCCCAAATCATAACCCTATATTTTTGTAAAGTATTATTACAACACACTATTATTTTAATGAAACTTACAAGGCGTGTAGGTTGTTCTAGCAGGTGTGTACCTGCCCCTATTCCACTTGATAAATTACATTAGTGGATGACGCAGCTGTAAACGTGTATTTATTTTAAAAGTAGATTTTGAGGACATCATATTAAGGTCGTATGATGGAAATAATATTGAATATTTGTAAGTTTTGTTTGTTTTATTTGCAAGTACTACATATATAAAGTGATACTAGCTAAAATAATAATATGTTATTAAGTTTGATTTAATTTTTTCAGTCTTGCATGTTTACATTGTCTACATTTCAATTGCAATTTGCATAAAAATGGCAAGTGGAAGTGCGGAATCTCCTAATATAAGCAATTCCTTACTTAAAAGGTGATCTTCAATAATATGTATCAAAATGTCTATTGTTATTGAAATAAACATTTTTTTTTGTTTTTTTTTGGAGGTGTATTAATCGGCCTTTTTGGGGAATTGAGAGAACCATTTGTAAAGTGGTAAAAATTGTAGGACAGTAAAAAACAGTTGCTGTGATTTAAACTCTTGGAGAGTATTTAATTAACGCAAATTCATTTTGTTTTGCATTAATTTTGTAATAAAAAGCATCCAATTCATTTTATCACAGTACGTTTTATAGCAGATAAATTGATTAAGGACTACTGAGATACTTTTTACTGAAATGTAAATATAGCTGATTTATATATTTTCTAATACCAAGGCTGTCAATTCACCAGTTTTACTCCTCAGGTTCCTTCCATTTCATGTTGTGGTATTTCATTTTGTATTGTAGTTGTGTATATACTATGTAAATAAAACGTAATATACATAAGATTTTAAATCGTGTCACATTTTATCTGACGGGACAAAAGCAAAGACAGATTAAGATTCTATAATCTTGTACTGCGTTATAGTGAACATTGTTACCTCGATATTTTATATAAATTAAACTAAACAATGTCTATCAAGTGGCTATAGTTTATATTGCAACCAGTTGTCACCATACTTCGTTACGCCGAGTTGCACATTTTGGTGACAACTGGTTGCAAAGTGCATCAGAGCTCAATCTCAAACTTCACACATAAAAAACAAAAAGTCATAAAACCCAGTTAAATCCAGTCTTGCACTGTGACGTAATAATTAAGTTATAACATATTACAGTAACGACGTGCTTTTATTGCTAAGTAATTGCCTAAGCACGTGCTTAACTTGAATTATGACCGATGGCTTCAGTCTACAGTCTGTGGGGGAGAATGATTTCAGGGGGTAAAAGGGAGATTTCGTGGGGTAAGAGGAGAATGTCAGGGGGTAAGAAGGTAGCGTCGTGGGGTAAATAGAAGTGCTTATTAGGGCGGATGGGGAATTATGAACATAGGTTTCAACTGCTCATTTTGTTGAAGATGAACGAGTGAAGTGTGTTTGGGCAAGGTGTTATTAAAAAGTGCATTTGTGAGGTTTTTAAATATGGTTGACTTGGATTAATAAGTACAATGATGGATAAGGTCTTCTAGGAAATGGAAAAGAAAAGTCAGACAGCGCAACTTCTATTTTGTAAATGTCATGGCACCTGTGTAAAAGTTATTCTTGTATCCCTGTAGTAATCTATACTTGATAAGCCAAAGGTTTACCTCAAAATACATTAAAAGTAACTTAAAAAAAACAATTTATGCACGGATACAGCCTAAGGACTAACGGCATAAAGTTCGCTTTTGAACTCATCATCTTCTACCAAAAGACGTCCACTGCTGGACATACCGCCCCCCTCCCAAACCACATCGACTGGTCCTGTGGTTTTCGCAGCCAGCGGATCACCAAGTCATGGGTCTATACAAATACTAGGATGGTAGGACAATATTTTCATGTCCATCGTACTGCCAAGGTTGCATTGTAGCTTTCCAATTTAATCTACTTGAAAACCCCTTACAATAAAATTAAAACACGAATTCCAAAGAAAAACATAAAAAAACGAAAATGATCTAAGTGAACAGGAAAAGAAACACTGAAAAGGCTTCAAACAAGAAAATTGGCTGTAACGTGCATCGCGAGTTTTATAATCGTTGAACGGATTTCTTTAGAAAAAGAAACAGTTCTAATGAACTTTGCGAATCAGGCTTTTTCCGGTTCAGATACTTTTTTCAGTCGACTGACTGATTGTTTGTTTTTCGTTGGCTGAAATCGTTGCTCTTGGTTTTGTGCCGTGTTGGTGGTTGTAGAAGTAATTATTTTTGAAGTGTAGAATTGTAAGTCAAAAGGTCAGTCATGCTATGCATCATCTGCCTAGCCTTTTCCCATCTATATTGGGGTTGGCTCCCAGTCCAACCGGATTCAGCTGGATACCAGTATTTTACGTTGAGAGGCTGCCTACCAGGCCTCCGCAACCCATTAACTGGGTAACACGGTAGTTCTTGGCAAGACTGGACTCAAATTTACTGGTTTCTGACAATTCGTAACAACTGCCAAAGATCAACAAATAACAGCCGGGACCAACGGCTTAACGTGCTTTCCGAAGCACGGAGGAAACTCGGTATGTTAAGATGATCACCCATCCACAGACCAACCTTGACAAGCGTTGCTTAACCTTGATCGGCCCGTGCGGCTGCTATTCTTTAGCCACGAGCTCCTCTACACACAAGGTCAGTCATACTATGAATGATTTAAATTGTTCAATGTTATGAATACTACTGTGAGTGTGTGAGTAACCTTTCGTTACTGTAAATCGTTTGTTGTACCAATTAATTACTTGAGGCTAGTTTCTTGTCTGTGGTTCTGAGGGTAATTTAAATGACAGATGACGATATTAAACTTTTTTTTAAGAAACAAAGATTTTTTTGTTATTTGGGACATCACAGGACAAACAACAAAACAAAAATGTATTAACCAACAATAATACCTAAGGAATAAAAGTTAACAACATAAAAGCCCTGAGCGAGGTCAAAAAGGCAAAAATAATTCTAAAGTAATTCAAATCTAAGCATAACGAGTTTATTAAAAAAAATAACGCAGCGCTGGTTATTTAATAGGCATGTGATGCCATGAATATGTTCATGGGTTCACAGACTAAAAATAAAATCTAATTTCGCAGGAACACAGAAAAAAAATACACACAGTAAATAATGAACCCTTAAGTAACTTAATCTTGGCCCAAGAGCCCTTTTATTCAGAGCGGTCCGAACTTGAAACCATTGCTTTTTGATGAACATATGAGATGTGAATTATATTATTAGAGTCCTATTCATAGTATTGAAAAAATTACTGTCACCTTACTCGGTAGATTCTCATTTACTATCAATTATCAAAATCTTTTCATTCATTTCCCCATAAAAATAAATTCATTAACCCCACCAATCAAAACACCCTAGTTCTACAAATAAAATGACTTTATTACCGTTATCACAACCGGCCATCAGCTGAAATATTCGCGCTGTGTGTGTGGCTACATTGCATGACGTTAGAATGCAATTAATGTTCAATATCTTTGTTAAGTTGGTAGTGTCAGGCGAGCAGTGCCGATTCCAGTTCGAGCCATTTTGTTTTTTTTTTCTGTTTGGTGGCTGGTACAAGTTTTGTTAGTAGAATTAATTAAAAGGGACAGTTTTTTTTAGTTTAGTTTCTTTTTTAAAGAAAATTGCCTAACATTTTAGATACCTATTTAATTACGCAGGGTTTTAAGTATTTTAAGTCTTTCTTACTTCAAATTTGGGAAGCAATGATTCTTAAGTTATAATGTTGTTTTTAACAATTTTCAATTCTGAAGTAGGCTTACTAAACATAGATCTAATTGAGGCTAAATAAACAGAATTATTGTCACAGCCAAGCAAAAAGTCAGCCAGAAATTGATAGTAATGGATACCAAAATAAAGATCGACAACTTGTGTGAAGAGGATCTAGTTAAAGAACATCACATCAGAAATAAATATTGTCCTCATCATATTTCAGTAGCACATGTCATTTTCAAATTCGCTCATACAATGGCACTTTGTTTAGGCCCTCGTTAGGCAGAATAGTATCTGGGTACGTTATAGAATAAATAAATATATGGTAAATGGAACGTTTAATGACATTAAAATTGCACCACCCCCAGAATAATCTGGCCGCGTTGCATTTCGTGAGTCGCCCGCATAACTCCAAACCCAATTGAGTTATTTATTTGCTATTTCACAACTTAAGACTTAATAGTTAACCGGTGGTAATTTGAACAGTTTTTATTTAAATTATCTACGAATTAATCGAGGGAAATGGGTCGGGATTGCGATGATTTATTGAAGTGATCGGGCTGTGGCGCCATCATGCAATGTGAATGCAGATCGGCGTTGCATTTTATCATGATTTTTGTGAATTTTTATGGCCTCATTAGTGTGGTTCAGTTTTGATTGGAATCCGGGTTAGTTTTGTGCCTCGTTCGTTTTTGATCGTGTTTGTAGTCACGCTTTTAAATCGTGCTGTGAGCTCTGTATTGAGTTGTGTCGACAAGATAGGGCTGAAATGGTGTTCGGGTTTTTTAAATGTGCTGTTGATAAAGTTAGGGCTTTTGTTTATTGGGACAGCCATTTGCAAGATATTCTTTAGGAATTGATTAAGGTCTAACTTAGGTTGTTTTCTGTCGTTAACATATTGGTTTTATCTTCAACTGGTCTGTTATGATAGTTTTTGTCAGCAATATAATCTAATCTGTTAGGGCCAAGGCTCTTTCACACGGATACCTACGATTGCTAAATATCCACACTGTTAAATAGTCACAAAGCGACTTTGATGATTTGAGATCTGCTCAATCAGAAACCGGGTAGTGGGTCACATTTAACTTCCAAGATTTGATTGCAGACGTTCATCAGGGCAGATGAAACTAAATAAAACCTTGTAAAATGCTGCATCAAACACAATAGTTAATCTAGCAAAACAAAATACAATTACTGATCCAAATTCTACTGTTTCATAAAGCATCAACACTTCTTCCAATACAGACAGAACAAAACGGAACAAAAAGCCAGCTTAATTTTAGTTAAAAGCTCGTGAAGGGTTAGCGAAAAATTATTTGGAAAATCACGGCTCACGGGCGCTCTTGACAAATTGCTTGCGGCTGACCCAGGGCTGTCCGAACTGTGTCCCGAATTTCGGGACGTTGTTATCCAGTATCTAGGACGTTGTTGTCCCGTATTTGGGCCATGATCATGCGGTATTGATTACATGGGGCATTTGTAATCTTGTGTGCGTCGGTGTAAGTGGGGCTATGTGAAGGTAGTAGACATTGTAACGTATTTCTGAAAGCGCAGTTACTACCAGTAGAAGAAATTAAATGCTCGTGAAGGGTTAGGGAAAAAGTATTTGTAAAATCACGGCTCACGGGCGCTCTTGACAAATTGCTTGCGGCTGACCCAGGGCTGTCCGGACTGTGTCCCGAATTTCGGGACGTTGTTATCCAGTATCTGGGACGTTGTTGTCCCGTATTTGGGCCATGATCATGCGGTATTGATTACATGGGGCATTTGTAATCATGTGTGCGTTGGTGTAAGTGGGGCTATTTGAAGGTAGTAGACATTGTAAGGGATTTCTGAAAGCGCATTTGCTACCAGTAGAAGAAATTAAATGCTCGTGAAGGGTTAGGGAAAAAGTATTTGTAAAATCATGGCTCACGGGAGTTCTTGACAAATCACTTGCGGTTGACCCAGGGCTGTCCGGACTGTGTCCCGAATTTTCGAACGTTGTTGTCCCGTATTTGGGACATTAATTTTTTATGCGATATTGATTGCATGGCGCATTTTAAAATATTGTAAGCGTTGGTAAGTGATATTGAGGTAGTGGATATTTTAAGGGGGTTCTGTAGCTTTTGCTTATTTAATTTAAGAAAGTATTGCCAATAATATTCAATTAATATTATCAATCCGCACATGGTGTCACTAATGCACTATCTGTTCAGCTACGCAAATCAAACGCCAAAATTGTATGTGATACAAAATGTTTTGTATTATCCAGAGTTATAATTTCGTAAACCTCGGAAAAAGGAAAAATACAAATCACAAAAAAAAATCCTGAACACGAGAGCAACCAACAGCAAAATCCAGAACGTCGCAGCCCTACCTTGTCTCAGACCCGACTATTTGTCTGGTTTACGTAGGTTAAAAACCGGCGGCCCCGTAATTCCGGGCCCATGTCCCGTATAAATAAATTCCACTGTCTTATCCTCGATTAATTAACTTGTGTTATGTCCCCACACTTTACCAGACTTTATTATTCATATTTTTATTTAAAATTTCGGCTGAAACAACGTTAACAAACAAGAAATTAGTAATGGTGTAACTTTTGAGCTTAAAATCTGGCCTTTTTGGTGACTCCTTGTTTATCGTTGCGATGGGCTTTGTTGAGTGAGGTCGGAAAAAATGGCGGCTAAATAATTAATGTTTGTGGATATTTATGCTTTTTTTTTTTCGCAATTTGCCTCGTTACAAATTTTCAGCTCAACAATCTAGCCGTAATTTACAGCGATACTGTTTAATCTGAAACAAACCTAACACAAAAATCAAAACATTGTTTATCTAACCCAAAAAAGATAATATAAACATAAATACACAAATTTTATTCAAACGAGCGACCTCCAATCTAACGTTTAACATCCGATAGCCCTATTGACGGATAACCGAAACGAAATCGCGAAAAAAAATCGCAACTAACATAGATCGTCCAGATTTATGCGTTCAATAGCGATTTATTAGTCGGCGTACTCATGAATTTGACACGAAGCGTGTTTTTGTCGCAGAAATAACGTACGACACTGACGTCATACGAAATACGGCCTCGCGCTCCCATCGGCGATTTTTATTGCTTTAAATAAATAAAATTGCATCAATGAAATCTGTTTTCGCTGTTATGGATGGCTCGGGTTAGGTACGGACGTGGTTTATGTACTTTTTTCGTACGCTATTTGTATGTGCCGAAATTTCGCGATCGATAGGTCATGGTTTGTAATGGTTCAATCATAACACGGAGTTTTATTTGCGGTGATTTCGTATACTGCGATTAAATATTTACGACGGGGTTTAGACTCGTACATATCAATGTACGAGTCTAAACCCCGTCTTAACTGCTTCCGTTCTTAACTGGTTTAGTTAACCAATGAACATCACTGCTGAATATCAATTCAGCATTAATTAATTAAACCAGTAAAGGACATACGCAATTTTATCTTGTAGTAATAAATGTCAAAAGTTGGTCATGTAGGGAAATTAGAGGTGTTTTTGACAGATTAAGATATTAATGCAAAGGTTCTTTAAAATACGTTCTTTTCAGACTGTTAGTTGAATGAAATCAGGATTTTGTTATCTCCACCGTATGCAAGAACAGAAATATTTTCCTTATTATCGCGTTTATATAAGGTTTGTGAACAACATAGTGGCAAACAGAGCGGAGAAATCCTCTTGATGTTTTGTTCTGACGCCTATGTAACTTTTTTAAGGATGGTAAATCATCAAATGACTTCTTTCGCACTGGGTGGAGCGGAAGGGCGTGTCAGAATCTTACTGACTAAAACCCATCCGTGTTCCTTCTAAAGCATTTTGCGTTCCAGGGCCGCGGTGACTCTTTCGAACAAATTCCGCAACCCTGGACGCCAATGCCACTTGACGCTAGTCTCAACTATATGCAAGTTCTCACCTATGGCACATGAGAATTTTCCATCCTAGGCAATTTATTTAAAAAATGCTTTTTATTTTCCTAGAAAATTTATTAACGAGTTACTTTAATTTTCCCAAGGCCATCAATATTCGATGAAGCAATAATAATTCAGTTTCTCAATGTAAAAATTACAACATTTGAAATGCGTCTCAGCTGTAACAAATTTGAGTTATCCCGTACCCGTCAGCTTTCTAATACAGTTTTATACATTCATTTAATATTTTACGGGTGAACCCGAGGCTGTAAAATATAAAGTTCGACGCGCACGCTGTTACAATGTTGTGTCGTATAGACGAGACAATTTGATGGTTCGTAGTCGTCTACGGTAAATGTTCTTTTTTTCATAATGATCACATTTGACGGATGGTGGTTGCAGTCTGTTTGTCTATGTTATTACTATGATCCTCCTGACCGCTTTTTGGTCACAGAGGTCAATCGCCTTGCCTGGGTTTGGTCGAAAAAGTTACTGCGGCATTAGGAGGAACACGGATGGGTTTTAGTCAGTAAGAGTCTGACACGTCCCTTCGCCAGAGCGGAGGAAGTCATTTTATGAGTTGCCATACTTTTAAAAAAAGAAGTCAATCGCATCGGAAATTTCCAAGTTCGCAGGAGATATTATCACAAGTGTGTGTGTCCTCCGTGCCTCGGAAAGCACATAAAGCCGTTGCTCCCGGCTGTCATTTGTAGATCTTTGGCAGTCGTTACGGATTGTCAGAGGCCAGTAAATCTGACTCCAGTCTTGCCAAGAACTACCGTGTTACGCAGTTAATGGGTTGTGGAGGTCTGGTAGGCAACCGCTCCACGTAAAATATTGGTAATTAGCTGAATCCGGTTTGACTGGAAGCCGACCCCAATAACCTCTTGGCAATACTGGTGGCAGTATTCAACACCAACTATTGAAATGCTAATACTACTCCAATTTTGTCTTCTCAGTTTTCATCTGCAAATATGATCCCTGTAAATACATCCACTTATTTCAAGCACCAATAAGGTAATCACCTAACACTCTTGTTACAAGCATCAATAAGGAAATAAGGCTCAAACAAAACACGATCTCCAACATTTCCCTCTTTCCGTCAAGTGTGGGTGTAGCCTTACCAATAACGTGCGATTATTTCCTCGTACCTTTGGCTTGACGTGGGCGTTTTACGGCCAGCTAATAAATCGTCAGGGGTCCGGATACAATTGCTATAGTCATTGAAATTATTTAGGGTAAGGTGGCCTTCGGGACATGAATTTTGAGGGTTTGGAGTAATTTGAATTAGAATCTTTTGGAAATGTTAAAATTTATAGAACGGCCTAAATGGGCACAAACCATTCGAACCGGGGCTGCTATTATGAAAAAGTATTCATCATCATCGTCATCAATTCATCCGAAAAACGACCACACCTAAACATGTTCGCCCCCAAGCGTCGCCACACCGACCGATCCTGTGCTTCTCGTCTCTCGCTTTAGCTATCGTTTCATCTCTTGTTATAATCCGTTAATGATTTTCTCAAACCTACCACCATAACATAGGCCTTGCTTGAGCTGTGTATGGTTTTGCATAAATTGTGTTTGCTCTACGTGCTTTTCAGTTAAGTCGTTGCATGTTCATCTTATCAGGAGTACTTTTAAACAATACATATGTCTCATGTTTTTTCCCGTTCCCGTATATTTTCTCCCGTTCCCGTATAGCCTATAGCCTTCCTCATGAATGTGACTATCACATACAAAAATAATTTTGCAAATCCGACTGGTAGTTCCAGAGATGAGCGCGTTCAAACAAACAAACAAACTTAAGAGTTTGTTGAATAGATTTGGTCAGAGATACAGGAGTATTTATTACCTTCATTAGTTGATCAATCACTTTACTTGATATTTTCTATATCTAATGACGAAATAGGAGGAAGAGGAGCTCGTGGCTAAATAATAACAGCCGCACGGGTCGATCTTCAAGATTAAGCAACGCTTGCCGAGGTTGGTCAGTGGATGGGTGACCATCTTAATATACCGAGACTCCTCCGTGCCACGGAAAGCACGTTAAGCCGTTGGTCCCGGCTGTCATTTGTAGATCTTTGGCAGTCGTTACGGATAGTCAGAAGCCAGATAATCTGACACCAGTCTTGCCAAGGAGTACCGTGTTACCCAGTTAATGGGTTGTGAAGGTCTGGTAGGCAGCCACTCCACGTATTTACTGGTATTCAGCTGAATCCGGTTTGACTGGAAGCCGACCCTAATATAGTTGGGAAAAGGCTAGGCAGATGATGATGATCTAATGACGAAATTATTTTTTATTTCCTTATGCAGCACTAACTTCTTGAGCTCAATTTCGCATGATAAAAGCGAAGGATAAGTTCCATCATGGAACAAGCATGTCTAGAACATTCTTGCTCTCTTGCGTTAGCACCTGATAGGTTAAAGGTGGTAAGGAAAACGGACGCAGGATCACTTAAGGGTCAATTTATACTAGCGAGGAATCGAAGCGTCAATCTGAAACTTGACATAGCAAATTTACCTTTATCTCCACAACATAACGCACATTTTGTTTTGAGATAAAAATCTCAGTAGAAATATATGCATTACGTTGTGGAAATATGAGTGAATTTGCTATGTGAAACTTCACATTGACGCTTCGACTTAAATTGACCCTAAGGCTGTTAATTTTGTTTCAGATAAATGTAAATAATCTCTAGGCGAAACGGAACATTCCTACCGTTACGTGTGGAACCACCCTTAGATATAAGATATAACATTACTTGACGTTATAACTTACATACAAGTCACAACTTTGGCAGTAACCCTTCTGCTAAAGGTTTAACGATCACTTGTAACGCCCCCATCTTGAAGATTAACAATTTATAGCAACTACAATTTGCCAATTAGTTCTGAAATGATTAATTGTTAGAATTCATGAGTTAAATTGCTATTAGGAAGTTGTATTGTTTAATAAGAGGTATGACAGATTCTAAGTGTGGTGTTTGATTTCAATTATAATATTTGGAATTAAAAAGAATACTACAAGAGCTAATGTTTTAATTTAATTGTGACATGTTATGTCATTCTAATGTGTATGTGTAATTTAATTTATTGTTGATTATTTTAATGTAATGTGTTTTTATTGGATTTTATTTTTATAGTTATCATGTATGGACAATGTCTGAAATAAATTAATTTATTAAAGCCTATACTTGGAGCAAGTTTTTGACGTGAAGAATAGATTCTAGAATGGACTATATTTTTTTTAATCTGTTAAATCAAGCGTTTTCCCAGTAGAAAATGAATTCGCCTAGAAACAATTTGGCATCCAATATATGACCTGTGTATTTCTTTCATTCCAGGCCTAAAAGCGGCTCCATGTTGCTGTACAGCCGAAAGAAGGTCCGCTATCGACGCGATGGGTACTGCTGGAAGAAGAGAAAAGACGGGAAGACCACCAGAGAAGACCACATGAAGCTCAAGGTCCAGGGAACGGAGGTCAGTTGGTTTAATTTCTTTGTTTAATGGGGTCCTTGAGCACATTATACTAATAAGTATCTTCAGAGACAGGTTAGTAGAAATTAGCTACCAGCAATAGCTGAAACGTCACATTTGAAAGGCAAACATGACGTTTAGGCTACTGTTGGTAGCTAATTTGACGGTTGGTCAAAGGTAGATACGTTATTGAGACCGGCCGTTATACTTAGGCAGGTAGGTACTAGTATAGGTAGGCGCAATCTGCATTGAAAGGGGGGATTCTCAGACCAGACGAGTGTTGTTTTTGATGGACAACTGCCCAATGCTGAATATATGCAAATCGTGAGGAGAACTTCGCCTCTGGCATATCTATACTATCAGGCCTTAATTTAATTTTAAAAATTATAAAGCATTATAATCAGAGATCGGAATAGGTAGAGTATATTTACCTAATATTCGTGGAAGTTAGTAACATAGAGTTGATAATACCTTCTGAGAAATCATGGAATCATAAATGGAATCATGACAATTAAAACCCGGGATTATAAAAATATAAACTAGACTTTGAGTATATTTACAAATTATTGATTTGAAGAATCAAAATAAGAAAGAGTTGTGCAAAAAAAAACCTATTTAATTTAACAGTTTTAGTAGGTACGGAACTCTTAAAACAAAATAAGTTTCTTCAATATAATAAATTTGTTCAAATGTATTCAAAGCTAAATAAGTAATTTGCATTTTTTTAAATCCCGGGATACAATCGTCATGTTAATGATTCCGGGATGTTATGTTACTTACTTCCACGAACATTAGGTAAAAATGCTCTACCTATTCCGATCTCTGATCATAATACATAATTATATCAAAATCGTCTTAAGTACCGGTTCAGAAAACCGTTTGTAATCGATTACATATTTTTCTGCTACAATTAAACTTCTATAACATATGCGTGACCTTTATCAAACGTCCACATAAACCTTCATTACAATCCTTCATTTGCCGAAAAAGCCTATTAAGAAACATTTGTCGGATATGAAGGCTTGAGGTCACGAAGAAGATAGACAGTATGAGCGATAGCTCTAAGGGAAATTAAAGAAAGCGAAATTGCGGTACAAAACCTAGCGGTATTTGGAAACTAGATTCTGAAGGCTTTTCAGACTAGTCTGGTTTTGGAGCGTCGCTTTGAAAAGTAGGTTAATAAAAGTGTTTTTAAATGGAGGGAAGTGGTTGGCTTTTTGAGTGGAAGTAGCTTAAATAACGGGGATAGAAGTGTTCAAGTTCTATTTTTTTGTATCTTTTGTTGGTTGTATGTTTACTTGATTCTTGTTAATTACAAAATAAATGCTTAACTAACTATATACACTAGAAATAAAAATAAAAACTCTCAACTAAATTAACCCTAAAATATGGCGTTGAAAAATTCAAAACAGTTCAAAATCTACGTATACAATTTCAGGACACATTAAACCCTTTATATTAATTTATTAGTACGGCAAGTATAACAGACACATTCAAAATAGGTCTCATAAATAGCTTGACTCAATTATTATATCAATAAATATTCTACGCATAATGCAATTGCTGAGCCGCAAAACTTTGCTTAGACCCTTTTGGTGATGTCTACAAAACGGAAACATATATTTGACTGGCCTGTTGGTCGAGTGGTTAGTGACCCTGACTGCTAAACCGGAGGTCGTGGGTTCGATTCCTACCCAGGACAAATCTTTGTGTGATGAGCATGATCATTTGTTCTGTGTCTGGGTGTAATTTATCTGTAATATGTATGTATTTAGAAATATATAACTATGTTTATCAGTTGTCTGGTTGCCATAGCACAGGCTCTGCCTAGTTTGGGGTCGGATGACCGTGTGTGAGTTGTCCCAAGATATTATTATTATTATTTCCTTTATTCATTTGTATATACATATAAATTACATTTTTAAATATTAAAATACAGGGATATAAAAATATTTAAAAATATAAAAAATAGTAGCCCACCGGTATCGGGAACAGGGTCCAAGCTACCGGTGGTCAGGGTCCCTGAGAGAGGAACCTCCTCACTATGCGCGCCGTGTCCAGGAGTACTGCTTTCTGGATCAAGCCCTTGATCCAGCTGCCCAACGAGAGCCTCTTTAGATGTTGGTCGAGGCTCTTAGCAATTATGCCATTGGCCGTCACGACTATCGGCACAATGACTGCTGTGTTCACATCCCACATGTCGACAACCTCGCGAGCCAAGTCAAGATACTTCGTTTGTTTATCTTTCTCAGTCTTCACGAGGTTCTCGTCATGAGGGACTGCTATATCAACAATCATTGCGCGACGCTCTAGTCGATCTATCACCACTATGTCAGGCTTATTGGCAACAATAGTCCTGTCAGTGATGATAGACCGATCCCAATACAACGTGCAGTTGCCATTTTCG
This sequence comes from Mamestra configurata, assembly GCA_002192655.3. Classification (NCBI taxonomy): domain Eukaryota; kingdom Metazoa; phylum Arthropoda; class Insecta; order Lepidoptera; family Noctuidae; genus Mamestra; species Mamestra configurata. Next base: position 142,282 of record NDFZ01005346.1, on the reverse strand, counting down.
AGAACTGGGTCGGGCACATACCTATAGTACGGTACTTCCGATTCCACAAGATTGTATTTAAGAGCAAGTTGCTGGTGGATAATCCTGGCTACAAGGTTGTGTCTGTGCAAATAGTCTCCGTTAGCCAGACTAGAACAACCGGAAATAATGTGGCGGATGGATTCTCCGGGCCGGTGACATGCCCGACATATGTCAACCGTACCGTCCTTCACAATGTATTTCCGGTAGTTGTTCGTCATCATAACTTCGTCCATAATCGCACAGACAAAACCTTCGGTTTCCCCGAAGAGGTCACCAAAACGCAGCCAGGCTACGGACGCTAAAAAGTCTACATCAGGTCCATGTAGGACCCGGTAAAAGCGTCCGTGAAGCTCCTTGCTCTGCCATACCTCCCTGCGGTCATTAGTATCTAATACCACAGGTTTGCGCCAGTTCTCGTTAGCCAAGGAGAGCGCAGTAAGGCCTTTGTCCACTGCTACCACATCCCGATGCATACCCACGTCGGCCTCTAGGAAGAACTCCCTAAGGCTGCATATCTCGCGGTTGTGCAGGGTCTTAGCATTGAGGAAGCCACGACCCCCGCACTTCCGCGGGATATACAGCCTCATCACCGATGACCGTGGGTGATGCATCCGATTTGCGGTAAGCAGTGAGCGTACCCTCCTATCCAGGGCGTCAAGTTCCGTCTGAGTCCATTTGAGTATGCCGAAAGAGTACATCAATACCGGCATGACCCAACCGTTAAAGGCGCGCACCTTGTTTCCGCCTGATAAAAGACTGTTGAGTACTTTATTCAGGCGGCCAAAGAAGCGCTCCTTCAACGATTGTTTCACGTCAGCAGCATTGATGCCCAACGCTTCCGACATACCCAAATACTTGTAAGTTTCGGTTGAGCTGAGGGATCTAAGGTTTATGGAATCCGAGAGTTGGGTTCCCACGGATTCCATAATCTCCCCTCGCTTCACATGCATGACCGCACATTTGTCCACACCAAATTCCATACTGATGGCGCTACTGAAGGTTTCTGTTACCTTCAGTAGCTTCATCAGTTGCAAGTTGTTGGGGGCAAAGAGTTTCAAGTCATCCATGTAAAGGAGGTGAGATATGACCTGACCACCTCTTTTCAACCGGTAGCCTTGGCCCGAACCTTCCAGCAGTGTACTGAGAGGGTTGAGGGCCAGACAAAACCACAGTGGACTCAGGCTGTCGCCCTGAAATATACCACGCTCGATCCTTATCGGGTCGCTGTTCGCCTGGATCTGTCGACATCCTGGATAGCGAAGGACCGTCCTCCACTGCCCCATACACGACATCAGGAAGGTGCGTAGAACTGCATCAACTTTATACAGCTCCAGCACCCTCATGAGCCATGTATGTGGTACCGAGTCATAGGCCTTCTTGTAATCTATCCAGCATGTCGACAGATCCCTTCGGGAGCGACGAACCTGTTGGCTAATGGCAACATCGATGAGGAGCAGCTCCTTAGTACCGCGGGACCCGTTCCTACATCCATTCTGAGAGGCAGACATTATTGAATTAGTTTCAATGTGATGGTTAATCTTTGCTCTCAAAATGGATGTAAGAACTTTATAGACCGTCGGTAAACACGTGATCGGTCTATAATTCTTAGGCTCCGCGGTACTACCTGATTTATGGAGCAGGTGGGTTATTCCTGTAGTTAGGAACTGGGGCAGCGACCCTGACTCTAAGGCAGACTGGAATTGAGATGCCAAGCGAGCGTGCGATCTTTTGAACCATTTGATCCAAAAGTTGTGCAGCCCGTCCGGTCCTGGGGATTTCCAGTTAGGCAACGGACGGACTGCACGAGCTACATCTTGGGGGCTGATGGTAATTGCCCCCATTTCTGGTATCGGATCGCACGCGCGCTCGACCTCCCGAGTCCAATCACCCTCGGTGTGACTGACAGGCACCGACCAGATGTTGCGCCAGAATGAACACATGACGTCATCATCCGGTAGGCGCGTATCAGTCACCCCTTGGTCCGGTCGCTCCCAAGCCCTATAAACCCACCTCTCATTGCTTTGGAATGTGCGATTCTGAGTGTATCGCTCCACTCGCCGCTTGTACCGACGTATACGGTTTGCCCATGCATAGATTTTCTGCTTCAGGAAGTCGATACGCTCTGTGACGCGGGTCAGATAATCCCGAGGACTAGTATCAGTCCCCGAGAACGCCCGCCTCACAAAGCGCATCACTCTACGGCGAGTGTTGCCCTCCCTGAAGCAGATAAGTTTGCCGATGAGTGCTCTAGCCTCACCGATACGACGCTCGATCCTGCACTGCCAAGCTGGTACAGCTGGTCGTGTAGCTCTGTCACTGTTGGGAAATTTGACATGAGCTACACGACATGCCGCTGCAGCCGCACAGTACAAGATCGAGTGGGTATCGGCGAGGTCTTCGCTGCTATCAAAACAATTTGTTAGCTGCGAATCTAGAGCACACACCAGCGCCCTATTTTTATTATGCATGGGCAAACGAGGTAGACGGGGCCTAAGCTCAGGCGGTGTGGAGCGATACTCTCGGAAAGCATCCTCCAAAGCGCTCCTCAATCGCTCATTGCATTGGGTACTCACGGATATAGCCCCATCATCATCATCTTCACCGACGTTGTTGGGTCGCGGTGAAACACTAGATTGTATTTGCACCGCGGCCGGTGGCGAAGTAGGTGAGACGCGGCCACTCCGTGACTCCAGACGCAGTCTATCAAGTACGGCGTCATCCAACATACGGTTACGCAGGATGACCCGCACCTGATCCGATAGCCGTTGGGCTGATACGTTGACAGCTGGCTCAAGCACCTGAAACAGAGAGAGCATCCGACCACGGTACGCAGTCAAGTTAGTTCCCCCCTCTGTAGCCCCATAGTATGAGCGCATGACGTTTTCATTGATCGTTTGCGTCCATCGCATGCGCTGCACACTTCCACCGATAGCGGGGACCCTGTCAGAGGCCGTTGGGCCTCGAGGTCCTAAGCTGGTCGGAGGTCGGCCTCGTCTGCGCCGACGCGTAGGTGGTGGTGTCGTCGGCGGCGAGAAATATTTGTCGCTCGAGCTCGACGCAACTGCAGCGACCGGAATCTCTGGACTCACGGCTGGCGCAGGTCCCGGCGGCTGCGAGGCGGAGCTGAGCGACGAACCCGAAGATGTTGGTTGTGCGGTTATTATTATTATTATTATATATCAAAATCATTTTATAAGTCCAAGGAAACATACCAAAGCGGACATATTATCATTCATATCATTTATTTAATTATGTACAAACAATAAACTTAAAAAAAATTAAATTTTATACAGATAAAAGAGCACAAAGGTACTGCTTATGTCATTAGAAATTTCTTCCAGCAGACCTGCGACAGAAGAGTGAAGTGTGAAGTGAAGAAGGAAACTTAAAATAGACCATACTAACTTTAATTAAATCATAATTATTAATGTCTAATAATAATTATAAAAAAGTACAATAAACATACAAACAAGTATACACAAATACAGTTAGGTGAATACATAAAATAATATATAATTATTATAATACCTAGTGGATTATAGTGAAGAGAGATAATGCTTTTAATCATATCTTTTGCCACATTGGTCCGGCCCTGGCTGGAGGCTTTAATATTATATTAAGGCCACCACAGGCAAGCCCGGTTAAGCAGTCGACAACCTTATAGGTTGAACTGCGAGACGCCACTCACCAAAAAAAAAAAAAAGCATTGGTCCGGTAACAGACAAGAAAAAGGAGCAGAAATATAGGTGCAAATATAAATATTATCATTTATCATTGCGATCTTCATCAAAATTTCGATTTCAAGACTTTCTATTAACTTTGTGCATAACAATATGCTTGTATTTAATTAATATCATCACAACTACTTAAACATGAGGAAGTAGGCATGGGTGAAGTGATCACGAGGTGAGCTGTCAATCCATATAATCAAGATGTCACGTGATCACGAAGTGAGCTGTCATTCCTTAACGAATATATGGATTGATAGCTCATCTTGTGATCACTTCACCCAACTTCACTTCGACATGTTTACAGAATCGACCGGCTGAGCACATGTTTTCCTCCTTTCGGATATTATATTACTGTATTCACATAAAGACATTGGATATTTAAGTGGGTCACCGTTTACATCCTTGCAACTATTACATGTATCACAAATGGCACCCGGGGCGCCACTTAGGCATCTAGTGTTGATTATTTCGATTATTCCCAAGTTAACATTTCTTTGTGTCCCGGAATTGTGTAAAGGAAACTTTTAAAAGAAATAACAGCTTTATCTGAAGTGTGTTACAACTGGGATTAACGCTCTTTTTTCTTTAATAATTATCTCACGTGATTACACAGGCGCCAGCTTATCAAAATACAACAATCTGTCAAATTTCTTTAATAGGTTTTTAACTTTATTGCTGAAGCATTAGGTTCATGGTTGATTGGGCAGATTTTACAGTTTCGGGTAGCCTGATGTGCTGGCGTCTGTACAATTAGGTTAAAATAGTATCCTATTCAAATCGGTCCAGCCAATGAGGCGTGTGTGATCAACAAACATCCAAGCGTAGGTGTGCCCCACTAAAGAAGACGCCCCGGGCGTCGGGAGTCGCTGGGCGATCCCTGGCCACCATAGGCGCGGGCCTGCGGACGGCGAGCGTTGGGTGGCTCGCTGTCCGGTCACAACCAGGCCCGGGTCGATGGCGCGTTGTGTTCAATGGGCGCCTTAAAGTGATGTCAGCATAGGAGACGGGACCCGCTAGGGCCAGTGCCTGCCAGGGTTGTGGAATTTGTTCGAAAGAGTCACCGCGGCCCCGGAACGCAAAGGGCTTTTGAAGGAACACGGATGGGTTTTAGTCAGTAAGAGTCTGACACGCCCTTCTGCTCCACCCAGAGCGGAAGAAAGCATTTGATGATGTCCCATCCTTAAAAAAAATTAAAAATGGGTGTACGTACACCTGCATTTGAGGAGCGAACACCAAAGATTCTGCATTAACGTCACCTGCAAGTCCCAAATTATTTAATAATATCTTCTGTCAGTGCCTAACCCCTAAACTAAACTTATTCCAAAAGAACAAGCTTGCGAGATGAAATACTATATATACTTCCGAAATTAAAGTTATTTTACACTTTGTACTGTTTTTTATTTGGAAGTCGGTTGTAACTTATCGTAAAAAAGTTTTTGTTACATTTAAAGGCTCAAAAAGATATCCAATCATGAAAATACGAACTTTTATATTTGTAGAATTGATTAATAGATGCCATACTAAATTATACTATCAATCTAATCACCCGGTTAACATGCACAAACAATGGAAATGTAAATCTTCATTAATGCTGCAGTAATTGAATAATCCTAGACAAATAGGTACCTAATCAGTGGAGCATGGCTTGTGGCTCAACGGATTATTTCAGAGCAATGGCGGTTTGAAAATACTGAAGGTATTCTAAATAATGAAATCTCTTCTGTATCACACTTCACACTAATATTATAAAGGCGAATGTTTGTGAGTGTGTGTGTGTATGTTTGTTACTTCACACGCGCAAACGGCTTGACCGATTTAGATGAAATTTGGTATAGATATAGATTGTTTGAGTCTCGGGAAAGGACATAGGCTAATTTTTTATCCCGGGAATATGTTCCCTTGGGATAATTTTCGAGATTCACGCGGGTGGAGCCGCGGGCGGCAGCTAGTTAGAAATAAAACAAAGATTCGTTAAGTAAAACACCAATCTTACTTCTTACTATTATTATAAATGCGATAGTTTAAAAGTATGTTTGTTACTTAATCAGAACGGCTGAGCGGACCTGAATAAAATTTGGCATTGAGATAGACTATAGTCTGAAATAGCGGTTTTTATTTAGGGAGTATATTCCCTTGGAATAATTTCTGAAATTTACGCGGGCAAATCGGCTGTTATACCAGCGGATTCGCCCGCGAGTTTAGAAATAAGGAAAAGTCATAAAACACGTATAGCAATTAAAAGACGGGGCTCGTTAAGGCAGAGCCTGCCAGGGTTGCGGCATTTATTTGAAAGAGTCACCGCGGCCCTGCTAAACAAAGGGCATTAGGAGGAACACAAATTAAATTCTTCCCTAAATAATAATCCTAGTTCGATCCAGCCCGTCCCTAGCTGTCCTCCCCCCAGCGACGCCCTAAGCCGAGGCCCGTACCCCACAGGGGGTACCCTTAGCGTGTAGCCGCTTAGTTTGTAAGTTTTAATAAGCCCTAGCTGGAGGCTTTTATAAGCAGTCGACAACTTCATAGAATGAAGGGCGAGACGCCACTCAAAAAGAAATCAGTAAGTGTCTGACACTCCCTTCTGCTCCGCCCAGAGCGGAAGGAAAAATAAAAGTACATTCTAGCGTGGTAAATACGGTATCTAACCAATCTAAATTTGACATTCGTAACTAAAATAAAGACAAAACCGTCGTGAGTAACATTTTGGGGAACACGGATGTCAATTCGGGCACACCCTTCATGTCTGAAGGCTTATTTAGTTTGATTTGATATTGTTTTTATGCTTGAGTTTGTCTGTTTATGCTGGCATAATGGAGTGTGCTAGCTTACAAGTAGCGAATTATTAAGTTTTATGTTTTTACGTGTTACCTTTGTTGTATTGTTTTCTTTGTAAGAATACTGACTACTTACATATCTTTGTATAAGTGATAGTTCTTATAACTTAACAGACAGATGTGTTGCTGGGGAGTTTGTTGCGCCACTTCTTCTTCCCAGCTAAAACACTAGGAAGTGGTGACGGGCGGGCGTTTTGGGGGACTGTCTTTATGTAGAACTTTGACGTTCAAAAAGTGCTGGCACTCAGCCTAATTTGAATAAATGACTTTTGAATTTTGAATTTTGAATTTAACGACGACTTAACGTTACATAGTTTATTGCTCGGGTTCCTGAGAAAAATATTTCGAATTTATTTAAATATCAGCTTTAGTACGCGACTTCTTTCGCGTGGAATAGTTACTTTGGGTAGTCATTTTAACTTTCAAGATACTAATTTTTCAAAAATGCTTGTAAATGTTTATTTATTTTTTATCTTCAATAATGACGGACTCCCGTACAAACATTCATCCCCTATTTAAACCCCTTCAAGCCTATGTCCTTCTCTAAAGTCTCATCTACCTCTGTACCAAATCATCTAAATCAGTTCAGCGGTTCAAGCGTGAAGTGGTAACAGACAGACAGACATACTTTCGCATTTATAATATTAATATGGATAGTATGGATTTAGAATGTGTCCATAACTTAAATTGATCGTCATTTGTTTTTTTATTTAATAAACAATCTCACCTGATTAAAACCTATCATGTGGTCGACGATAGAGCACGCTTGGCTATAAGTAAATTTCTCAAGATTGACGTAAAGACCCCCAGGTTGTAAACACAATTCGACTGGCCTGTTGGTCGAGTAGTTAGTGACCCTGACTGCTAAACCGGAGGTCGTGGGTTCGATTCCCACGCAGGACAAATATTTGTGTGATGAGCATGATCATTTGTTCTGTGTCTGGGTGTAATTTGTCTATAATATGTATGTACTTAGAAATATATAAGTATGTTTATCAGTTGTCTGGTTGCCATAGCACAGGCTCTGCCTAGTTTGGGATCGGATGACCGTGTGTGAGTTGTCCCAAGATATTATTATATTATTATAATTGTTATGTGAAGTACCTTTCCTGTTTTCCTGAATAATTTTGACGCAAATTCTAACTAAAGAAAATATTCCAGTTTACTAAACATTTTGTCCCGTGTTACTCGTAAGATTCAACCGACTGGAACAGGCTAGTGTTCGTAATGAGGCACTGTTGGTCTATGGGGCGTAGTGTCCTGCCTGATTGTGTGATGTTGTCCTTTTTAGCCGATTGTGGCTGGCCGAGGGTAATGTATTTAATAAACGTTTATTTATTGGTGTTATTTTTGGTACAATTTATATGAGATCTTAATAATACATTATTAGTTCCTCAAAAATCTACCTTAAAGGTGTACACTCATTCACATAGTTAGTAATTATTATAAAAAGAATAATTTAAATAAAATAATTACAACAAAACACAACATAACTTAAGACAGAAAAAAAAACAAGCAAAATAATAACCATTGACACCGTAGGTCACCTTGTACCGGTTTCGCATCGCCGTAAGACGTACGTTAATGGTGGTCGATGGGTGGTCCGATGATGGAACGGGCTTTCTATCCTCTACTACCCAGTAACTGGGCAGCACGGTACTTATTGTCAAGACTGGTGTCATGTTTTCTGGCTTTTGACAATCCGCAACGACCTCCAAAGACTAAAAAATGACGGCCGGCGTGCTTTTCGAGGCATGAAGGATTCTCGCACCTATATTAAGGTCACCCATCCACAGACCAAACACGACAAGCGTTGCTTAACCTTGAAGATCGAACCTTGGGGATGTTATTATTTAGCCACGAGCTCCTTGGTACCAAAACTGATGATTATATTATAGAGGTATGCGGTACAGAGAGTAAAGTCCCGCACACCTTCATTAAAAGGGGAGGATCCTCCTACCAGACGGTTGTTGTATGGTGGGCAACTGCCCAATAATTGATAATCGGACTGTTGTATATGTTCAAATCGCACGTAGAACTTTGCTTGCGCGATGCAGGATTTCGTTGTTAATTCGTCGTAGATGGTTGTTCTTTTTTTGTTGCCGTACAAATTTCGCTTCTTAGTTTTTCATGTGGCGGCATTGATGCCGCTCCAACATTAATGGAGATAATTTTGTTTGCCTTGAGAGCGTTTACTCCTCTCGGTGCTAAACTCGCCAGTTCTTGTTCTAAGAAACGCATGAGACATATAAAAAATGTACTAACCAACAAAAGAAATCAAGGTAATTTACCAATTTCCAAGCTGTCGAAAAAATACTAAACACGAATATTTTTACAGCAATTACGTACTCACTTTCACCAAGAAACCTGAATGTTACACAATCATAGTTTGTGCCTTTTTATAAAGAAACCTTGGAAGGTGAAAAATGAATATTGTTTAGTAATTACGGTTTCGGTTCGTGATTCGGCCCCAATCGGATTTTAACTGAACAACTTTTGCTGGATTTGGCTTTTCATGTATGTTTGAGTAGTTTTTCAATTAAGGTCATGAAGTTCCTTTTACGGTGGCCAAAGTGGTGGATAAATATAGAGGGTAATTAGTTTTAATTTGGTGCCTGAAGCGATATTGATTTTAGGAAGTCTCTTGATAAGGCTTGAAATTTCGAGCCTTGCTTTCGTTGGAACAATTTATCACTTTCAACAATACTTTTTTTTTGAAGTGAAACTTCTTTAGCAGCGTTGTGCACTTTTTGGGATGGGTAAAAAATGTTTAACAAGCGTCAGGACGGAGAGAAAGTTCTGAAGTGTTAAATTTTTGATGTAATATAAATTTTCATGTTTGTGTACGGTAGCGCAATAAATGAATATTATATTTTACTACATAAATGATACTCGTAGTACTTTTATACTGATAATTAAAGCAATTCGTGCGAAATTATTCCCTAACCATTCCAAAGTATCAAAAATGCACAACGCTAGTTCAAGTTTTCACTTCTGCCGGCACTCCCGGAGTGCAACCCGTTTTTTTTTTGACGATGACCACTCTCAGTTCGGCGCTCTAAGGCTGGTTACTGCTTAACTGGAATTTCAACAATACTGTTATATTTTAAATGTGGATGGATGGACAGGGAGAGGGAGGCCAAAGAAAAGATGGATGGATTGTGTTAGGAGTGAAATGAAAGAAAAGGGAGTTGGTGATAGCGTGACGGCTGACAGGACAGAATGAAAGAAAAAAACGTGTTGCACCGAGCCCAAGTAACATGGGCTAAGGGCAGGATGATGATGAATACTGTTATATTTTATTTTTCCTTTTGTTACCAATATGTACCTACACGGGTTTAGCTCAAACAGCCTGTAACCCGTGTAGGTCCACATTTAATAGCTTTCATCTTTAAACACTTTGGGAACTATTCTAAAACACAGATCTAAATATTTGCACGGCGGAAATGCCAACCTTTATTACCCTTTATATTAACCTTTATTCTTGTAAATAAATATATCATTATCAAAATATCAGATTTTATAAATTATTGTTGGTACTATTTTTTTTGCCCAAAATAAGTCCCATTCCAAACGACCAAACCACATAATTATAGTGATAGACATAGACGCCCCTGCCAGGGTTGCGGAATTTGTTCGAAAGAGACACCGCGGCCCTGGAACGCAAATGGCTTTAGAAGGAACACGGATGGGTTTTAGTCAGTAAGAGTCTGACACGCCCTCCCGCTCCACCCAGAGCGGAAGAAGGCATTTGATGATTTCCCATCCGTTAAAAAAAAACAGCCATAGACGCCAATGGTGGTCGATTCGCATTAAAATTACCGCACTTTGTCGACCACCTAACTAAACACGGATTACCAACCACAGCCTATAGACAAACGGAAGCGTCATCCATCATCCATAAGTTACATCCACAAATACCGCGGCACATCCAGCCTCATCCAATCCGCTGATGTATAAGTCAATGGTTTCGTTGCAATTAAACGGGCAACACTGGACGGACGCTAATTGCTATCGATAATTGTGGTCGAAGGCCGCAATGTGGATGTTGGCTTTTTTAATTTTGGGATAATAGTGGGTTGGTGATTTCGGGAAATTGATTGGGTTATGTGAGAATCGTGGGGATATTGCTTCTAGCTGTTGTTGCAAATGCGTCTTTTAAAAGCAAGGCAGTTCGTTAGAATGGAATCGAATAGAAAATATACTCTTTATTGTTCACCATAAGAAAATACAAAAGGAGCTCAAAAATAATAGGGTGTTAAATGGGCGGTTTTGTAGCAAAAAGCCATTTTTTACAGACAGCATTTAAATGGATTTGGTAGAAGAGGAAATGGAGGGTCCCAGGATCTTCTCTTCGCATTACAGAAATGTCGTCTTAGTCTTGTGTGTGATTTTCAAGCAATTTTATTCTTACACTAGCTTTTGCATTTTTATTTTGAATATACTAATTGTCTCTTGTCACAAACTTATAAAACATTCACATAAACCTTACATATTTCCATACAAACTGTCATCCTTTATTCCCTATTGTTATTTAACACCCTTGAAGGTAAAACTTTTACAAACATTGAATGTCATATATATTTATATCGAATCAACAGTTTAAATATAAGTGTCAAGCTTCTATCTCTAGAAATGACGATACTTCCATACAACTTTTCATTCCCCCCTTTCAACCCCTTACAACCCTTTTTTCGCATTAAAAAAATCTGTATACCAAATTTAATTTAAATCAATCAGACAGTTACTTTCGCATTTATTATATTAGTAAGGATTGTTCTTTACTACTTTTTAGTTTAAGGAGGATACCGTAGACGTTTCGTATGTCCCTGTCACCTAGATATGTATATTTGAGTCGCTCGATGACCTCGAACTCGACTCAACATCGAATCATCATACCAGTTGGCAAGACTGTTGTCAGATTTCTTAAATAGTATAGTTTATATAGTTTGGGACTTTTTGCATCCGCCCCTGTATCTGCCTGTACTTCGGATTGCATTTCATCCCCTTATAAAATATGTGCACCTTTAGTAGCCATTAATAAAGATTTCTATCCATTAAGATTGCCATGTCGTGAGTATGTGGATATCAAACAACTGTCAAAGATTTACATAAGGACCGAAAGCTTGATTTCGTTTTCAATGCACGGTGTAATCTCGATATGTTAAGATGTTCACCCATCACCGCACCGCCTGCAACCCGTGCGGTCGTCGTTATTTAGCCACGAGAGTCACATTCGTAACATAAGGGTACTTAAAGATATTTTACTCCAACACTGACTAGACGAAATATGCTCCTTTTCCTTTAACCTCCTTCCACTTTCATTTGTTACCAAGTCTGAAAACTCTTCGCAAAGTTCTGTAACATGCCAAATGCTCCTAACATAGTGTAGCGGGTGACTTATCTAGTTTAGCGTTACAGCATAATCTTCAAAGACTAAACTCGTCGTGCTCAGGTACACACAGTACTATGCCAGTGCTTTTTGCCCATAAACTAGTGACAGTCTTGCGTGCCTGCTTTTTGTGTGGTCCAAGTTATAAGAGGGGGGAGATTTATGGAAGTGGGGCACGATTTTAAGAGGTAATTGAAATTGGGATGGTCGTTAAAAGTTCTGTTGTTAGGTAAGGGGTTCGTGTATTGTCGACTTTGCTTAAGAAAGACAACGTCTGGGGAAGCTGAGTGTGAAGTTGTAATTTTGGTTGAAAACTAGTAAATTGAAAATCTTTTTTGATCTGAGAGTTTCAACCAAACAAAATAAGCAAAAGATTATGAAGTTTATGTTACAAGTTGTTTTGGGTTCCCACCATGACATACTCACTTCTGTGTTATTTACTGATGACATTTTTTTAAATATTTCTGTCAACAATTATGCATTGTTCTACTTAATTATATACCTAAAAATTACAAAACCATCTACTGAGGCTTGCATGTTTCACATCGGAAAAAGAAACTCCTGAAAAACTCTTTTTAACACATTACAAAATTACCACCACAAAAATTAAAAACACAAGCACTTTATTATTTCGTCACAAACTCGACACAATAACTCTTAAACTTAACCAAGAAAGCATTTTAACAAGGTAAGTTGACAAGGCCGCTGTTCGCTAATTACTTGTGCCACCACCCATTGGCACGGATCCAAGATGGCTGGGGCTACAAAACACTATGCCACGGCGCAAGATATCATTGCAAGAATAAGTCCAGTTTACCCGTGAATTAGTGTTTATTGGCTTTTAAAAGCATTCGCCGAAGTTTATATGTAAATGAGTGGGCCTATAGTTTAATAGGTGAATGTTTTCGTGACCTGATTTGTTTGGAAGTTTTTTAGGTGTCGATGAAAAAGTTGGGTATTGAGTTGGTGCCAGGACATTCTGTACAGGGTTGAAGAGTCGGAAAGTTAAGAAAAAAATGTGATTTCTTTTCTCATCAGTAGCTGCGTTTATTGTCGATTTAGTTCTTTTGCCAGACAATTATAGTTCTGAAACTTATATTCTGCTACGAATGGTAAACAGCTGTCTTTTCGGTCATTGCTTTATCGTAAAACATTATTTTAACGGAAGCTCTAGATTTGTAGTTAGTGAATGCTGAATGATTTTATTCAAACTCGACATTAATTAAACAGTATACATAGCCATCAAAAAATATTATCAATATTCCAAACCAATTAGCGAATCCGAACAAAAATTGTAACGACTATTTTTATTAAAAATTTTGATCTGCCACACTTCGGTGCTGTAAATTAAAATAAAGAACTGAATGGTTGGACAATATTGTATTAAAATAAAATAAAATAAAAATCTGGTCCGTTGTATAATGCCTCGACAATTTCAGCGTGTTCCATTCTGGTTCGTTACTCGATATAGACGATTATTTGGGCTATTTTCTTCTAAAGGCTCGACCTATTTTCGGTAACAAAGTTGTATTGTGGGCTATTTCTGGTAACCTTTGGGTCTTTTATAGAAAAGGTTTTTCGATCTGTTTTTTTTTACGCTTCGTGTTTTTGTTCAGTGATTTATTTTATTTTTGGAATTTATTGATCAAGTCATGTGTGTGATTTGTAAGGATTTTCACTGTTTCAATAATTTAAAAGAGTTTATGGAATATAAATGTTGATAAATTTAATTACTATTGTAGGTGGTATGCTTAAAATTTTTGCATGCTATTATATATACTTTGCAAAACATGCTTGTGCCTTTTTTATTTATTTTAACACTATTTTATACCATGTTTTATGCAAATAAATGATTATTATTAAATTTTGTATCGTATCGGTAATTGTTTTTGTGGTTAATTAACTTGGATCTTTTTATTTCTGAAAGACTCGGGTGAAGTGTGTAAATAGAAATCCAGACTTCGGACGGCTGCTGAAATTTTCTTATGATAAACACTATTATTAAAAACCTATTTTGACGTGACAATGTCTAATAAATCGATGAACGAAATGCTACACGCACGAAAAAGGATGACTCATTGTAACGTTACGCTCATTGTAACGTTACGATTATTTCATCAATCTTTTGTGATGACGCTGTCATGTTAAACTATCGTCCGTAAACCGACTTTACAGACAACCAATTTTTTTAATTCATGGATGAACCAACTTCTCAATTTCAATCGAGTGAATAACTAAGCTATGTTTAAGTAAAGCAAGAAATTGTTCTACCCTCTAATTCAACAAACTGGTGACATTTTGTCGGCTCTGTTTTTGGAACAAAGCTGCTTTGTTTCAATAACAGTGTCGACTCAACTGAGACGATTATTTTAACGGGCCTTAAGATGTCAGCTTTGAAGCCAAGCGCTCGCAATCCACGTCAAACGACGTAAGTGTGGCCATAAATATATTTTTGTTGGATTTGAATTTATGTTTAAAGGTTGTAAAAAGTACTTGAATTTTGCGCATTCTCGTGCCAAGATTAATTAGCTTATAGTATTATTTTAACTAACTCCAACACCACATTTTTGACAACGTCGCGTGAAAATGAAAGACATTTAAATTAAAATTTTAAAAGTTAACTCACTCAAATCCGAATTTAACGTACCAAATATTAACGATTAGATGTGAAAGCATTAATATACTAGATTAACAAGGCAAACTCCTTTGCATAATTTCGAATTAACTATCAAAATTTATTTATTGCACCAACGTTATACTACCACTTAAAGCTTTGTTCGGTTTAAAATACGGTTTAAAGTTGTGTGTTTTAAATGCAAAAGTAAATTTGCAAGGCCGCATGCAACGCGCTCCGTTTTACGTATTGTTTATTCGACCACAAGGCCGGGGACAGACATGCAAAACGGCCCATCTGGCCTGGACTGGCCTTTGTATATAGGCCAATATTTCCTGCTACACTTGTGTGTATGAGACTTTATATTTAAAGGGGAGTATTTTTGCAGATGGTAAACGCGTGAGACAAAGAATGCGGTAGTGCGTTTTTTGTGTATTTTTTTTAAGATTTCGGTAGTACTTACTGTTTTTAGTTTTCTTTTCGCTGAAGTGGGGGTTGACTACTGTACCGTAAACTTTACGCTTGCTTCAGATAATTTCACCATTATTTAGTTCTAAAATTGATCTTAATTGGTTCAAAATATGATGTTAGATAGTGCTCTTTTAAATATCTGTCTGATTTTATAATTCAGTTAAGATCATCCTTACAACTAAAAAACAGTTTCCAACTTAATCATCGATCCCAATATCTAATTTTCAAAAGACCCTTTCAATTCAACTTTAAAAGCTCAAAATAGCGGTGTTCTACATAAAAACAAATCAATCGCTCCACTGTCCGGCCAGCGTCTGCTTTCGTGGGTGCAAGTAGTGGTATACTTACTGGCGTTTAGCCAGCCCACCTACCAATTACAAATGGTCTTGCATTCTCGGCTTCTTGGTGTAAAATTTTGATCACACCTATTACGGGTAATAGTTTGAATGCAGAGGAGTTTTAGTGAATTGGATTTTTATGTTGATTCTGGATGGGGGATGGGAATGACAGCCGTTTGTTTCATGTTTAAGTTCGGTTTAATGTTCGTAGGTAATGGGCTCATTAAGTTAGCACTGCTGAACTTTGTTCAGAGGTAAGTGTTTATCTATTTCATCCTATTAGTATTACTTTCACTTTACTACTGGGTAGTCGTAATGTTAGAGAATTATATTTTTGATCTTAAAAGCGTTTACTCTCAGTATTTCATGCAACCTCGCAAACCATACACACATTGTTGGAAATTAATGAACCAATAGTAAAAAATACATAATATGTATACAGCAGTATACTTAATTATGAAAAGTTATTTAAAATGTTAAAGTTCTGGTAAGTTAGATAGAAGGACAACTTGAATTTTCACAATCTTCTGAAAAATTTTGTCTGTGTATCCTGCGTATCAAGTTCTATTACATACGGTATACTGTATGTATTAACAAATGTGACGAGAAATGCTCTGAAGACTAAAAAATATTGACTTAAGTTACGACAAACCGGTAGTAAAGTGAATGAAAGTGATACTAAAAGTGGGTAAACACCAAACTTATAAAAATCTAGCTGTACGGAGCTCTACCTGTATTATATGCCATCTGTTATCTCATTCAGAATTTCATGCCACAAGCTGCTGCAGCGAAAGTGGCTGTACTCAAGCGCAAATTACACACATAAACAAAATAATTCAGAATACTGCCACTATTCACGAGAGCAAAATGCGCGAATGCATCTAGTTCTAAAGCATAAACGCAGTTAGTCGTAATATAGCAAAATGAGGCTATATAGAACACATCATCTGGGCAGAAAATTAGACCAAACAAATAAAAATACTCCTCATTAGTTCTAAAAGCAGCTTTATATTAATCCCATTTGACGGACGAAGTCACATGAATATGTTGGACTTTTTTAATTCGTCCAATCTACGGATGCATTCATCCGAAAATGCACTTGGATAAACTGAATCGTACCGATCCCGTCGATTGGAGCAAAACTGGATTTCGCCGGTTAAAGCCAGACGGTTCTAGATCCGTCTAGTTTTCGCCAGTAAAATTTTAAGGAGGGATTTGTCATGATTTATTTTATTTCAAGTTTGGAGTTTACGGTTTAGGAGTTAAATGAAATTTTGCACAACCATGCGGAAGTATTGATTGAAATACATATTTTATTAGCTCTAATCAATTTTTTTTTCAGCGACGTAAAACGTCACATGTTATTACACTTCTAAGTTATTTATACTTTTTACTGACTATAAAATTTTATTGGAGTATCCGTTTTATTTTTCAAATCCGTCTTTAATGAAATGTTAAAAATCTGAATCAAAGCGTAGAGTGAAGTATCCAGTTCCATAAAATTACTATTTCTGTAGTAGACAGATCAGTGTTCTGGCTTGAGTTAGATTCGGCTTCTGGAATTTTCTGGTAGCCGTTTTCGACATAAAACGAGGAGTCTTTATAAAGTAAGTAAGGTATAAAATAAAGTCTGAACCGAATTGAAGGTCTTTGGTTTGTTGGATTCGTCTTTGCCCCGAATAGCTGAATAACTATAAAACATTGGAACAATTAAAGTAAAAAAATGTTCAAAAATTATTTCTGATGCATGACAAAAACAAAACACGGCAAAAATTTATTCTGAGGAGGTAGGTACGAAGTTCACCAGGATCACTTTGAAAGGATTAATTTCTTTTATTCTTAATTGTATACCAAAACAAGTTATAGTATTTACATTGATTAAAAAAGTTCGTAACCAAAGGCGATCTTAACTTAAAGTTGAGTTTTCTCCCAGCACACCTTTGAGTGACAGATAATAGACTAGAATACTCTTTATTCTTTTTTATTTTAGATGGTGGGATCTAGTGCACCATTTTGAAATACTAAATATTTTATAATACATAAATATATATCTATACCTTTTTTGTTAATAATGGGAAATCATCAAATGACTTTTTCCGCTATGGGTGGAGCGGAAGGGCGTGTCAGACACTTACTGACTAAAACCCAACCATGTTCCTTCTAAAGCCCTTTGCGTTCCAGGGTCGCGGTGACTCTTCGAATAAATTCCGCAACCCTGGCAGGATATACCTACACACATTAATAAAAAAAGAGAATAAAAACAGAAAAACCTTTTCCAACAGCAAGCTTTTACAATACACGTGACAAAAAATAGCCAACACATTTTTTCACTAAAATCAGCACAAAAACTCCTCAACAACTTGTCATAAAAAATCCAAGAAGGCTAGCTCTATAAAATATACCTTTACAGACTTCAAACAATAGATATTTCCCGACGTTTGTCTGAAGATTTAGATTAGGTATACCTTCGATATGGCTTGGATTCGGCGGCGGTCGTAAAAGTCTAATTCACTCACGAGCAGTCTTCGTGCGGATATTAAGTGTTGGGGCAAGTTATGAGCGGTAGCGGGTAGAGGAAATTGGGTGGGGCTCGTTTAATTTGCGAGTTCGAATTTGATTTTTAATAGCCGTTTGTACTGTTATCGCTGCTATTTACTGCTTTATTATGGTTCTGGTATATGATTTTAATATCCTGTTGTTCCGGTATTTGCGCTTTAGTGTTTTTTTTTATCTTGCCAAAGGGTTTAATTATAGATTGATTAGGTTTTACATGATTGTACCGAGCCGTGAATATCCTATATTCGCCGAACTGATACATACTAACACTTCTATTTTTTTAGTTTGGTGGTCATATTATCTGAAAACAAAGAATTCAATGTGAAGGAATTGGTTAGTTTTGATTTGTTTAGAAATACTAATTAGTGTTTGATCGGTAGTGTTTGTCTATAGATTTTTAGACTGAAGTTGCCTTATCATGCATGACTAATCGTGACCGCTTATTTCTTGTACACTCTCTCCCCGAGTCCGGATATCCCCTCCGAAAAACCCACTACAGAGCCGGTTATTGGCTCAAATGGTCTCGCAAAAATACGATTCGCCAATATGGGCACCGATTTAGATCTGAATGTCCATTCTGTAGGCCGCGGCCCGGATATTTGATTGAGGCCACATCGGGGCCGAGCAGCCGATGATGAATTGGTGATGGCGACGATATCTACCTTATTGTTGGGTTGAACGGGTGTAGGTATTTTGGTAAACAGTATTTGGTATTATTCGAGAGGTGTACGGGAGTTTTGAGCACGTAAAAAAGGTTTTCTCTTGGATTTATTGTGGCATGACAAATTCCAAAATAGCGGATAAGATGATTGAGAATTCTAAAGAACCACCACGAAGGTTGAAGAGATCGTGGAGTACAGGAGAATGAAGACCAATTGGACTTTGAAGGTCGAGAAGTTGGAGTCGCGCCACAACACAAACATCAAGCCGTTTGTGGTGCGGGTTCCAACTCGTCAGCTTTAGGTGTTCCTTAAAGCAGAGTTTTGACCGAAGGGTGTCGTGTATCGACGTTTCTGCGGGCCAACTGCGCGACACCAATCACCTACGGCCTTACATTTAGTTCTGAACCCGAATTAAGAATGAATGACAAAACGTGTTGTCATTAATTCTTAGTGTTTAGGTGATTACGGACTAGAATACGCCCACAATTAGCCCGAAACTACGGACTTCGGGCTTAGAGAGTAGTACCCCTGAATTGACAGTTGGTCAAAGGGAGATACGTTATTGAGACCGGCTTTAAGAGTCTACAGTAGACAGTTTTATGAAAAGTTCTTTCTCTTTATTTATAAGAAAACCAACCTTGATCGAAGCAACCAACCATACCGCTGTCTTAGATAAAATCCTCTATCTTATCTTAGGGAAACACATTAAGGTCACTTGAGAGCACTAAGTTACTTAATGGAGCTTGTTAAAGTAAGCACTTACAAAAGACTTATACGTAAAACTTCGGTACTCTAAGTTTTTCCAACCAGAAATCTGCAGAAGCGTCTACAAGACCGCAGTTAATTTAAGATTTCTTACATCATAAATGTTGCTAAAAATTCCACATATAAGCAGTAAATATAAGCTGGAATATTCTGAAAATCCGGCTAGGGACTCGTTTTTATATGCCGTAAATAAAAATGGTAGCAACAAGCAAAGGCGTTAGTACAACGACGGCAAGTGATCGCTACGTCGCGCGAGTCGCCACGTACGCCGCGCAAGGAATGCTGAATAATACATTTTGCACAACTGTGACCGTTGAGTGGGGCTATCTAGGGGCTGAAGTATAAGCGGTAGCGGTTGTAAATATCCAGGGTTGTGGAATTTGTTCGAAAGAGTCACCGCGGCCCTGGAAAGCAAAGGGCTTTAGAAGGAACACGGATGGGTTTTAGTCAGTAAGAGTCTGACACGCCTTTCCGCTCCATCCAGAGCGGAAGAAGTCATTTGATGATTTCCCATCCTTAAAAAAAAAAAAGTGGTTGCAAATATCTGAGTAATACCTAAATTTATTTAGAAAATAAATAAGTTTAATTCTGCTGGTAATACTTCTTACTATAATTAGCATACTCTGGCTGCATCGTCCTCACATAATATTAAATTAATTTTTGTATACCAAATATTGTAAAACCATTATTTGAAAAGAGTAACTATGGTTTCCTTGTCCGTTCTTCTCCATAAGAATCTACCTTTCCGTATGGACAGTAGAGTCACTTTATTAATTTTATACTTTATACTATTATTTTACTTAACTGTAAATGATGACGTTCAAAAGTGCTGTTTAATGGCTTAATTTAAATAAACGCTGTGACTTTGACTTTGGTAGCGGATTTATTTGTGTTCACTTTCTGAAGTATGGGCTGGGATATTAGTCGCATAACATCTATTTGTTTTGATGGGCAAAAGGGAGATAGGTAGAGACGAGTGAGAATGGAGTAATACATACCTAAATGATTTTTTTTATAATTATACACAGTTTTATACTTTTTAAGTATGTTACTGTCCACCGTAGGCGCGAGCCTGCGGACGGCGGGCGTTGGGTGGCTCGCTGTCCGATCACCACCAGGCCCGGGTCGATGGCGCGTTGTGTTTCACGCGCGCTTCAAAGAGATGTCAGCATAGAAGACGGGGCCCGCTAGGGCCAGAGTCTGCCAGGGTTGCGGAATTTGTTCGAAAGAGTCACCGCGGCCCTTGAACGCAAAGGGCTTTAGAAGGAACATGGATGGGTTTTAGTCAGTAAGAGTCTGACACGCCCTTCCGCTCCACCCAGAGCGGAAGAAGTCATTTAAAAAAAAAAAAGTATGTTACTGTGGGTATTTTACATTGTTATATAAAACATGGTCATTGTATTGCTATAGACGAATTAAAACAAATCCTATTAACGATATCAGCTTTAAAACAGATTTTTTTATAGAAATAAAATTTCTTCCCATCATACATTGAAGATACTAATTGAAAACGACTACTGACCCGCTAATGCTTATGACTTACACCACTCATGTGCACAGAGAGGCTTTCCTAGTAAACGAAGTTAGTTCAGGTGCCAATTCTAGGTCGAGCTTGGTTAGGCTTGTTTTACTACGTTGTGCAATGCTTTTTCAGAGATCACTAACGAAATTTTGAAATATGAAAGCGAAGCTAACAGATTTTATTGCAAGGATTCTATAAAGATAAAACTTCAAAGGATTTGTAGATTCTAAAATTGCTTTGAATTTTTAAGAAAAAAAAGAATTAAATTTAAAAATGTTTTTTTCTTTATAATAAAGAACGAGAAATTAAAAAGATTAATGAAGATAATAAAGAAGCTTGTATGAATTTTAACAACGGATATGAAATGGACAAATTGATGATAATGAAAGTAAAGTATCTTCACAGAATATTTAATAAGGAAATGCGCTTCCAAATCTTCCTTAAAATTTATAAAGAAAAACATGCAGTCTTTTTTATTATTGATAATGGGGTACTTAAGGCTCAAGACACACATTTTCTGGAGCATTATTGATATCATTATAAGGGTAATTTTCTTCGGTGCTGATCTGGGGGCCTAAAAGAAAAAACAAAGTAAATTTGCTGTTTATGGTGTCTTGAAAGCCGTAAAAGTTAACCAAATGTAAAAATTATTAGATGGAAATGGACTTTAGCCAAGTAAAAGAAAAAACATCAAGTGGCTATATGAAATTTTGCTCATACTTTTAATATCTAAAGCTGTATCGATATTGAAATAGCCCTATCTATTTCTGCATCTTGATTTTGTGTTGTCATAATATAATGTTCAGATCTTTGTTGATTTTTATTAATTGTAGTTTTCTTTTGTTCACAGTGTATCTACGGGTGCTACGTACACTCTGCGATCTTACCTACGTTCCATCGGAGATGTTACTGGCTTCTTCAGGTAAGAATCATCATTTACTTCTTTATCAACCATTTCATATTCAGCATTCTGTATTATAACATCTTCTGCAACTGTAGCATTTCCAATTTCATTCATGGTAACTATCAAACCAGTACAAAGTATCAAATCTAAAGTAACATCACCTCAAGCACTACGATTGCCAATTGCGTCGCTGATTGCAGCATGACGTTACTAGTTAACGTAATAAGTAGATTCTGCTACCCATCCTTCTGATACAATCTCTCAATCGTCACTCACGACACTCCTGGGAATAATTGGGATGGAGCAATTGTAGCTGAAACCATATGTGGTTAATTAAAGATATACGCGTATAGAGACTTAATTACAAGAACGATCAGCGCCTACACAAAGATTCTAGGTGAAAACAAAATTGACGAGTACGATGAAGTAATCTTATCGGCAAACAATAAAAAAAAGTCAAAGAGAGAAATAGCTCAGAGCTTTCTGTACATTTCTTACCAAGTTTCACCTCCAAGCCGGATAGAAATTTATATACGGTAATCTCTCGTTGCTGAAAACATTTTTCAGACTTCGGAATGCATCCACCGCCTTCTGAAATATGAGATTTTGAAATGCGCTTCTTTGATATCCCTCGCTATTGATGAAACCGCGAATTGGAGGCACCGTTTTCAATATTTGTGAAATATTTTTAGCGGCTGCAATATTAATGGGTTCTCTTCAGATTATTGATGTGGCTACCTTGAGGGTATTGAGGTTGCACGTTGTAAGAAGTTAGTTTGCTTTTTACTGTTTAAAACATATCAGTTTATATAAATAAAGCAATATATTCGAATTTAATAAAAACTTTCTCAAACGAACATCAGAATTAGACAAGCATTTAATCTTTCAGTTTTTAAATTAGTTCTTACTTATATTAGGGGAAACCTAGTTTAATTACAATTAACTTTTTATTCTTTTATATGAAAAACATTGAAGCCCTAGGTTACAATTAGAACAGCTACAAAGAGATGTTTTTTCAAGTTTTTTTTGACAAAAAAAGTTAATTACAGCCCGCGGGCTTCTTGTTCATTCAAAATACAAGATCAAAGAAAATATAATAGAAATTCGACCCCCTGATAATATTGTTCTTATTTAAAAACTCAATTCAGATAACTAAGAAAAAGTGGTCTAAGTAATGATGGAAAAAATAATTACCATAAAAAGATGCTGATTAATTAATATAGTAAGAGATTGTATAACAAAATGCAAACAAACAGTGCCAAATATATGTTAATATTACATTTAGTGTTTGTGAACCTGTTCATACAATAATTCATTGTCGACGTCAACAATCAACAGATTTACAATAAAAACATAACGACAAATGAACCAAGAAAGCGATTAACAAAATTTCCACTGTAATATGTGCATGCATTATAACGTGTGTTAACTTAAAGCACTGCCCACACGTTTATGTGACCAACTTCTAACTTCTAGAGTACCTCCACACAATGCGATTCAAACGTTATACGTGCATTGCTGAACGTAACTCCAGCAATACCAAAACAACTTGGAGCACCATTTATAGTCTATTGTTCACTTTAATGTTCTATACTTCAGATCCCAATGGATGTATTGTAACAATTTCAAATAATTTATATGCTTTCATATTGAATTGTAAGTGTAAACTTTTGTGTAATTTGTTTTTGCTTGTTGCTGAAACTGAAATAACTATTAGTAAAGTTGTTGCGTTACGAGTAGTTATTTTGGAGGAACTTGGAACGTTGCTGGTGATACTTTGTTCTTATAAGTAGCATACTCTGGGTGCATCGTCCTCACATAATATTAAATTAATTTTTGTATACCAAATTTTGTAAATCATTATTTGAAAAGAGTAACTATGGAGTTTCTTGTCCGTTCTTCTCCATAAGAATCTACCTTTCCGAATGGACAGTAGAGTCACTTTATTAATGTAACTTTATTATTTTTACTGAACTGTAAACGATGACGTTCAAAAGTGCCGTTTAATGGCCTAATTGAAATAAACGATTTGACTTTTGACTTTTTGACTTTTGACTTTTGCTAAATAATGACAGCCGCACGGGTCGATTTTAATGGTAAAGCAATGGTCGCCGAGGGGAGTGATATGAAGATTCGAATGACGTTGTCGCGAACACGCTGATTCGCGCGAAAAACTGTTTGTTTGGGACGCTAGTATGAAAGTCTTGTCATTGAAATCCACTGTTGCGAAAACCATATTCCGATCTGAAAATGTATGGGGATCGAACTCGCGACCCAATGCGCCCAAGTGCGTTGCAATAACGTCATTCGAATCTTAATATTACACCCGTTGCCGAGATAGATCCGTGAGCCAGGATCTTAGTGGGTGAAGATGGTCACCCAACCATCTTAACCCACTAAAATCCTGGCTGTCATTTGTATATCTTTGATAGTCGCAACGGATAATCAGAGGTCAAGAACTTGGACACCATTCATGCCAAGGAGTTTATCGTGTTACTCAGTTACTTGATTGAGGAGGGCAAATAGATCACCGCTTCGGTGATAAAATATTGGTACTGATTGCATCTGGTTACACTGGTAGCCAACTCAGCATAGTTGGAAATAAGTTCCTCAGATTGATTGGTTGTTACCAGTAGTTAATTACAGCAATCGAAGTGCTCAAACTGTCGATTTCAATCATGGAGGGCACAAACTTTGAAAGCAATCAAAATTTTGCAAGATTGCGAAGACTTTATACTCGTACAAACAATATTTTCAACTGACTATTGCCCAGCTTGAGTGAAATTTCAGACCTTTGATTTTTTTTGGATTTGATGACATCTGATCGATGTGGCAACGCTTAGGAGTGACGGATGTCCAATAAATAACACGTAATAAAATAAGGACTTGTTAGGCAGAAATGATTATGATGATCCAGTAGCTGTGATGCCATTTAAAAAAAACTCTAGGTGCCATTGTTTTGTTGCTGATACAGGGGTTTTGAAGTTGTGAGTGATGTGAACACTAATGTAGATGAACAAATAGTTTAAATTACCATTGCCTTAAAGTTTTCTAACCCGTATAACTAACTGTTCATTAGCATTACGTATGCAGTGCAAACAGTACATACATCAGGATTGGACTCGTGGTCGGCACCAAATGAAAATTTAATATTTGATCATCTTAATTCCATTACGCGATCCTATATAGTGAATATTCAGAGGGTATCGTTAGAAACGTTCTGTATCAGCTCTGGTGTTAATTGTTTTTAATTAATTCTATTATACCTACTGTGATTTTACGAACAATCTTTGTTGAGTTTAGTGTTGTTTTATCTACTATAGCTGTTTTATGGCTGGTATCATTGTTAATACTTTTTCACAAAGAATAAGTTTTTTTGTCATGTCATCATTTTATCTCGTTAAGGTTCAATCAATTCTCCGTTGATTGTCCTTGACATAAACTTTTCAAACATCAGCAAATCGAACCATTAGTCTATCGACCTCCAAATCATTACCGTAATCTATAAAGACAGACAATGCCTTGAAACCTCTCAAATTAATTGCCGGCTCTTTGTCTACCGTCCCAAGGTAGGTGACAAGTTCTAATGAAGGTACAACCGTACAGAATTAATCCTCGAACAGACGATTACAAATTGACATTTCGTAAAATGCCGTGAAGCCCGCACCGGAAAATGTCGATGGTAATTGAATTTCTGATTGGCTGTAGTTGCAATGTTTGTTGAAAGTAACAGGTGTCAATTTCTATTGACGTATAGGTGCATGTACTAGTTTTCGTTGGAAATCGAAGCGAGTGTATTATGGAGTGAAATTGCTGCAGCTTATTTAGGTGGTATGTTCTTGAAATTGTAGTGATAATTTTGGTTGATGGTTTATTGCTAAGTGTTGTGATTTGGAACTGTATCGTGAGTTAGAATTTAGAAGAAACCAGCCAACGTTCGGTTTTCTCCTTATTTACCACTTTGCCTGTAATAGTGCCTCTACTGATCAAAGGCCTTTGTTTGACAGATATGAACATTACGTGATATGATCACCATGCTTTTTTGTTTTTTTAAGAATGGGAAATCATCAAATGACTTCTTCCGCTCTGGGTGGAGTAAAACCCATCCGTGTTCCTTCTAAAGCCCTTTGCGTTCCAGGGCCGCGGTGACTGTTTCGAACAAATTCCGCAAGCCTCGAACAAATTCCGCAACCCATGATCACCATGCTTGCATGATTCATTTTGGTGTTTTTCGAGAGCATTTTACTTTCGATACTCTTTATTATATTTAATTTATTGTTTTTGCACCTTCAGAATCAAAACCCTTGATAATTATTTTTAAAACAGAAACATCTTCGTATTCTCATAACTGACGAGTTAAAACAGATTCCCTGAATTTTCAATACTACCACCTATAGGTAAAAAATTATACATACAATACTCAAACAAATGGTTCAATTAGACAAAGTTAATATTGAACTAGATAATTATCTTGGTGTAAGGTAATTGTGGAGTCAAAGTGAGGCCCTCTGAGGGATGGGAGGTCTAACGAGGGAATTAAGTAATGATTATAAATGCCTATTAAGGGACAATAAGAAGTATTGGGATTCTTTGTTTGCTTTTGACCCCTTTATGGCAATCTTGGAATAGGGGTAATTGGTTTGTGATTTTGAGCAATTATGTTGTTAAGTGCTTATTTGTTCGTGCATCTAAATATATATGTGTCTGAGACTCTGAAAGCCTAAATCTTATTTTGGAGTCATTTTCTTTACCGTCATATTTTAATCTGGTTAAGCCTCTGATTTTGCTCTCTTCCCATAGTGACGAAAAACAATATCTATTTATTTTTTATATCACATCGATGACTTTTGTTCAAATTAACAGCATCCAATTACATTAATTCACAGACAAACAATACTTAATTTGAATTCTATTGCTTTTTAAAGCATTCGTGTTTCCTCCGCGCGTAAAACTTTATTCCCTATGGCGATCATATCTAAATAGTTTTCAAAATGTACTTTTTCCAACTGTTTATTATATTTTCTAGTGTGTATTGTATTAAGCAGTACATTATCCTTTTATTTCCTGTCGCCAGCCCGACCGTTAGATCGTGCTAAGCTCATAGAACTGCAAGTAACTTTCGACTTCAGAGTATAGAAAAACTAGGGCTGTCTACTTCGCTATCTGGAATATTTACTTTTCTGAGAGCCTTGCTTTATTTTGTATCAGTGTATTAAAATTAAATGATACCAAAACTCTACGATGGCGTATGGTGGATACCGTGGGTTTACAATAAATTGGCTTATCTTGCCATAATTATTATAATAGCCGATTAAATCACGAGGTTTTCATGCATAGGCGAAAGTTTGTGGGTGCTACTCAAATAGTTATCTGATTTATATATTGTTCATCAAAATGCTCCCCATACTGAACTTACGGCTTGTCATAATTATCGAAAAGTTCAACTCGATTGCTCTGGGAAATGTCCTATATTTTGCGAGGTTTTGTTAACAAAACATAAAGAAGATGGTTTTACGGTCAACTGAAAACATGGTATCATAAATAAAGAAAACCGAAAAATAAATTCAGTAACATGTCCAGTTATGTGTTTTTTATTCTCACTAGGCCAATTAAACAAAACCTCTGACCCAGAACCGCAACGCCACAAATAATGATGTACAAATAACAATCAGAATTTCACTCAACCGAAAATTTATGACTACAACATAAAACGATACACTGTAGCACTGTTACAACAAATCCACTTTTAACGGGGTGTTAATGAAAAACCACAACAATAATAAAGTGCGCACGTGTGGAGAGGCAACCCTACGGCGGCGGCCATTACATAAATAATGACGCCATGTTTATTGCCGCCATTTTGAAGACAAATGGTTAGTTATTACGGCGCACTCGGTTTTACATTCGCTAGCCGGGTTGGCAAAATTAAAATATTGTGTATTACTTATTTTTATAACATGTTTAACTGCGCTGGAGTCGATTTACTGGCAGTTTCGGATGTTGCTCTTTGTTTATGCCCTACTGAGTGCAGTACGTTGTTTTCCGAAAATAAATAGATATTTTTTTCATCCTCGTTAGGCTGTCTTTGTAACGTGTTTTATATGCCGTTGTAAATTTTCACATATCACTTAACGTTTACAAATGCGTTTGGGTTTATGGGCCTTTTGAAATTTATTTGTTTGTAACTAACTTGGGTAATAGTGGAGCTTGTATCGTTAAATGGTGTTTGTTATCCGGTTGAGAATAAAGGCGTGCTGAGCTGTCTCTGGTTGCAATAATTTACAGTTGCTCTTGATAAGTTTTAACACTGATAAAGCTTTTCCTTTTCTTTATTCTTATCAGTTACGGTAAACATAAATCCTATAAACAAAGAGACCGCCATTTTATATTTGTATTTTCAGTTTCATTTCAAGTTTGTTTCCAAAACCGAAATGAAGCAGATTTTTTTATTTAATTTTTAACATTTGCAAAGAATAGGTGACTTTGGGTGAACAGATGAAACAATAAAATAATACAGTTTTCAAATGGTTTTAATAGGAGTAATAAATACGATCAATTATGCACGTAGATAACATTTAGATTCAAATGTTATAGAATAATGCTATTCTGCCTCTATTAGCATTATTTTACTAACGTAACAAAATTGAACCCATTTCATTCACGGTTAATGAGTTTGGTTCAAAGAAATGTCACTCTGAAATATTAAAATTTGGTGAAGAACATTTTGTACATACTAACGAGAATTATGGTAGTATTGAAGTCTCATATAACATGTTTTATAATTATATTTATAACAACTTGCAAACTTATATTTTGATAAGACCTGCTAATACATTTTATCGGCGTTGAATTTAAAACTCTCTAAAATATTGCACAATTTTGAATTTTAACATATCCTCGTTAATATCCGTTCTTACTTAAAAATTCTATGCAAATACATACTGTCGTATTTATTTCTCGTTTATTGAAATTCCAGAACCCTGACATAGTGCTAGTCCACTATCTGAATGTGCCATACCCCGACGACAACAAACTCGCGACGGTGGCGCCGAACCTTGCCCTGTGGGCAGACAAGAAGGAGTGGACAAAGGACGAGCTCGTCATCCAGTTGAAGCCAATGTGTGAGTTTGCGATGAGTTTATAATCTTTAGAAAAAAACCCTGTTAGAAAAAAATGTAACGAGAACGGAACTAGGCCCAGTGTGTGCCTTGAAGAGCTCCTTTTCATATTTTTGTAAGGGTAAGGTAAAAAAGTCAAAATTGTGCTTAGAAAAGACTAAGGTTGACATTTTTTCCTTAAATTAATTCTAAATATTTTTACAACATAGCACTGAAATGTAATTTCATCCATCAAGCTAAAGTTCGAGTGTTAACGTAAACAAAAGCTTAACTTCGTGAATAAACATAATATTCCAGGAATATTAATTTACGAACTATAATTTCATCGAAGTAAAACATAGTTCATTTAACGCCACCCAAATGGACACCTTATGAATAAAATTACAAGATTCGTAAATGAGAAAGATGCCAGAACTCTCATCTTAGCTGTGGATCAACATAAATTTGAATAACTCCAAAGATAAGAATGTAATCAAAGGTTTTTTGCCACGAAAAATGTTAAAATATGAAATATATAGCTCTGCCATGTTTTTTGCACAAGGAAACGAAACTTTTGGGATTCTTGTATTTCAAAGTCTAATTTAGATTAATCTTATTTTGATTGGTATTTAACGAAACATTTTAGTCCCTTTGAATCACCTTTTAGAAAAGGTACAATATTGTCATCAGCCATTCTTGTAGGTCATCATTTTCGAATTTTGACTATATCTTCAGCTGCCAATCCAACCAGCATTACAATGTAACACTTGAAACCGTCAATTAACAACTTTTCAGACTAAAAAATCACAAAAATTGTCATTCTAACAGAATTCGAGAATTTAAAACACTGGAAACAAATTGAAACGCTGAAAGTTTTTGTTCCGTTGTTGAATATTTATGAAAACGGTGGCAAATATCAATTATGCATCGCGGTTATTAATCCTATCTGATCGGAATAACAATGCTGTTGTTAATTTAGGGACACCCTGTTATTGATTTCAGATTGAAAATTAATATTACAAGTGTTATAATGGAATCATTTTCGTTACCATTTGGGATGGAAATTAGGTTAATAAGTTATTTTTCAAATGAGGCTTGATAAATACGATTCGATTGAGATGGTTACGCGTCGAGAATTCTTGCATGGAATTAGCATGAACTTTAAATACAATGATTCTGCAATTTGGCTCGCGTTGATATAATTTTCAAAATGACATACCTTCCCTGTTGTCATTTTGACTACTTTTGAGATTATAATGTATGTAGTATTTCCTGTTTCAGTCTTCAGCGATGATAATCCCGACCAGAACAACGACTTGGAAATTTCGGTGAGTAAACACTATGGAAACTGAAATTAGTAACATAAATTACTATAATTAAAAATCAGGGCAAAATGTTTCAGAACTCGGAGACAGTGGAAGTTATTGTAACGCAACTCATGGATAGGCAGAGAACGGCAAGAGCTGCTGCGCTGGCGAGGCAGCTCGAGTGTAGCTGTCCTGACTCTACATGCAACGACTCGAGAAACTGTGCGCATTCCATGCGAAGGGTGCAAGCTGCAAAACCACCGCCTTCGGATCATCAAGTATCTTCGACCACCGGACCCTCTCCGAGACCAATGTCTCACCCACCACGGCAGTACACTAGGGACCACAGACCCGCCCAGCAATCAGCATCTCCATTACTTCTATCCTTAGGACAAATCCAAGGCGGTGGTGGTCTTTTAATATTGAATGGAACAAGCAACGGCACCCAGCAAAATTCATCCTTAGTATCTCCCCTCTCAGTGACGTCTTTCGTCTGTGAAGAACCCCGAGATAGGTACAGGCAACAGTACAAACCCACTTTTGTTTTAAAAAGGGAAATACCTGACAGTCAACCTGCAAGTGTACAAAATACAGAAATGAAAATAGAAATTGAGCCTAAAGAGGAAAAAATAGATGTTGATGTATTTGAAAGGAAGATTAAAGTGGAGCCCAGGAGTAGTAGAAGCCAGGTGATCGCAAGTGCGCCTGCAACTCCATCGAGATATCCCGATTTAGTGGAAAGATTAGAAAGTAAAGTTTTGACAGATAACTGTGATGATACTTTAGTGCTGCTCGGTACTGACAGCAATTTAGGTTCTAGTGGATTCTTTGATGAGACTCTTGAGTTGTCGCATGAAGATATTCAAAAGACATTGTCGGCTAACATGCCTACTTGTGAACTAGACAGGAACGGTGTGAGGCATACTGACACAGCTAATGTGATGGTGTCCGGGATAGATACGATGGATTTTATAGACAGTTGTGAAGTGGTAGCGTCGCCTGCTACAGGAGTAGATGATAACGTGTTTGTGAATCTGGACGCTTTTGATATGCTAGGAGATTTTCCTGAATTGGAAGTGCTGGATCCCAGTTCGATTTCAACGAATCCTGTGGTGAGTCGAAAAACATTTGGTAAGCCACCACATATGGCTAAGATAAATAAACCTTACTTAGCACGTGCTTTGGTTAAACCACTTGTCACAGTCGCATGTCTCAAACTAGGAGTAAAAGATACAATTTAAATCATAAACTAATGTACGTACTAATTAATGTTTATATATCTCGGCCTTATACTCGTAACGCATTTATCTTTTCTTCATTTTTGGCAGAATAATAATAAACTCACAAAATAACTTCCATAAAAGATTTTAACCATCCAAACCGTCGTTAAAAAAAGGATCACACTTCATCATTGTCAGCAGTATCTGATTCCATGACCATACCTAAGTTTTTGTTACATTCACTTATTATTTCAACAAAAACTGGGTAAGTAGACGGATTTAACCAACATAAAAGCAGTCCTTTTTTCTCAATTTCCAGACGTTATGCGAAAAGTCTCCTCCTGCTCCAGCGGCGGAAGACAGCAATGAGAAGATGCAGACGGAGAGTAGTAGCGAAGGAACTCTAAACATCACAGACTATTCTCCTGAATGGGCTTATGCTGAAGGTGGAGCGAAGGTGCTCGTAGCAGGACCTTGGACTGAAACGTCTGATTCATATACTGTACTGTTTGACAACTTCCCTGTGCCGTCGATATTGGTGCAGAATGGCCTGCTTAGGTGTTATTGCCCAGGTTAGTTTGGGCATGAAATTTCGTTACTATGGTTGACGCCAAACAAATTTGCAACTGCGGTCATTGACTAACCTTCTAGATTTAAATTGATATTCTGAATTAAAAAAAACGGAAATAAAGTATTAAAGCTGTTCTGAATTGACATATTTCGTGATCATTTCCATTTTCTAGTAATTAAAAACGATCATGGTTCATTTTTCGGGCACCTACGAAGAGATATGAAGGAAAGGTGTTATTAATTTTTTTTTTCGCTTACCATAAGAATTTATCATATTCAATGGATTATAAAACGCACAGGGCCGGTAGTTGTGGCGACACTTGGGGGAGGCCTATGTCCAGCATTTGCTGATGATGATGAATGGATTATGTAATAGGTCTGAATAAGAGCAAGAGCTTTCTGCCTCTCTTAGGTAGTCTTATCAAAAGCTCTGCAGGCCCAGCTGCTGTTAGAAATAAAGTAAAGAATTACGCAAAATAATATGATGTCACTTAAAATTTACCAAACTAAAAATATCCTTATTCACACTTTTCAAATAGTAACCTTACAACTTAGTTAGAATAAACAAGTTGTGTCATCTTTTATTTTGTTACATTTAATTTATGAAATCTTATTTATCTGTTCCAGCTCACGAGGCAGGTCTAGCACCATTGCAAGTGGCTCGAGCTGGTCGTGTGGTATCAGACACAGTGGTGTTCGAGTACAAACCGGGCCCTGCGCCCACGCCGACATCGCCCGCTTCCGCACCGCTGCCATCGCTGGATTTGAGGAGGTTCTCGCTGCTACAACGCTTGCAGCGGTTACAAGGTCGCTTGCAGATGAAGATTGAACCTGCTGATGAAAATAGTCAGGTGAGGATTTTTTAATATGAATAATACAACTCTTTTTGGTGGACAGTCAGTCCACCACAGGAAGACAGACCAATTTGTCTCAGAGGAACCCGTTTTTTATGAGAAATCATAAATTGACTCCTCCCGTTCTGGACGGAGTGGGAAAGTGTCAGACTTTTACCGACTAAAACCCACCCATACTTCAAATGCCTTTTGCGTTCTAGGGGCACGGTAACTCTTTCTAACAATTCCACAACCCTGGCAGGGTCACAGTTAGCGAATATAAGTAGTGCCAAACGATCAAAGAGAAAATAGTATTTTTAACCCCTGTGATGAGCCTGCCAGGGTTGCGGAATTTGTTTGAAAGAGTCACCGCGGACCAGGAACGCAAAAGGCTTTAGGAGGAACACGGATGGGTTTTAGTCAGTAAGAATCTGACTTGCCTTTTCGCTCCACCTAGAGCGGAAGAAGTCATTTGATGATTTCCTATCCTTAAAAAAAACCCCTGTGATAACTTATAAAGCCGTACTTCTAAATCCAGTACCAGTATAATTACGAATTTCTTTCTTAATCGTTTTTCCTTCAAAGTAACTAAACAGTTCCGATTTAACTGTTTCAGATCGAAGATGTGCAACTCTTCTCCAACCCAAAATTTGAAGAGCGTTTGGTTTCCTTCTGCCGGACCCTTAGCAACCAGTCTACTGGCAATGCTGAAGGCTACACCACGGAACCCAATGAAGATGGCTCCACTATCCTGCACTTGGCTGCTGCATTGGGGTACACCAAGTTGACCACTGTGCTGTTGAGGTGGAGGCAAGATGACACGAGTTTGGTGTTGGAGAAAGAAATTAACTTGGGTGCGAGGGATGGTGATAATTGTACGCCTTTGGTAAGTCAGTTTTAAGAATAGTTCTATCCTAATATATAAAATTCTTCCGTTACTGGTGACTGAGTGATTGAGCGGCTGAGTGACTGACAGACTACTCACAGCCGAAACTACAAGTCGTAGAAAGCGATATTTGCCATGTAGGTTCCTTAGGGAGTGTAGGGGAACGAGAAAAAATGGGATATGCGCGTACGAAGTCGCGGGCAAAAGCTAGTATTATAGTTATAAAAGCCACACGAGTTTCGAGGTTAAGCAAAGCTTGTCGAGGTCGGTCTGTGGATGGGTGACTATCTTAACATACCAATACTCATCCGAGCCTCGTGAATCACGTTAGTGGGTTGTTGGGGACAAAAAGACATTGCTCCACGTAATATACTGGAATTTAGCTGAATCTGGTTTTAATGTAAGCCGACCCTTATAGTTGGTATAAAAAGGCTAGGCAGATGAATAACAACTAGAATCTTGGATGAGGTCGCTCCATCGTCAACTTTGTCTCTGTCATCTATGACTTAGACTAGAGTCAAGAGCGAAACCATATTAAATTTAAAAAAAAAGAATCGCAATAGTACAAATATGTGGACTCATATGAATTCTCATGTCTCACTTACGAGTTGATTAATCTTGATTTAGAAAACATAGCAAGTATTTTATAACATTTAAATGCCTGAATGCAGATCTCCTCAATAAACTTGACCGCCTTCTAAATAACTGCATTCGATTTGTCTTTAATCTCCATAAGTATGATCATATATCCGCGCATCGCTCACTATTAAAATGGTTACCCATTCGTCAGCGGAGAGCTCTGAGGGCTTTGACTAGTCTGTTTTCTTTACTTAATAATCCGTCGTCTCCCTCTTATCTAACTTCACAAATTCAACTCATTTGTTCTGCCCACAGTAAAAATCTTCGCTCTACCAATAATCGCCTTCTACGATGTCCCTCTCACCGCTCTGGGTTTATCCGCTCCTCTTTCTTTGTTCAAGCGATTTTCCTCTGGAATGCGCTCCCTCTGAGCATCAGGACGGCAACAAGTCGGTTGTCCTTTAAGGTGAAGGCACGTGAGGCATTTAAAAGTTATTGATGTTTCACAAAAAAGTGTTAAAAATCTCAACAAATATGGAGTTGTGAGCGTTTTCAAATGTTTGGTTTAGACAGAGACAGTATTAATGGCCTGTGTCGGCACTCGCAAGTCACGCCGTAGTTGATTTGCGCTACCTAGTACAAACGACGGTTAGCGTGATAAGGATAAAAACCACAAGCGGGGCAGTCTTTGGGGACCGTGTAANCATGATTGACTATGGTGATGTGTGCTACTACGACCTGAATGCAGATCTCCTCAATAAACTTGACCGCCTTCTAAATAACTGCATTCGATTTGTCTTTAATCTCCGTAAGTATGATCATATATCCGCGCATCGCTCACTATTAAAATGGTTACCCATTCGTCAGCGGAGAGCTCTGAGGGCTTTGACTAGTCTGTTTTCTTTACTTAATAATCCGTCGTCTCCCTCTTATCTAACTTCACAAATTCAACTCATTTGTTCTGCCCACAGTAAAAATCTTCGCTCTACCAATAATCGCCTTCTACGATGTCCCTCTCACCGCTCTGGGTTTATCCGCTCCTCTTTCTTTGTTCAAGCGATTTTCCTCTGGAATGCGCTCCCTCTGAGCATCAGGACGGCAACAAGTCGGTTGTCCTTTAAGGTGAAGGCACGTGAGGCATTTAAAAGTTATTGATGTTTCACAAAAAAGTGTTAAAAATCTCAACAAATATGGAGTTGTGAGCGTTTTCAAATGTTTGGTTTAGACAGAGACAGTATTAATGGCCTGTGTCGGCACTCGCAAGTCACGCCGTAGTTGATTTGCGCTACCTAGTACAAACGACGGTTAGCGTGATAAGGATAAAAACCACAAGCGGGGCAGTCTTTGGGGACCGTGTAACTTTTTTTATATTTTGCACCAATTTATCGTTCAAATACGTATGAATTCGTGTACACCTTTGATCATAGTATCCTCTTCCTCCTTCCAGATGGTAGCAAGCGCAGCTGGCCACATAGAAACAGCGGTGGTGCTGGCTCGCTGGAGCGCCGGCACCAGACGCGAGGCGGGAGCGCGCGGGGCCGCGGCCGCCGCCAGACGTGCGGGCCACACCCACCTCGCAGCTCTGCTGGATAGGATACATCCACCGGCTAAGGATGGAGTCTTTCTAAAGCCACATAGGTGAGAATATTTTTTTTTTTTATGACATCAAAGTAACAAGCAAAAAGGTGAATATTTATGTTACGTTCAAAGACCGAAAATGCTCATTGAGCGAAAAAATTGCTCACGTGTTGTGGCGTGTTGACCAAATGGTCATCGCAATTTTCGCGTCGTATCACTTAAGAAAACGGCTACAACTTGTTGAAGAAAAACTATGACGCGTTCTGAGCCCTAACTGATGCAAAAACATCGCGAAAGAGGTTGTTAGGTTTGAGGAAACTCAGGGCATCCCGTCACAGGTAGGTTAGGTTCCTTAAAACCTTGGAGAAAGAAAAAGGAGTGAAAGAGTTAGGCTCAAGGTGATCGAGAATATCAGAGCCCTGTCGATACAACAAACTTATTTCGCAATGTGGTTGAATCAGTTAGGGTTCAGACCGCGTCATGGCATTTCTTCATTTCCACAACGCGTTGTAGCCATTTTCTTTGTTGTGACCAATTTTGTCTAAGTGCGGAAAACGGAGTCCCTACTCTACTCCCATTTGTTGCACTTTTACACACACAATTTGTTAACCAAGTTACCAGCATTAATAAAATCAGTATTCTCACTTAATATACCTTATCGCCTTCGGAACAATTATACTTCATGGCTTCGAATCAGGGTTTAACTTTATTTGATTCTCCATTTAACTACTGAAATGTCGCGTGCACCCCATAGATGCATAGACAAAAAATTCCAAAAAAATATGTAGTAAACACTACAGATTTAATTTATATGTATTCCTTTGTAATTTTTTTATTTAGGGAATCAACGTTCAATTTTCAGATTTTCATATACCGTCACTCCTGATCCTTAGAACGTGCTATTTATTTATTTAAATGCTAAATTGTTACATTTCTCTGTTCCAGTTTATCCCAAAAGAGTCGCGCCGGCAGTTTAGAGAGCAACCTGGTGAAGAGGCCGTCGATTGACTCTGGAATTAATATGGCCGACGCGTTCAGATCCAGCTCAGCCATCGACAAGGACAGCAGTTCCTCTGCTAGGTAACACTTCACTCTCATTGATCATGAATGCAGTTTTATTATTTTTGCATGACTGTGACTTTAGTTCATGAAATTCGTCAATCATTATTCAAAAACGCGACAGTCCTATACTGACAAAATAATATGTATTAAAATACTGATAAATTGAATTTTTAGTAAGGATCGACAGAGAATATCGTCAATTTTAATTCGCCAAAATCCTGATATTTTCAGATGGGAACGAAGCATGTCGCTACCTTTAGATTCTGATAACTCTGAAGACAGTCTTGGCGATTCGAAGATTGGCAGACGTATGGACCTGGCCCTCTGTAAGTCTTTGAACCACTTCGCCTCATTCATAGTCGATTCGTTTTTCATTTGCTGGTTATTTTATATCGGCACGGCAGC
The DNA here is from genome assembly GCA_002192655.3 of Mamestra configurata. Taxonomy (NCBI): domain Eukaryota; kingdom Metazoa; phylum Arthropoda; class Insecta; order Lepidoptera; family Noctuidae; genus Mamestra; species Mamestra configurata. Next base: position 104,938 of record NDFZ01005346.1, on the reverse strand, counting down.
TGATGACTTCTGAATGTCCTAACCTTGGTTTTTGGTTTCGGTCTACGTTTCCTTTAAATGGTGACGGTTTGTTCGGCGATATAACTGGTCAAACGTGTGAGTTCTACACTGCGAGATTGTGACAGTTATCAACTTCTCGAAGCATTTTTAGCCGTTGAGTTGAACAAGAAAACGTTAATAAACGTTCTTGTTTATATTTTGAAATCACAAGTTTTCATAAAGAATTCCGAACGGGATGATCTAAATATAATTTTAGCTAAACTTTCAATCACAGCTGGTTCACTGAAAGCAAGAAAACAATTAGCAAAAACAGTAGCTTCAGACATTTAGTTCGTAGCTTCCCTTCCTTCTTTTCAGATAAGCAACAAAAACATAACTTTAGAGACCACGTCCATTTTCAAAACATTTGATTTCGTTCATAAAAGTGATTTGAACGTGAAGACGTCAGTAGGCTCACGTCGTTTGACCGGTAAGGCTCCGTAGCGGCTTAGCGGATTGTTGAGCGCGGTGGTTCCGCAGGCGAGACGGTGCCGCGCCGCGCGACCAGCCCGCTCATAGACGTGGAGACGCTGTCCGACCACGACGACGCGCCGCCGCCCGCGCGCCCCCGACCAGGTCAGTGTCTCTGCAGAGAAACGGTATAGACTGCGGTACCTAACGCGACACTCTAAACGAAGATTCGCTGAAGCAGAATCTTGTTTGATGGAAAAAATTCAAAATTTATTAATGTTTAACTCAACGACTAACTAAAATATTCCAAGGAAGAGATTTTGCTTTCGGTTATTTTCTGATTTCAAATTCTAAATTCAACAAAATCACGATTATGATTTACCGAATTGGCTTCAATTATATTTCTTCAAATATTTACTTTAAATATTTTGATCTATCCTGTCTTCCAATTGGCAATTTTTTACTATCCGTAAACGTTCTATACCATTTCGAGTCGCAGCATCGATAACTCCGCTCGTCCTATTTGTCGATGTTGTGTATGTAGTAGTTGCATTGCCTCCCTCTTCTTCTAACAAAAGTTGTCTATATATCTTTGTCTCCCTCTTTGTCGCCAGTCTGTAGCCCTTGTTCACTGTATGTCGGTAGACCACTTGTAGTTTCTTCTGTACTTTGTGTTCCAATATGAGCGGAGTTTCCCCTTGAGTGTTTGTTGTCTGTAGTATCCTTAAACTAAACTGAGTTTTATTTTAAGTAACCACTAAAGTAACTGTTTCAACCGATGAACGCATGCTATAAACAAGTATCTCATTTACGGGGTTAATAAAAAGCACTTATTGCTTCGAAAATAAAGTTCGGTTTAGTTTATTCGATGTTGTCCTTCGATGTCGCTTTCAGTGGTTCGTATCGGTCTAGCCACTATCACTGTATCACAACCAAATCGATTGGCTTCTACTTCCAATTTCAGTACACAAGACTACGTTGTTCAGTCAGTACACTTGTTTTCAAAAAAACGTGACAATTTCAACACTGCATGAACGCTAAACGCTTGCATGAGTATTTAGAGGCTTTTTATGTGTAGATGATTTTTACTGATTGCCATTGTTTGAGGTAAGTTCTTTGGCAACAGTTTTATCGTGCACTGTTTTCTCATCACACTTTTTATTGTTTGATCCTTGTATTTTCTTCATTTTCGGAAACCCATAACCCCATTTAGATGTTAAGTTCTTAATATTAACATTTTCTGTAGGTACACACATCGTTCAAAAATAGACTTAAGTTCGGAATATTATCAAATGTAACATTTGTTTAATCAATTTTTTTATGTAATTTAACCATGATTTTGTATTGTGTTGTAAGTTTTCATTTTTACATGATTAATTATAGTGCGAGAGATCAAGATACCTTGTTTTATTCGCTCAACCACAATATGGTTTTATGTAGATGACTTACAAATGTCATCTAGTTGTATAAATATTGATGAAAATATAAACACTATTTCAGTTTTAATCACTTATTGTTATAATATTTTCATTAGTACCTATGTCTACATTATTTTATGTTTAAATCGTGTCACCTTCCAGACGTTACTTTCAAAACGCGCTCAGTTCATTCTAAAGCAAGAACTGGATAACCACTTTGACTTTTTGATAAAGAATTAACTATTATTTGGAACCAAGCGTTTAGAAAGTAATACCCCATTAACCATATTATTCTATTTGATGTCAGCTATTTAACTGTGTGTGTAGACTTCTGACAAAATTCTACCAATGTATACGACAGATTATGACAAGTAAACAATTTAAAAATATGATGGGTTACCTTTCTATGGTGGCAAAGTCTTGAACACTTCAAATTAAAAAGTTAAAACAAGATTATATTGAACGTCATGATTTGTTTCTAAACTTATCTTCAGACGACCAGTTCAAATTCTCGCATACGATCCAAAAACTTTAACAAAGCATGATAAACTGTTCGTTTGAAGACAGTTAAAATTGCTACAATGGTGTTAAAGTCATTTGAATTAATGTTATAAGGTTCCACTTCATAAAATCTTTTCAGGGGAGCAGGATGACCGGGTGTTCACGCTGGCGGAGCAAATCATAGCCGCCATGCCAGAGCGGATAAAGGTATAAAAATGCGAAATTATATTAATTTAACACTACACACAAAATGGCATAGAATCGGATTTACTGTCATTGCTACTCATACCAGTCAACCTGTGGTTGATGCAGAGACAAATAGTGGTAGGTTCGTGCAATATAGACAATACAAAAGCCTTAAAAAGAGTTCTTTATATTACTTAACCATTCGAACCTATTTTAGTTCATATGGTAAGGAAACTTGATCAAATTTGAAAGCAGGTTGATTTATTTAAAGTCATGATAAAATCTTAAATTGTCGAGAAAATAGTGTCAATAAAAAAAACTATAAGAATTGGTTTCTGATAGTATGCTGGTATTCGAAAATACTATACAAATCAATAAACTCAGAAAAAACTGTATTGAATACAGAACGTCTGTACGTGGTCACTATGGTCATCTACAGGCTTTAAGCCTTTTTGGCCACATACCAAAGCTTCTTGGGGTCAAAGATACTAATCACAATTTCCTTTTAGAACGAAAGCTCATCTCTGCTGACGGGTTGCGGGCTAGACAGTGGCAGCGGAGGAGGCGAGGACACACTGATGGTACCCCTACTGGACGACACTACCACCTTTAACAGTGACTTTACTTTTGAGTTCTGCGACAATACTTACAGGTAAGCGTTCCATCACTTTTAGGACCGTATTATGAAGTACTGTAACGTTACAAAAAGAGATAGAAATGTATGTATTGTTTACATTTATCTCTTTCAAGACAACATAATACGGTCCTTTAGTGTCGTGTGTATATTGATGTTGTGACCCATTGTTTTTCCTTGTATGTATTATTCCTACTATCCTTCTATCTCTTTTGGTTTTTTCTTCTTTCTTGTTCTGGACGTCGTCTGCAGCAACGTTAGCTTCGAGTTTGGCTACAACTACTATAGGTTTGGGTTTATTCTATTTTAAGCACAAACTTATTCTTTTTTTATATTATTGGTCATTCTGAGTTTATCTTTTAAGACGTTTTAAAACATCCACTTGGCTTCATAAGTTTCGATAGACATTTGAATGTTTGATTTGTTTTTTTTTATGGTTTTACTCATTTATTTACTTCAGTTTTGGCGATTGCAATTTTGACTCTTAAAAAACAGGAATTAGTTAGCTAAACTGAAATAGATGATCGAATAAAACATTACATGAGTATTTATAAGTTATTAGCTTACTTTATTTTTTATTTAAAAAGTTTTTCATCATCATCAGCCTTGAGCAGCCATCACCTTCGGTCACAGGTCTCTCCAATCACACACATTTAACTTGATCCCCGGCTTCTCTCATCCAACTGCTACCAAAAGTTCTTTTACGCATTGAAATATTCTATAACATAATTCTTTGTTACCCAGGTACTGCGGCGGCTCTACTCCTTGCTCATCAGGCTCAGTATCACCTGGCTCGGCAGCGTTGTCCCCGCCACCACCGTCACCTCGGTCTGCATTGTCGCACCCACCATTGTGTACAACCCCATCGGCCACATTGCAGGAGTTCCTCAATGCTACCACGCATTTCTCTAATCTTACGTTGAACGGTGAGTTGATTTTATCTGGAAACAGACGTGAAATTTAAAATAAATGTATGAATCAAAATAAAATGAAATTATCTTCAGAAGTTCAATGATGAAAGGCTCGAAACTTTTTTTTAACTTTTTGATTTTGATGTTGCTTGTGGATTGCTTACAATGTATGCAATATTAAGATCGGAGGCCATTGGATTTAATTCTATATCTCATATGATTTTTGTTCTAAATCATTCTGAGGAGCTTGATGCTAAGTAATAATAGCCGCATCGGCATGAACTGTAAGGTTAATAATAATAATAAAAGATCCTTTATTTCAGGCAACTAAGGCTCATAAAACAAAATACATATTTAAGTATAAAAACAATAACAATAAACTTTTGACTGGCCGGTTGGTCGAGTGGTTAGTGACCCTGACTGCTAAACCGGAGGTCGTGGGTTCGTTTCCCACCCAGGACAAATCTTTGTGTGATGAGCATGATCATTTGTTCTGTGTCTGGGTGTAATTTGTCTATAATATGTATGTATTTAGAAATATATGAGTATGTTTATCAGTTGTCTGGTTGCCATAGTACAGGCTCTGCCTAGTTTGGGATCGGATGACCGTGTGTGAGTTGTCCCAAGATATTATAAGTTTATTATAAGTTTTAAGTAATACATATTTTAGAAACAAAACTTATGAACTACTGCACACGAAGTGACAGCGTCGTGTTACGTTGTGAGTTGTCGCACAGCCGGCCGCAGAAACGCCGATACAGCACACCTTTCGGTCAAAACTCTTCCGTGAGGAAGGTCACCAATGATGAGTCGGAACGCAAATGCAATGCAATGCTTGTCAAATTCCGTCCGTGGGTGACTATCTGTCATATGCCGAGTTGCCTCCGTACTTCGGAATACTTTCCGGAAAAAAGGCTTAATGTGCTCGTTAAGCCGTTGGTCCCGGCTGTCATTTGCTCATCTTTGACAATTGTCAGATGCCAGAAAAAACTGACACCAGTCATGCAAAGGAGAATTGTGTTAACCAGTTACTGGGATGTAGCGGTCAGATAGGCCTTCGTTCGGTATCCAGCTGCATCCAGTTAGACTGGAAGCCGACTCCAACAAATAAAAGGCTAGGCAGATTGATGTTCAGGTGATTATTGTAAAACATTACTTAAGCCCTCTGAATTCCTCAGACCGCGAACAACGCGAGCTATACTCAGCAGCGATCACAATCCAGAAGGCTTATCGCCAGTACCGCGGAAGACAGCTGCAGCGACGAGCTGCGGCCGCCGCCATCACCATACAGAACTGCTACAGGAGATACAAACAGGTGCGTATATAAAAGGAAATCGGCATGTCATCATCATCATCACTTCAGCCGAAAGACGTCCATTGCTGGACATACGCCTCCCCCAAGTGTTGCGATATCGATCAGTCCTGTGTGTCTCGCATCGGAGTCATCGGTGAGGTAGAACACGGCCCACTCTTCATTGGGAGGTAGCCAAAGTCTCAGATGTGATAAGACTATTGACTGATTTATGTGCTAAACCCAGCTGTATCGAGTTAAAAGAAAATAGTGCCTTAAATGTAAAATACATACGGTTATTCAAACCTTGTCTTTAACAAACTTTTATCAGGTTTTTTCAGCAGTTTCGATCTAAACATCTCTATGATGAAAAAAAAAGCCTCTTTGATGGATCTTTCTTAATTAAGTAAAATTATTTTAATCAATGTCTTATCAGAAACGAATTTTGACTATTACTACTAAACATTAAACTGTTAACTAATTGTTGATACCACACTGAACTGGTTCAATAACTAAATCAATTTGCAATTTATCTTCGATTTTGTGTGCACAGTTTGCGTACTTGAAACAAATGCACGCCGCAGCGACGGTGATACAGCGCGGCTACCGTGCCATGCGTGCGCGCAGGATGGCGACCACACCTATCAAGTAAGTATGACGATAATTTTCATAAATATTACCTTGAAAAATAGACCTTAGAATTTAAAGATAGATATATATGAAAGGAATAAGTAATAGTTAAAAATGCAACGGAAACCAAGTATATCGTGTAAATGGTATAATTGCAAACTGCAACGAAATTTGTAATAATATGCATAAGATACGGCATATCCAAGCTCCCAATCACCTTGACCCGAATTCAAAGTATTGCAATTGCTTTGACTTAAACATTTAGACTTATCGCCTACGATGCTATCATCTTCAATAAAGATAAATAAGATTTAAATCAACCTTCGTTTCAACAGGAGGACATACTCACAGAGGCGTCAGAACCAGGCGGCGAGGAAGATCCAACAGTTCATGAGGCAGTCGAAGATCAAGTAAGTGGTAGCTTTAATTTGAACACTGGTTTTTCAAACTATTTCAGAAAAACACAGGATAAACTTGCATCAGCTAAGATGCCAGTATTCTGTCACTTAGATATTTTGTAAATTATGTGCAATGGTTTGTGCTTTTTACATCTGATGAAGTTCCATCTTCAAAATACAATTAAGGTAGCACTAACACTTGAAGGTCCAGTAAGAAGTTAAAAAGTCTTGTGTATTTTCAGCGTTGCCAGATTTCTTAGGTTTTAATGTTATTGTAAATATTCAAAAATGGTTTGGCAGCATTTTATTTTACTCTTTCTTCGTCTTGACTCATCTGATGCCGTTTTGCCTGCTTTACAGTATTTTTTAGATTCTCAATATTATCTAACAATTAAACCTTTTAAATGTTGTAACCAATTCCGTGACAAGTATTCAACTATACGTGGCTATTAACGTATTCGTTTTTATATGGACCTATGAATGAAAAACTCTCGGGAGATTCCTATTTGTCGCAAATAAGCAATAACATGATAATCCAGAAAAAAAATATTCAATTCGTTTTTATTACCATGGAAATGTTATCAAATATTAGAACATTTTCATTCATTTCAGTTATCAAACCTGTGATTGGTTAAATAAGTTTTCAACAGCCAATTGCATCACTTGACTTTTCTTTAATTTGTGACGGCTCAATTTTTTTTCCTAAGAAACCGGAGGTTAAGGTTTAAAAACTTCAAACACATTGTTTTTCAAATCGCCAATTTAGGTTGTCATGTTATTGCTTATTTGCGTCCAATATTTGTATGCTACATACGGAGCAGATTCCCAATTTTGCTTGATCGAAACAAATTAAATACCGACAGTTCATAATATATTATGTCGCATGAGAATGCTTTGACTCGATTTTATTGAAATTCTTTCAAAGGGTTGTACCGTATTGATTCATTATTGTGCTCCTATTTGAACTCCGTTGTCTTCGGATTTAATGTGAATTTTAATTAGTCTCATTTCATGATGACTAGTCAGAATACTCATTTCTTCTAAATAGATGAAAACAACATTCCCCGAAAAGAAGCCATTAAAAAGGCCGTAATTGGGTAATAAGGCTCTAGACAAAACAACTAAACACAAGTTTAAGTGTTTTTATCAGAATGTGGTAAATTGATCTTCGTAAACACAGTTTCCGAGAAAAACGTAATGAGAATCAAGTAAGTTTGGGTTGACATACCTATCAAATACGCTTTTGATATAAATTATACTTTCAAAAACTAATTATCAATTTCGATTCATTCCCAACCCAATTATTCAACCATTGAAAGTAACATGAGCCACAAAAAGAAAAATAAATTCAAACAAAATAATACAACGCATGTCTTCAATGTCAGACCTTTTCATAAACTCAATAAAAAGGCGTTCAAGCCACTAGGCATTGTGTACCGTATAATAAATATTATTTACAGAAATAATATTCCTTCTGTATCCAGTGGAAACCCTGAATTGTTTACCCGGAACTAATATACCGACTCCATTATGCCACAACGGAAGGGCTAAAGCCTTTTGAATGGGAAGGAATGTAAAAATATGATATATTATTTGTGAGGAAAGAACGCTTCTCAATCTTATTTCTGCGTTTTATAATTTAGCGTGGTTCTGTAAGTTACTCTGCCTCTGGTTTTATCGAGTTTATTTGTTTAATCGAGCTATAGTGAAGGTGTTATTTCAATCAATGTTTTATTATCTTATCAATTTAATGTCGAGTGCGTTTGTGCAAGGCACATGACAAAACTTGCCATCCGATGTATTGATTCCCGGAATCATTTACATCCAAACTTATCGGTTCACTAGCCACTCAGTTGTCATTAATATTCGTCATCATCTATATATGTAGATTCATGAATCACCATTTCAGTTGAAAGACGTCCTCATAGGCTTGCTCCAAGTGTCTCCACTACTTACTTTAAATTACTTCATAAATAACCTTTTCAACACATTTGCTCAAATAATGCATTAACGAAGCTGAAAGTTAAAAAATTACGAACCATACAATGAAACGTGCGGTGAAATAGGTACTCTCATCTGAGTACCAATTTTACCGCACTTGTCTTTGTATAGCGCCGTGCGTTTCCTTCACGGTTTTTTTTGTAATTTCTAAAAAAAAAGTATAAGAATTCAACCAAGGAGTTACACATTACTAGAATAAATAAACTGAATGATCGAACCTCCTTGGAAGCGCTTTTGCTCAAAACGTTTGTCTCACTTGAATACACTATAGATTGTTGCGACTTTCCAACTGATATCTAAAAACAAAAGATTTGGTTCATTACCTGTTGTACTGTTTTTTCGCAAATGTGTTGAAAAACGTTGTACGACACACGTGCGGAAATTGGTTTTTACAAACTCGTGACTGTGGTAAGCCCTCGACTACGTCTCGGGTTTACATTCGTCTACTCATTTGTAAAAACCAACAAAACATCCCTAAACAGCAAAATTAGAGGAAGTTGGTTACATAAAATTACAAGATCATCGTAATTGTCAACCTTTGGCGTTCTCCGTTCTTCTATTTTTAGAACATAATGGGTCCCTTTTTGTGGTCTTTCCCTGAAACGGTTTATTGTGTTTGTCTTGTTATTTTAAAGGTCTTCCGGGATTTTGTGGGTTCAGTTTTAATTCGGTTGTTCAAATCTGGTCTTTAATGTTTTAAGTTAATGACGAAAGAGGATTTAATTGCTTCTTTTATCTAAATATACGAGCAATAAAGCTTATTGTGTCTTTGTGTTTGTTTTATGTTGTTTACTTGTAAGTTTTATATTGATGCGCAACCAGTTCATGTTGGTTTAAGTTGTGAAGGTCAATGTTATGTAAGCACGCAGTATAAAGATATGGACAAATGGAGTCACACACTCACAAGTAGTCACAAACAACCTAAATTAGAAAAAAAGAGGGAAAGGGATATCCAGTTTTGCTATGTGACTCACCGTAGAAAATCGTTAATTGAAACCTCTCTCTGAAAATCTATGCTTTTCAATCAGAATGAATTCACCCAGTCAAATCAAACTTGGATTAACAGCAAAACAATTCAAAACCAATAAATGTTGTCGGATCCCAATATTTGCACAACTGAGAAAGGTCAAATTAATGCTAAAAGGAATATAACTTTCATGCAAAATTGTAGACTCACTTTCTAATTTTCGATATCCAAATATATCTGTTTTAACGAACGCCAGAGATCGTTTCGAAAGAACAACTTTTGAGCTCTAAACTTCCTCAAGGTTTTAATAAGAAAGTTAAATATTACACGGAGTTAGTTTTGGTTGAATGATATAACTTCATCAATGTCTACAACATTGTTGAAGTTTATGATTCACGATATCAGAAGTTAGAAAGATGAGAAAGAAAATATAATGGCGGTAGATTAAAGTTAGTTATTTCCTTCCATAATACCACAAGAACATAGCATTAAATGTAAAAATTCATCAGATGGTAAAAAAGGAATTGAAAATACCCGGAACCAGAAACGTTTTGAATGACTCTATAAAACAATTCTATCCTTCAAATAAACCAAACAAAGCGAAAATTCATCAAATATTTCCAACAATTAAAACCTTTATTCGTTGCTTCCATCGTAGTCAATGCTAAATTAATTTCGGCTACTGGCTCGTTCCCGATCCCTCCCGAGTAATCTAAGCCCGACACAGTTTGTACTTTATGAATGAAACATTTTAGCTTTTCTCGAAACTTCTGTATCTGCGGCGGATAGATAAATCAACTGTACCCAAGTTTGTTTCTTGCCTTCGATAAGAGAATCTTTAGAGCATGATTTTGTTAAACTTTTAGACTTGTTGTTTTATTAAATTAAAGGAAGGTTTTTGTTCAAGCTTGTTTATTCGAGTTTCGTGAATATTCAAAGCTTAGCCTGTTTGGGTGGAAACGTTTTCTTGAAGTCTGGTAAACTGGTTAATGTTATTATGTTTTTGTCTGGTTTCTTCAGATAGTACACTGCCATTATCTTGTTGTTTTGATTCGTAATGATCGACTGGATTTGGAATTTCAAGTGGTGAAGCATGGCAACTATTTTTGTCTTCAATACAATAATTTTATATATTTTCTTACCTGCAATCGAATTTTATTTAATATTCCCAAAACTATTTTCACGCTGCACAGTACATGGGAGGAATTTACTACCAACGTAAGTAGTGTGTGTATTTCGTAGTGAAATCCAACATTTGTTTTTTCATTATGCTCTTGAGAGTAAAAAACGGAATATATCTGTGAATGCTAGAATATTTGCAATGTCATTGTCTTCAGTGTTTAAATACTAGTAGATAAACAATGTTTTAATATATGTATATCTCCCCGATTGTGACAGGTTGCAGAACGCACGAGCCGAAAGCGTGAGGGGGGCCCGGCGGTCGCCGGATGTCCGCCAAAGCTCGTTGCCGCGCATCACCAGTACACCACCCACGCCAAATAGGTAGGTCGCTATCATCGTCACTAACATTGTCATCATTACCAACTATGTTAGCATCATCGTTAACAATATCAACGTCATTAATTACATTACATGAGTATGTGATTTAAAAATCAACAAGAACTTAAAGAAATTTGCCTACTTGCATGTTTTGTAATTTTTAAAAATACAAAATTTGTAGAGATTCTTTTTTTATATTTTTTTTCGAAGTTTTAATCATAATATTAAATTTAAGAGAGACAAGTTTTTAAAGTAGTCCTTGAAGGAAGCGATTCTAATGCCAGTTTTAATCTTTTAGGATTGTTGATTACCTTGCTCCTGAATCACCAATGAACGTGGATGAAGATCTTCTTCTAGAGCTACTATTTAAAATCTGACCACGGCAGCTATTCAACGGACACTATCAATTCCTTAAACTATATTCATTTCTATTCTATCCTCAATCGGAGGTTTTCCTTTATCCTTAATTTACAAGTCGATATCTTTAGTTGGAGTATGTTGTGATTTTTTACATCGAGTATTTCAAATTACGCGTTATCGCCAACTGCCTTTCACATTATCAAATATACTGTCTGATGTAACTTAAGCTAATTTCACAAAACAGGTTTCTTATCGGAGTTGTGAACTGACTCAGGCCTTGTCTATTTGAAATGTTTTAACAATTCTTTTGTATATATCGTATTTTATTGTACGAAAAATTTTGACTATCACGTTTCGCCGTTTAGATTTATTTTTCTGAAACAACACCAACGTTATGATTTGATACCGTTTCAATTGATTGGTATGTTAGAACGGATTTATAATACGCGAAACTGTTGTTTTCGTACTTCTCATATAAATCTTCGCAGTTCCATCTGCACATAATACTTAATAGACGGATTATAGCAACACGTGTGACTCTAGGAAGTGATTATGTTTTCCTTAGAAATGACTTGTTCAGAGTTTAGATTTCGATTTATTCTTTATTTTAAACTCTTCAGGTCATAGACAGGGTTATATTTAGTATAAATTTTATCGTATTTGTATTATATTTTCATAATGTATTTTTGAGATATTTGTTTAGAACATTTATTGGAATCATATTTTTGAAAACTCTAAATTGGATGTAAAGTAATTAAACCTAGATCATCAAACGTATTGGCTGAGAAAAATTCGCAAGACTTGACGCAAAATTTTTGAAAATTCATAAAATATCTACAAAAATGTTTGCGTAACATTTGACTTTTGCGATTCACGTCAATTGCAAAACGATTTGATAATTAATTTTAATGTGAAACAATCAGTTGTTTTTGTTTGAGCTTGTTCGAACTTTAGATCGAGTCAAAACTTAAATTATCTTATATGAATGATTTCAGCAATGGAGTTTAAAATATGTAGGTTAAGTACAAATTCAAATTATTAAAAGCCACTGTTCTTATAAAGTAGATGCACTTAGCGTATAATACAATAAACCCGACGAGCTGTGAGTATTTTGAGATTTTATCGTATTTAAGAGAAATAAAAGTAATGACGCGGTTACTTTCAGTCGACAATTTACAATAGGTTTCATTCAAGCCTAAATAGTTTTAATTCTTTTAGTCTATGCAGTGAAGATAAGCCTTAGATATCATCGAACATGTTCTACGATCTTTGAGACTCCCCTTAGATTAGATCTAATCTTTTGAGAGACCTTCGACCGTGTTACCAATAGTTTGTTTTATGTTCGTTCTTCGTCTTATTTCACCACGATATCTTTAAGTTTGTATTCCTCCTCCCCTAGTTCCTATTCCAATAAGTGCGGATCCTTACTATGACCTTTCATCAACTACTTACATCTACTCTTAGTTCTTTAGATAGTGAACTATTGTTTTAGATCCTCGTTATGCTAACGCCGTACTTACCTAGCGTTCATGAAGAAATAAGGTTGTGCACCACTTAAATATAGAAAATAAAAACCTAAATATTCCCTTTTTCTGAATTCTCTGATATTTTAACGTAGTAAAAATAGTAAAGTTTTATAGTATAAGAAATAATAGAATAATCATAGCTTAACCATAAGAAGACGTGCTACAGTCGAGATATTTTCGATTCGTATTTTTATAAAGCAAAAGTTTCGAACGAATAAGGACGCTTTGCTTGAGCAGGGCCCTGGTACATTGAGTTATCAAATTTACTTCAACTATTCCTTTTAACTTTGTTTCTTTCATTAAGTTTTATGTTATTTTATTTAGATTTAATTTTTATTAAAAATTCTTACTCATTCTGTAATTTTTAATTCAACTGTTCGTACATTCCGATATATTCCTGTTTATTTAGATTTTGAGAGGCCCAGAGTTGAAAAAGTAGGTAAAAAAGGTTAGTTGATTCGCAGCGAAACTTAAAATTTTTCTCCGTTCAATGTCGAGCGGTGTTTTGTTGAGAATGAACCAGCGTTTTTTCGATTAGAGGAAAAATAAACACGCGACGAGGATTGAGACAAACCGTCCAGTTGTGGCGGCTTTTGCACCCCGGTAGCGAACGGCAAAAGTCGCAAATATCGCGGGTTTGCACACACTTGGCGTGGTGGCACGCGCGGGCTGCGGGCTGCGCGGGGCGGCCGGGGGCGCACTAATACAACACGTATATTTCATATTTTTGGATCGCTAATTTTAAGATGTTATATTTATATATGTATATGTAGTAATGGCGGGTACGATACCAGTATTTCGAGAAGTATTGCGCCAAAAGTTTTGATGTATTAATTTTCCATAAAAGTTATTCTATCATTTCTGTCTTAATTTTCGAACAAATAGTTCGTTTAGCTAGTGGTCATGCGTATACCTATATTTTTAGATAGCGTGCACGATTGCTTCTGGAGCGCTGATAAAGTTATTAAAATGCGAAAACGGTGGAATATGAACAAAGCAAATTAAAAAAATATTTTTCTCAGTAACGCGGAACCTCTGAAAGCAATAATATTTTTGTGGCGGAATAAACTCCGATTTGTAAAGAAAGAGTATTTTAATATCTACGCGATGGTCACAATACAGTTGAAATATAGACGCTTCTTAGTGCCACCGATAACTGTGTCCTTTTTAATATCCTATCTTTTTTTAGTAAAATGTGTAAATTACTTTAAGAAACGCCAAAAAATTACCAAAAAAACATTTTAATTTATTTTATTATCTTATTTTTATAAAAGAAATGTCAATTACATAAAATAGTAAAAAAAGAATTCATTTTTGTAAAAAAAGATTATTAAACAAGCTCTTAACATGTTTTACAATGTGTTTTCTTTTATTTTTACAAAAGAACGAAAGCAATAAACTTTTTGAGGATAATAAAAGTGGCACACTTACGGCAAGGCTTAGTCATTGACCACAGCTAAAAGATAGTGCACTAGAAGTAGATATAGTTAGATAAATTACTATTATATGAAATAATACAAAAAAAAAACTTGAAATCTATACATAGAATTTAAAACTAAAAGTTTAACTAATACTTTTTATTATTATATTATAAGAAGCTTGTTCACACATTTTAACTTCATATTTAGTAAGTATTCCTAAGACTAAAAGATAGAAATTGTTACTAACTGGTACTGGAATGAGATATTAGTGAGACTATGATTGGATTTCTTTTTTATCTTTTCGGGTGGGCCGTAACTAGTTGAGCTTTATGAATTTATTATGCCGAAGGCACGTTTCTTTTTACGAAAATGTGATAAAAAAAAGATTGCAAAAGGTTTTGATTTTAAGCGTTTATGATTTTAATGTAGGTCTAAGTTACATACGTCTGTTGTTTATGCGATTTGTAGAAGTGAATTAATTCGCGGTAGCTTGCGTGTACTTTTGTAGAGGCGCATAATTTTGGTTTTAGTCATATGTAATTATGCATCTTTTATTTTACAAAATATTTTTTTTTGAAGAGACTCGTAAATTGTTCATAATGAATGGCTAAAACTAATTTTGATCACCTCTGTGTAAAATGAAGTTTTTTTTTTATCAAAATGAGCCTGCCTAAAGTATATTGCATATCACTTAGATACTTACTTAATTATAACTTTGACGTTTTCGACATTCGCGTACGACATTAGTTTGTATTTTTTTATCAAATGCTAGATCACTAGAAATTATTTTAATAATATTCATAGCTGCTAAATCCTTTTAGTAGGATTGTAATAATGTTTTGAAATGCATTTTAGTCAAGTTTTAGTATTTCAAATTTTTTAGTAAAATATTACCAAAAATAAGCATGTTTAGGCTCTTTTGAAATATTAATAACTTTAATTATTTACGTTATATAGAGCTATAGTGCTTGATTTAGTCATAAAGTAGTCATGAATTATCTGCCATAAATATTTAGTTACCTGAACGCTAGTCATTTTATTGTAGAAAGAAGAATACAAACGTAAATTTACATTTATAATATTTTAAAAAATTATTACAATCCTATATTTTTACAGCTAGCTACTAGTATCATTGCTTCATAAACAAATTTATGTAGAAACGGAGCGTTTGATAGTGAATTTTATGATGTTATTTAATTTTTTAATTAATATGCAAACTTAAGCATTGTATGTAAGTTTTTCTTTAATTTTAATCTTAGCAAATGTAAGAAATTGTTACGTACTGCCAGTTTCAAGGTTTCTAAGACACCAAAATATGGAGGGACGTATAAATGAGGACTGTCCAGACGAACCTGCTTAGAATCTCTTTTTATAGTTCATCTTTCGTAAAAAAATGTTGTATGAATTATAATTGGATTAAATAATTATGTGAACTGTATTTTTGACATCTATTTTTAATAAGTAATGTGAAACTTGAAAATGAGTTGTAAATAATTTCTGAAAACGAAAATGTTGTATTTGTCACAATATTATTTTTAGTCATCAGTTTTAGTTTATTTTTAATTTTGTAGGTATTTTGTGTGAACTGTAAATAAACAATATTGTTCCTAAGTATTTATAATCGTAATTAATCATGTACTTATTTCTTATGAATGTATTCAATATGTAATAATGATTTTGTGAATGAGTATTGATTTCAAAGTTTTTTTTTTTTACTTATAATTTTAGGAATTTATGTAAAACTAAAATAAGTTAACATTTTCAAAAAATGTTATTGTTTAAAAAGGGATATAATTTATTAAATGAATTGAAAATGTTATCGGATAAGATTACCTTTTTAATTTGTTAAAAAGTTTTTAATTTCAGTTTTTGTAAATTTATTTTAGTACTTTAATGAGAATATTGTTTATGATATTTGTAAAATATTCTGAGATGATGGACACGAGAGTGCATGAACACGATCTGTTGGATAAGTGTACTTTGAACAAAAAATAATCTTCCTTTGTAATTATTATAATCTATAAACACTACAAAATTGTGATTCAAAGCAATTTAAAATATTACTGCTGATTATATTTTGTGTTTTATTTCAACAAACCCTACTAACCCATACAAGAAACTATGTTAGAACCTATGATCAGACTATTAAACGATTCTACAGAGGAAACAATTCAAGTAGATTGGTGAAAGAAAGAAAGAAAAATTTTTGTTTGGGACTCGCACAAGACAAAAACACCAGTATAATAAAATTAATAACTAAACAGTATAATAAAATAATTATCTGTGCGAGGCCAAAATGGTCCCTATCTCAGCTTATGTTGCGATATCTAAAAAGTAAATAACGCAGCGCTGGTATTCTGGTAGGTCCAGTCAGTGGTGCCACGGATACACTCACGTGGTGCAACAATGGAATAAGTAAAAGTCCATGTAAAAATAGAGAATAGAAATAAAATAACACTTCGAGTTTTGGCTTCTTCTAAGGAAGCTCGCTTCATCATCGACTTTGTCTCTGTCATCTATGACCTATACTAGAGAAGAACAAACCCATAGTAAACAAAAAAAAATAAAAAAACGAGTATTAAGTCAGTGACCATAAATCACAAAGTGCATTCTGTAGCGATGAAAAGATCTGCCAGGGTTGCGGAATTTGTTCGAAAGAGTCACCGCGGCCCTGGAACGCAAAGGGCTTTAGAAGGAACACGGATGGGTTTTAGTCAGTAAGAGTCTGACACGCCCTTCCGCTCCACCCAGGGCGGAAGAAGTCATTTGATGATTTCCCATCCTTAAAAAAAAAGCGATGAAATGATAAAAATAAACTGCCTTATTCTACTTGTCAGAAGGAATGTCGGCCGTCCGGTAGCTAGATGGGCAGACGATATTATTGTCGTCGCGGGTTGAAGCACTGGAGCGTGATGAAATAATAAAGGTGAAGAAGAATATTTATTTGTCAAAGCCGAGACACGCTACGGTAAAATAAAATAATTTTAAAAATTAACAACAATAAAAACGCGACGTGTTTCGACCTTTTTCTCTTGTCACAGGAAAAGAGAGCCATATGCCCAGCAGTGAGCAAAGTAGAGCTATGTATGGTGTTGATGATGATGATGAACCGAATTAACACACGATTCGCTAACTGTTAATTCCGGTTGCATCAGTTTGGACTCAGAACACGTTATGGCTTGTGTTCACTGTTGTGGTTCCGTACCCAAGGGTAAAATGGGACCCTATTATTAAGACTCCGCTGTCTGTCCGTTTGTCTGTCAGTCTGTCTGTCACCAGGCTGTATCTCATGAACACAGATGATGTATTTCTGTTGCCGCTATAACAACAAATACTAAAAAATAGAATAAAATAAATATATTTAAGGGGGCTCCTGGGGGGGAATGATGTAGTTTATGACATTGAATTTGTTTACATTATTTTGTCACCGGTCCGGTATTTAAAAAGTTCTTATCTTGCTACAATAATTTAAACGAGAAAACTCCAAAGTTAAAATCCTTATATTTATTGCAAGGCCAAGCGGTCGAGATAAGAAGTCAGGCTTACTTTTGTAACTAGATATTTAAATGTTCTGTCTTCATAACTTTATGTAAAATATCAAGTAAGTATTTTAGGCCTAAAGCTGTCGCTGAGATATCTCAGTTTCTTCATAAAACCTTGCCCTACTGTAACTTAAATTGAGACATTTACTTAGTTTGGGCTCCCGGAATCATAAACATGACGATTCTATCCCGGGATTTAAGAAATTGCAAATTACTTATTGCGCTTTGAATACATTTGAACAAAATTATTATTATGAAGAATCTTATTATGTTTTAAGAGTTCCGTACCTACTAAAACTGTTAAATTAAATAGCTTTGTTTTCGTACAATTCAATTCATTTTTATAATTTCGCATTTAATTTTATAATCCAAGGTTTTAATTGTCATGATTCCATTTATGATTCCGGGATTTTACAGGAGGTAGGTATTATCAAATCTATGTTACTTACTTTCACGAACATTAGGTAAAGGATAAGAGATCGGAATAGGTAGAGTTTATTACTCTACCCATTCCGATCTCTGGTTATTACTATTATTATTTCTGCGCAAACTACACGACACGTCCCACGTGGACTAAAATACCTTTTAGGCATATTAAACTATGACTAAACAGTTTACAGTTGTGCCAGTGTGAAGCCTGGTGTGTGGTCGGGCCCTTTATGCCAGACCACCTGCACCTTTAAGGACCTGATTGTCACTAACGACACAGCTGTCTAAGTGGCCACTTACTGAGGGCCTGCCACGAATGTTTTTGACGTATAGTAACGTAACGTAAAATTTAACCATGACTATAATACTCGTTTTGCACATAATATTTATTTGAATTGGATACTATATTCATATGTGTGTGGTACACATTGTGTTAGTCGCATAAAATTAAAACAAAAATACCATGGGGTTGTAGTTTTTTATATTTAAAATTCACTTCCGTTAACGTTACTATACGTCAAAACATTCATGCTAGGTCGAACAGAATTTGAAAAGGATTCAATCGTCACGAAAAGAAGTAGGCCCTAACTAATATTAATGTAAAGCAGGTACTACTCAGATACTACACAGATTTTAAGTTGCAAGAGTAGATTTCAAGCAGTGTAGGGCGTAGGTAACTACTATTTTGTAATCTGGTTACTAATTACGCTTAAAAGTAGTTATGATTACATGTTACTTAACTACAGTAATCAAACTACATGACAACTTGACTACTTGTTAATTTGATTGCTGCAATCTAGTAGTTATAATTACCTATTATTTCAGTTCTAAGAACTTATATTTTTCAATTAAATAAACATGTAATGCGTTGTAATATATGTTATGGAATCTGGCTGCATAAAAAAAACTTCAGTTTATTTCACGTATGTTTATTTTCATGAATAATTAAGTGCAAGTATTGAAGCCATCAAATATCAACTTAATTCAAATTATTTGGGAATCAAATAAAATAAAGATGTCGATGGGGTCACTATTTAAATATTAACCTTTAGTTCTACACGTTTTACAACCATGTCATCTGACAGCTTGTGGAATTTGGAATGGTTTATAATAGTTGCGTATGAAAACAGTATTTTCACTGGAGCCGAAGAAGATAAAAAAGTATTGTATTTTATAAATACTTTTTTGACTACCTACCTAGCAAACGACAAGTCGGTACATGAACGACTCGCGTGCGTGATTCCTTTTTTAAATACGCAACATAATTTTAAACGTGTTAAAATGATGTTACTTAAAAAGTAATCTCGTAATCGTAAATGCAACTAAAATTAGTAGAATTAATGGTTCCAATGTTTGTAAATATGTGAGTACCATTTACCTAAATTTCTTTAGAAAATGAATAAGTTTACCTCTACTGGTGATACTTTGTTCTCATAAGTAGCATACTCTGGGTGCATCGTCCTCACATAATATTAAATTAATTTTTGTATACCAAATTTTGTAAATCATTATTTGAAAAGAGTAACTATGGAGTTTCTTGTCCGTTCTTCTCCATAAGAATCTACCTTTCCGAATGGACAGTAGAGTCACTTTATTAATGTAATTCTATTATTTTTACTGAACTGTAAACGATGACGTTCAAAAGTGCCGTTTAATGGCCTAATTGAAATAAACGTTTTGACTTTTTTTTTTTTTGACAAAGTGTTTAACTACGTCTTACGATTATTTCATGTAATTTGTAATTATGATTACTAACTACTAATATGTAGTCGTAGTTAGTAATCAGTAGTCAGATTTCATATTGCCCAATACTGGTTTCAAGACAGCTCAGGTGATGCTGAGCAATCTAGTCTTCATAAATATTTCGAGAGAGACTTATTATGTGGGTATAAATATACCCATGGAAGGAAAAACGTATGACAGAGGGGTCTAGTGCAGAGTATGCAGAGTTTCAAACAGGCTGTACTCTAAGCATTACATCAAACATATCATAATTCCTTTCAAAATACGAGTAGTTTTGTTTCTTGTTTTAATTCTTAAATAACAGAATATGCACACGTCACATTTAACAATCAGAGCTTGGCCCGCAGTACTAAAAATCCGCGAATTTGTAAAGGTTAATTCACACCGTGGTCTGTCACAAAGTGGTCTATCACGATTTATTAACACTGTGGCCCTAGCCACAGCGTATGCTAGCGTAGTGTGCTTATGTGTTGCCAGCATACCTACAACATACCTTCCAGCTGATTACTCTTCTCTGCAAAAAAAACTTCCAGAATCGAAAGATCCAGACGGATCCTAAGTCAAAGTCATTTTATTTCAACTAGACCATTAAAATACACTTTTGAACGTCAAATTTACAGTTTAAAATTAAAATATAAGTGACTCTAGTTGTCCATTCGCAAAAAGTAGATTCTTATGGAGAAGAACGGACAAGAAACTCCATAGTTACTCTTTTCAAATATAAGTTTTACAATATTTTGTATACATAGGTACATTGATCAATTGATAATATTGTGTGAGCACAATGCATCCAACATTACACTAATATACAGCACACTTTTATATACTAATAGGTACAAGAAAGCAATACCAGCAGAGATAAAATTAAGTTTTCTAGTAAGGGACACGGTACTCACATATTTACAATATAATTAAAAACAATGGATCAGTGTGTGAGTTAAATTACATATTAATACCTGAATTACCTGAAATCTGATATTAAAAACCCTACTTAATTAAACACCACTTTCTAGGTAGATAAACAATTAAAAATGCCTTTAACTACATCTTAATCCTCAATTCTAAAATCCAGCCGTTCTACTAACAGATTGGTCGTATAATTCTCTTTATAGGGCACGTAAAATTTTAATGGCCCCATATTTTATTGGCAGGGCGATCAGGGCTTTGATTAAAAACCTTTTGGGGATACCCAATCGTTAGTACGTGGTTATCCTTATTATTAAAATGTAGTTAGGATTCTATAACGGCTTTTTTTCAGGTAAAACTGAATTTATTAAAGTATTTTTTGGTGGCTTACTCTTGTTTGGGAGACCAAAGAAGAAATTGATGGATTGTGTGTGGAGTGATACGAAGGAAAAGGGAGTCAGTGATGGCATAAAGGTTGAAAGGACGTAATCGAGGAAGACGTAAAAAACATGTTTTGCCGATACCGAGTAATCCAATCCAAAAATCCCATGGGATCCCAAGTAATCCAATCCAAAAATCCCATGGGATAAGGGCAGAAAGATGATATCTGAGGAGGCATCGCCGGTAGTTAGTTGCAATTAAAGGATACCTTTAATCAGATGTGGAACAAAACTTTCCTAAGGCTGCGAACGCATCAACGGTGGCAAACTAACCCTACCTACTTGCCTTCGCATAAGGCAAGGATAAGATAAGGTTTGGTGTGTAGGGAAAAGTGGGACTAAACGTGCTGCGGGGAAGTTGTTCCCATTGAAGTAGGATTTATTTAAAAAAAGATACAAATATATCAAGTAAAGTCGTCATAAAAAGGAACGTCCGGTAAATTGCTAAATTATATCGGAACAACTTCCCCGCGGCACGTTTAGCCCCGCTCTCCCCTACCTATAGCAGTAATTGTCTATCGAAATAACTACAAGTCAGCCTGTCACTGTAGGTGTTGGCTTTGCCCACGTGAAATTATCGAAATGATCATACTCCCGGGGTAAAAGTATCCTAAATTCTGACATGGTTTACTCGTTTTCCATTTTTCAACCAAATTCAGCCCTTAAGAAGTGAAGAGGTAACTTTCACATTTATAATATTTATTATCAAAACATGTAAAAATCACCATACAAAGGCGCAATTAATATCTTAGGCATTTTCTACCAATATGGCAGGTGAAACTTAAACCCTCATTCATTGTCTATGTTTTATTTTTTAACATGTCCACAACATACATCTTAGATAAATCAGAAATTCACCTAGCATAGGCTTGTATGAGTTATGTCCCTGCGATCTTGTAGCTTTACTCACGAGGCAGGTTTGACAGTTCTCTCTGATATATAGTCTCCGTGGAACAGGCGTTTAAAGCCTATTTGTAAAAAAAACAGTTTCTTTATATTGCCTAGTTTAATATATTTTCAAATAACATTTTAATAACATAAATAAAATTAAGAAATTGCAGATGGAAAAACCCAAACACACTGTCCATGCCATTACTATCAATACAGACTAGAAGATTCTAAATTGAGAATTTTAATTAAGAATCTTCTTAAGTACCTACTTTTTAGTTTTTAAACTAAGGATGTGGTTTTTTTTATTAATAATGCTGTTATCTTGCTACTGTATTAGAATAGGTCGATGTCCGAAAATAATACAAAAATTAAATATAAATATATATTAATTATATTTTTTTTTTATAAACTTGAAATTTTTTTTAATATTGCCTGCACAAAGTATTCAAAAAAGGACGATCACCTTACTAAAACAGCTATTTCGAAGTATTACCATTTACGGAATATTCTCAAAATACTTAAATTAAGTTCTATTTATATCCAAATGTAGCTCAAAAGGCCAGGCGTAATCAAAATAATTGCCTATTAGTACAGGTAGTCAGATCACTGAACTGTCTTTATTTGCTAACGTATTTTCATAAAATATTTATTTATTCCGTTTGAAACAACCAGCTCGAAAAATATAATAATAAAGTATCAAAAGCTTCATGAAATAGACTTCAGGAAAATAAACGGAACAGAAATAGATTGTCTTTTTGTTTATTTTAAATGCTAGCTTCTGCCAACGACTTTGGCCCTGTTAAATTCACAAGTTATCCCTAGGGAACGTACTCCTGGGATAAAAATAACACTATGTCCTAATCCAGTACATTTTACCCGTGTGTCAAGTTTCATCTAAATCCTTTCAGCCGATAAGACATCAAAAGATTACACACAGACAGATGAGCAGAGTTACTTTCACTATTAAAATCTATTTATAATTATAATAAATAATTTAAAATCTTTTAATTCAGACAGAGTCCATTAATTGGTTAGTATACAAAAACTTAGAAACAAGTGTTAGTATTTATAACTACCGGAAAAAAATACAATTATATACCTACACTAAACTCATATGCAGGCTTATACAATGCCCCAGTATTGGGCTGTCCCATATGTCCGCTACAGCTCTATAACATGAATGTACTGACTTCTTCAACCACATGGAAATCCCATACAAATTCCCGCGGGAACGTACTGCCATACCTGCGCAAAAGAACGAAGTACGACGTCTGACGTTTATATAATACTCACCTATTTCGATTTACATATGAATGCCCATATCGCTTTGTGCAACAAAAGAAAATATTTACCTTTCGTCTTCAAAGCCAGAAAAATCACACCTTTGTCCAAAAAGAAACACAAAATATAAAAACACGAAAAGAAAAAGAAACCGTATAGTCCGCAACCAAACATTGAAAATAATCCCGGTTGAGACCGGTATGTACAAAACACCCGGGCTTCATGTGATTTTACCCGGCTACCGCAATTTATACCCGGCCTTAACCGGCCCGGATTAATCCCGACTTTTTTGGATCCTCATTCAAAGCAAATGCGATTTTTGGCTGGATTTTTCGAGTTTCAAAGGAAATGTGGCTCTAAGTATCCTTTTTAGTTTCGTCGTGTATGTTCATCTAAATTAAAAAAAACGGAAAACGAAAATAAGTATTTGTCATTCTCATCTTAGATAATATTCTAACACATACGGACATTTTGTTTTTTGCGCTGATGTAACGCATATTTTCCCAACCTGTACTATAAGTCACAATTTTTTTTATATTTTTAACCCACGACGCAAATAGACGGGTTCTAAAAAAAATACGTCGCGTTGGGGGACCAAAACAGGTAGGCATGTGATACTTATGAAAAAAAAAATATTTATAAAAATTTTTTTTTGAAATTATTAATACATTCTTTGGTACTTTAAGATTGAGTTTTTTTTATTATTTTTTACTTTTTAAAGGGAACTTAGCTTTTTGTGTCGGGGAAACTTATTTATTGTTCCTTATCTAAGGCAAAATAATATTGGTTTTAGTTAAATACCCCATTGTCACAACCCGTCAGTTGCTATGAGTAAACAGTAACAATCGCCGACGATTAAAGGAGCAACG
This sequence comes from Mamestra configurata, assembly GCA_002192655.3. Classification (NCBI taxonomy): domain Eukaryota; kingdom Metazoa; phylum Arthropoda; class Insecta; order Lepidoptera; family Noctuidae; genus Mamestra; species Mamestra configurata. The sequence goes on along the minus strand of NDFZ01005346.1, from coordinate 80,643 downwards.
GAGTGCTCAGCAAAAGAGTGGAACTCTCTGCCTGCGTCTGTGATTCCGAACGCATACAACCCTAATCTCTTCAAAATTAGAGTGAACAGGCTTCTTCTGGGTAAGCTCGCTCCATCGTCGACTTTGTCTCTGTCATCTGTGACCTAGACTAGAGTCAAGAGCAAACCCATATTAAAAAAAAAAAAAAAACGATCAAATTATGCAGCGGTCTTCGGGAGTCACCTGAATCTGCGACTAGTATCACATACTTATTTAGGTCCAAGTCATGACCCAAGAACAAACTAAATATACCTTCCCTCCTATTTTCTTAAGAGCTCGTAATAATTTATCAGGAATGCATTTCCAACTCGTCCCTAATACGATTACTGTCCCTCGAGGGTTTGGCCTCTTGTTCTAAGATTAAGTACGGTTCACGAGGTGCCCTGGTTTCTGCAGGAATCGATTCTAATGTGTTTGTGAGAAATTATTGGGTAAAACTAATTTTAATAATATACCGCAACTAGCTTTTATTAGCTTTTTCCCGCAACTTCGTCCACGCATATCCCGTTTTTTCCCGTTCCCTTAAGAAATTCAGGAAATCCTCTCTTAGCGCTCTTTTGCACTCTCCAAGGAACCTACAAGCCAAATTTCAGTTTTCTACGACCAGTAGTTTCGGCTGTGCGTTGTCCGTCAGTCACTCAGTCAGTAACGGAAGAATGTTATATATTAGTATGTGTGTTTTAAGGAGCCTCATAAGGAGGAGGAGCACGAGCTCGATTCCGAGGATAAATAATAACAGGCACACGGGTTGATCTCCAAGGTAGAGCAACGCTTGCCGGTCCGTGGATGGGATTTGTAGATCTTTGACAGCCGATATGGGTAGTCCGAAGCCACGAGATCTGACACCAGTCTTTTCAAAGGAAATCGTGCTACCCAGTTACTGGGTTGTAGAGGTCAGATACTGGCCATCCCAACATGCGATGGGAAATAGCAAGCCAGATGTTTGAAGGTCGCCTCATTCGTCTAGTGGAATTGATGCCAATGACCTTTTGCTAAGCAAGAGCTCCTGGCTTTTTTTAAATTATTAATGAACTTGCGTCTCACCTGACGGTAAGCGATGATGTGAGCACGCTTGCCTTGAAGTAACCTATTCACTCTGGACTTTAACACCTCCAGGTTCTAGAGACTCTGACAGGGCTGCACGCGCTATGAAAGTATTCTTAAAACGTCTTGAGCGTAAGGATGTCTACCATGTACCGGTGGTATAAAAACCTGATGGGCTGGCAACTCGGCGTCGATGTTCAAGGCCTTAGAACTTTGTCTTGATCATTGCCGAAATTCGGATATTTATCTCAGCTATAATTAATGTCAAAACTTGGCCAAATGTAGAGAAATTTCAGATGTTTCTTGTCAAAAACACCTGTCGTGAACATTTCTTTAAAATATGATAATTTTTTCGTCGATTAGTCGAGTCGCATCAGAAGGTGATGCGACTCGACTAATCGACGAAAAAATTATATAAAATACGTATTCACAATGTCGCGTCATGCCTGTCTTCGAGAACCTTTTTGCAACGTTCAGTCTATCTGACCTCACGTCAACGGAGATGATTTATTTCAAACTGTCAATAGAGTTTTTAATCTTATAAAATTCGTTACTTTTATGACACTCTCTGAAGGAGACTGACCTTTGTTCAACCTATTCTAAGGGTATAGGTACTTTAGGTAGGTATAGAAATACCAACCTAAAGTACTAAAGAATTATCCAATACCTCGTACCCTAGTTGGGTACGTCTTTTGAATTAACATCGAATCTCATTGCGTCTGCAAACACCACTGGGTCGGAAAATCACTTCTATATTTAGTTCAATCTTTTCAAAGAATCAAACCTAGATATTTTGACAGAAACTTACCTATTGCCAATAAGAGGATATTTCAGTAAGTCTACGTACGTATGTACCTATTTGTACAGCTAAATTTTATACTTCTGCACTTAGTTATGTAACCAAATATTAAAATACTAACTCGGCTATGCGATTTAAGCTACGCTAGCTTAGCTCTTGGTCTGGAACCGGCTTGAAGCTGAACAGACGCTGGCTGATATGTCAAAACTATCAGTATGCTACACGGTCATGATATTTAACGGCGATGGCGATTGTCAACAGGTTTGGGATTGACCAAAACTTCTAGACAAAGTAACATTCACAACGCGATAGCGAATGACGATAAGTTACAAATGAATGGGATTGAAATGCGCTACCGAACTGTCACGTGGTCTAATCTAAAACTTTGGACATTTCGGCAATGGCTGTCAATGTCATTCTTTTTTTTTAATATGGGTTTGCTCTTGACTCTAGTCTAGGTCATAGATGACAGAGACAAAGTCGAAATCAATCAATCAATCTATTTTTGAATTTTTAACAATCGTCATCGCTTCGACGCCATCACTATCTCTAACCATCTAGGTGGTTTGTTTGTTTATGCGGTTTTTTAACCATTACCAAGAAATAACAAAAACGGAAAGCAGGCGTGATACTGATAACATCAAGTTAGGAGTGTAATAGAATTCCCGCACTCTCTCACTCGAACTCGTTGCGGTTTAGTAAAGTGACGTTAGCACTTTCTAAGATGCACATTCGGTTTATGCAGCAGTTAGTCGTATTTGTACAAGGACCTACTTGTGGGAGTACGCTCTCTGGCGGTACAAGGGTGCTTGCTTGCTACTTGGCTGAATATGTATATTTTAGTGTGGCAACTTATATTCCAGTATAAATATTGAGTAACAACACTGCTGTATTGTAAACTAATTACTAACAATTGGTTTAGGTTTCAAATTCAAGTAATCGACCCGCATGTCACTTGAAGAACGAATCTCAGTGCAAAATGTATTACCTACCTTCAGCATTCAATTACACGTAATAATATTCAACAGGTCTACTAACTTATATTCACTCCTCACATTACATTATAGTCGTCGGCAGATAAATTTGCATTAACGGTCATTGCCCTTTCCTTAATATCACTTCGTAGGTATCTATCTGGACCCTGCCAGGGTTGCGGAATTTGTTCGAAAGAGTCACCGCAACTCTGGAACGCAAAGGGCTTTAGAAGAAACACGGCTGGGTTTTAGTCAGTAAGAGTCTAACACGCCCTTCCGCTCCACCCAGAGCGGAAGAAGTCATTTGATGACTTCCCATCCTTAAAAAAAAGGTATCTATCTAGACAATAAACAATTAATCGTTTTTCATTACCAGAAAATGTAAAGGATCACGAAAGATGTCGATTCAGGCCAGCTTTATGTCTTTATTTCTGCTTTCGGAGTTAAGTGTGTGTGTCGATAAATGAAGGTGGGTCATTGACTGATTTTATAATTTATTTCTGGTATCTAGGGCCCATAAAATAAAAAGAAAGATAAACATGAAATAATAAATATAAATAAATACATACGTTAATTATGTATTAATTGAAACTATAAACTACTGCACACGAACTGACAGCGTCGTGTTAAAAGCGACTGGTGTCACGCAGGTGGCCACGGGAACGTCGATACACGACACCCTTTGGCCAAAACTCTGCTTTGAGGAACATCTCGCGCTGATGAGCCCGCGCCACAAGTTGTGCTGTGACGCGACTCCAACTTCTCGACTATCATATACACAAACATGTTGCATTTTATCACACATAATTCCCCTTCTCCGGGTAGTCACTGTGTAAAATTCCCCAATCGAAGCATGTGAACTAATAACTCAATACTTGTGATAGCATTGCTCAGGCCGTATTCGACATTGATATTGCGTGCTGTTTGAGATGCATGGTTAACATATAAAGACCAAACATAATACTACACTACATTTTAAAGCAAGTAGGCAAATTTGGTCATTGCAGCCGAGGCGGTATAGACGTTATAGAGCCGAGAGATTACAATGACAAATTCTCACGGTTATTTAACGACATTTCTCAACACAGTCATTGATGGAAAAACCCATTAACTTGAACCCCTGATTAAACCTTAAACTCGTAGCTTCTTGAAATCATTTTCTAAATCTTCCCACATAAATCACAACAGAATGATAAAATTAATTGTTGCCTGATTTAATTGGTCCAATTTATATGCTGACAGAGTAGCGATTCGATAATGAACCGAAATCGAAGCCGTAAATTGTCGATATAATGGTTATTCTGATTACTATTGAGTTTTCATGACTAATTGAGCTGATTGTCAACCGTTGTTAGCGTTTATTGAGTATTCAATCGCTTCAGGATATTTAGATGTGTTTAGAAATACCTACGGTATTCTGACTTTTTTGTGAGTTAGTCCAATCGTTTTGCATAATTACAAGGCTTAATCTTTATTGCCGCTTGTTGGTAAAAACAGCGTAACTAGTCAAGGCCGAGCTAGCAGGTATGCGTATGTTAAAAGTACAAACTAACACTACTCTATCCCACATATTTTTGAGTGAGAAAATAAGTACCTAAGGTCTGGCAGCTCTTGGATCTTAGTCTATAAGGGGGATAACCCCGCCACTTACGCCAGGCAGATGTTTCATGAACCAAGTTAATTAAAAAAAACAACAAATCACAGATTTAACAAACCAATATATTTCAAATAAATTATAAGGAACATTTTTTAAATTACTTAATACAAATTCAGTTCATTGCATTGCTTACATGTAAAATCAGGAAGTATTTCTTAAATCAAGGAGCCATATTAATGACAAAAGATGACATTTGAGCAGAAGTTGACGTGCCAGGATATTTTCTTTTTAAGTACAAGTGCTTATAAGGATGCAGGACCGGTTCGGACCCATACACGTACTGAGAGAAGCTTGTACTCGTGGGCTCCGGTGTGTGAGAAGGTTGCAGCAAGTATTTCTCGTGTTTGTCCAGCCACTTGTTTACCTGAAAAAGGAACATGAGTTAGAGAGAAGAAAAAAAAAAGATGAAATTTTGATGAGAAGATTTGGAGTTAATGAGAGATTCCGAATGCACCCGAACAGCCGGATGAAGATCGTCACTCTCTGGACGTCTGAGGAAGGACTTCGTCGTCAAGGTCGACTGCGGCTAAGCTGATGTGACGATCTCACCATCTTTGCGGGACAATCTTGGCCAGAGATCACCCAAAAAAGAGAGGTTTGGAAGGAGAAAGGGGAGGCCTTTGACCAGCAGTGGCACAAAACCGTAGGCTCACAAAAAATGGGTTCTAAACAAATTGTCTTCATATCAATATTATTGTATTAAGTCCTTTAAATAGACAATGAAAGATAAAATATTGTATAAACACTTACAAAATCACAGCGGCAAGTAGGTGCATCGTGATGAGAATCCATCTTTCTTGAAAACTTTGTTGGCAGAAAAATACTCAATGTCGTCAGAGCACAGTCAAGGTAGCTGCTACCGATACTTGAACGTTATTGAGAATGACCAAAAATGCACCGAAACTAAAGTATTTATTAAACGTCATTAACAGCTATCGGTCATAATGAGCATTATTTGCACTATCTAATACATAATTACTAGAAAACTATAAGGTACTTAAATTTAAGTCAGCCATTACTTAATTGCCATCCCTAAAGGCGATTTTAGAAGGATTATAGTACCTAAGTGGATTATCACAGAGTCATTAGTAAATGAAGAATTCTTTGACATTTATTTTATCGGCTTACGACGGAATGTTTTTTCTCTCTCTGATTGTCTGCTTCTAAATCGTGATTTATTGTTTTCTAAGACTACAAGGATGGGTTTGTTTTATGTGTTTTTTATAACTTGTCATTAAAGATCTTTATTGTCGGATGATATTGTTGCTATCGGAGATAAAAGAAGGGTGATACTAGCAACATACAAACGTTGGGATTTGCAAATTAGGATCAAATTGGATGTCGCAGGATTGGCATAAACGGCGTTAACCAAGAGAGGAAAAGTGGTGCAAGAACTTGCTTCTGCCTACCCCTTACAACATCCACGAAGTAAACATATGGCGTCGCGAGAGTACCTCGTCTTCATGACTCTCTAACATGGTTTTAGATTTTCACGTACACTTAACCATTCCAGGCGTCTCTATATGCCAAAGATACTTTTTTACCGACTTCACAAAAGGAGGAGGTTCACAATTCGATACCTTTCTTTACGAACGAAACTTTTTTTGTTTTTTATTCTTTTTTTTTAATGAATTATTCCGACTCGAAGATGGCTGGACCGATTTGGATTGTTTTTTTTTTGTTTGAAAGAGTATACTTCCCAGGTGGTCCCACAATCATCAAGTCAGGATCTGATAATGGGATCCTGGAGAAATAAAGAGAACTTTTCTAAGTTTATAGGCACACTAGAAGCGATTTGGGTAGTTATTGGATGAGTACTTTCTCGGAGTGGTTCCATTTCAATTTGGTGAAGATCTGATGAAGAACTTCGGAGATAGGCAATGGAACTCCTCAATAGTGTACTATTGAAACAGGAGCTTTTAGAATTAACGTTACAGGAGATGAGAGACTTAAACCATGATCCACATGTGATTTGCATCTCCAAAACATTTATTAAAAAAGGAGAAGAGGTTTTGTGTGATTTTGCCTTTTTTGAAAGTATTTATATTGAAATCGCCGGCTGAAACTATCCGCGTTTTCGAGTTGTATTTTGTGACTAAGTATTGCAAAATGCTGTTTAACTTAGTTCAAAATTGGTTTGGGTCAGACTGAGGGGTTCTGTATAAACAAATAATTACCAATTTTTCCTAATTCAACTCTATTCCGCATGCCTCGAAAGTATTTACTGCTGCATACTCTTTTAATGGTAATTCTTTAAATCCTATACCTTTTCTGATCAGTATGCAAGTGCCTCCTCGATGTTTTTCCCTGCTAAAATTCGTTGCCATAACGTAATTGTGTAATTTGAGATAGCTCTCTTCTCCTTTTTTAATAAATGTTTCGGAGAGGCAAATCACATGTGGGTCATTGTTTAAGTCTCTCATCTCCTAAAACATTAATTCGAAAAGCTCCTGTTTTGATAGTACACTATTGAGAAGTTCCATTGCCTATCTCCGAAGTTCTTCATCAGATCTTCACCAAATTGAAATGGAACCACTCCGAGAAAGTACTCATCCAAAAACTACCCAAATCGCTTCTAGTGTGTCTAAAAACTTTGAAAAGTTCTCTTTATTTCTCCAGGATCCCATCAACAGATCCTGACTTGATGATTGTGGGACCACCTGGAAAGTATACCCTATCAAACAAAAAAAAAACAATCCAAATCGGTCCAGCCATCTTCGAGTCAGAATAAAACATACATAAAAAAAAAAGTTTCGTTCGTAAAGAAAGGTAACGAATTGAGAACCTCCTCCTTTTTTGAAGTTGGTAAAAAAGTATCTTTGGCATATAGAGACGCCTGGAATGGTTAACTGTACGTGAAAATCTAAAACCATGTTAGAGAGTCATGAAGACGAGGTACTCTCGCGACGCCATATGTTTACTTCGTGGATGTTGTAAGGGGTAGGCAGAAGCAAGTTCTTGCACCACTTTTCCTCTCTTTGTTAACGCCGTTTATGCCAATCCTGCGACATTCAATGTCATCTAAATTTGCAAATCCCAACGTTTGTTTGTTGCTAATATCATCCTTCTTTTATCTTCGATAGCAACAATATCATCCGAAAATGGAGATCTTTGATGACAACTAAGAAAAAACACATAAAACAAACCCAGCCTTGTCTTCGAAAACAATAAATCACGATTTAGAAGCAGACAATCAGAGAGAGAAAAAATATCCGTCGTAAGCCGATAAAAAAAGGTCAAGGAGTCCTTCATTTACTAATTACTCTTCGATAATCCACTTAGGTACTATAATCCTTCTAAAATCGCCTTTAGGGATGGCAATAAAATAATGGCTGACTTAAATTTTTTCGTAGTAAATAAGGATTACGTAGTGCAAATAATGCTCATTATGAACGACAGCTGTTAATGACGTTTAATAAATACTCTAGTTTCGGTGAATTTTTGGTCATTCTCAATAACGTTCAAATGTCGGTAACAGCTACCTTGACTGTGCTCTTACGACATTGAGTATTTTTCTGCCAATAAAGTTTTTAAGAAAAAATTTCAAGAAACATGAATTCTCATCACGATGCACCAACTTGCCGCTGTGATTTTGTAAGTGTTTTTACAATATTTTATCTTCCATCGTCTATTTAAATAACGTAATACACAATATTGACAGAAATTCAATTTGTATAGAACCAATTTTTTTTTGTGAACCTGCTATTGTATCCCACTGCTGGACAAAGGCCTCCCCTTTCTCCTCCCAAACCTCTCTTTCTTGGGTGATCTTTGGCCAAGGTTGTCCCGCAAAGATGGTGAGATCGTCACACCAGCTTCGCCGCAATCGACCTTGACGACGAAGTCCTTCCTCAGACGTCCAGAGAGTAACAATCTTCATCCGGCTGTCCGGGTGCATTTGGAACCTGTAATTACCTCCAAATCTTTTCATCAAAATTTCATCTTTTTATTTTCGTCTCTCTAACTCATGTTCCTTTTTCAGGTAAACAAGTGGCTGGACAAACACGAGAAATACTTGCTGCGACCTTCTCACACACCGGAGCCCACGAGTACAAGCTTCTCTCAGTACGTGTATGGGACCGAACCGGTCCTGCACCCTTATAAGCACTTGTACCTTAAAAGAAAATATCCTGGCACGTCCACATCTACTCAAATGTCATCTTTTATCATTAATATGGCTCCTTGATTTAAGAAGTGCTTCCCGATTTTAGATTTAAGCAATGCAATGAACTGAATGTGTATTTAGTAATGAAAAAATTGTTACTTATAATTTATTTGAAATATATTGCTTTGTTAAATCTCTCATTTGTTGTTTTTTCTAATGCACTTGGTTCATAAAACATCTACCTGGCGTAAGCGGTGGGGTTACCCCCTAAATATCCCAAGCCGATCGAATACTCATTATACGCTAACAGCGGTTGACAATCAGCTCAATTAGTCATGAAACCATTGAGCACAAAGCCCAAACTGTGGCCAAAAAGCTGGGCATCCTAAATAGAGTGAAGCGATACTTCACGCCTGGACAGCTTTTAACCCTTTACAAAGCACAAGTCCGATCCTGCATGGAGTATTGCAGCCACCTTTGGGATGGCTCAGCTAAATAAGTACCAACTTGCCGCGCTTGACTCGGTGGATGCCAAGCTTCACAGCTTTGCTCATCGCCGCAGGTTGCCTGCTTGTCGGTTTTCTACAGATTGTACTTTGGGGTGAGTGTACAGGAACTCCACGACCTCATCCCACCGGCCCCCTTTTACCATGGGACATCTAGACGCAATGCAAGTTACCATCCCTACCATGTTGTGATTCCACCAATTCGCACTAAACGTTTCAAAACGTCTTTTATAATGCGCACAGCAAAGGATCCACTCCTTTGCTGTGCGCACTCTCTGCCTGCGTCTGTGTTTCCGAACGCATACAACCCTAATCTCTTCAAATTGAGAGTGAACAGGCTTTATCTGGGTAAGCTCGCTCCATCGTCGACTTTGTCTCTGTCATCTATGACCTAGATTAGAGTCAAGAAAAAACCCATATTAAATAAAAAAAATAAAACTCAAAAGAAGAAGAGGGAAAAGAGAGCGTTGGCAGTCTGCTGTAATATGTTGGCCCGTAGATTAGCACGATGTACTACAGATGTAAAACTGTTACTTTTCAGAGCCTTCTGTCAATCTTTTTACATGTGCAGTCTGTGGATCAACTTTACGCGGCGGGCTTACAACACCCTGCGTGTTCAGTATAATGACGCTCTGAGGGCAGTGTTGAAGAAACCCAGGTACTGCTGTGCTTCCGCTATGTTTGCGGATGCTTCAATGGATGATTTCTTCTCCATCATTAGGAAAAGAACTGCATCGATGATGAGCAGGGTCCGTTGTAACACCAACACTGTCCTCAGAACGTGCGCGTGCAAAATAAACAGCCCGTTTATTGTGTACTGGGCAAGTGTACACCTGCACAAAAATAGGAAATAGTTTTAGTTAAATCAGAATCAGAATCAGACTTTATTTGTGAAACATAGGTATTTACATAAAGGTCTTAGGTTTAAACATAAGGGCGCTATGTTTTGCCGTGAAGGCGTACAAATATTGAAAAAAATAACAGAAAATTATAAACTATATATAAAACAAAAAAACTAAATTAACTACTTACAAGAAAGATAATATTTTAACTTATTAAATATCTTAATAAAATCTAAAATTATAAAGACGCTTAAAAAGAGATCAGTTGTCTTAAAATATTTTAAAAGTAAGCACATCAAATGTTTATTGCACGTGAAATATTATTTTTTTCATTAATAAAATCCTGTACACTATGTTAACATTTTTCAATTAATAGCGAGTAGAGACTTTTCTTAAACTTTATATAAGGGAAATTTTTTTTATATTTTCGGGAATATTGTTGTAAATTTTTGGAGCCATGCCAAAAAAGCTCTTTTTCATTAGAGCAGTTCTGCATTTTCTGTCGCACAGTTTATTCATATATTGAGAACGCATTGGAGTCTTTTTTACATCGGATAGTTTTTGAAAATGGTGTAAATTGATTTTCACAAACAAAGCAGTCTCGTAAATGTACATAGCTGGCATAGTCAGTAATTTTAATGATTGAAAATGAGGTTTACAAGTTTCGGTAGTTTTTAAGCCACACATGGACCGAATACAGCGTTTTTGCGCTTTAAAAACAGTCTCTCTTTCAGTAGACTGCCCCTAAAAAATAATTCCAAACCTCAGAACTGATGTAACCAATCTATATTATAGATACGCTATCAAAAGTGTTCGCGTATTTACTTTTTTTGAAAGCTGAAACAGTGCATATGCAGATCTATTCAATTTCAGACAAATTTCTTCAATATGGGGTTTCCATGTTAGTTTAATGTCAAGCGTTATACCTAAAATTTTTGCCTTGTTTGTATCTTCTATTTGGCATTTGTCATAAGCAACATGTACTGGAGGTTTCTCACACCTTTGATAAAAGTGCATAACTTTGGTTTTCTTTAAATTAATCACTAGGTTATTGTTATTTAGCCAGTTAATTATTTTATTGAGGCAATCATTAATACCATTCTCGTAACAGACAGGATTCTAACATTTTACTACAGCTGGGCTGTCATCAGCAAAAATAACCATATTTTGAGAAATGAGTATTGGGAGATCATTTATATATGTACCTATATTAAAAATAGTAACGGCCCTAGCACGCTACCTTGAGGTACCCCGTGTTTTATAGATCTGGGTTGAGATATGTAGGTAGATACTAAATTGCGTTTTTGGCACAGTTGTGATATTTCTGTACATTGTTTAACTTGTTAACAAAGTGTTTAACTTGTTTTTGTTTACTAACAAATTACTAACACCTTGTTATTTTTATTTATTTTATTTTTGTGTGTACTACTAACAACTCCACTAACACTTTCTTTGTAAAAATATGGACGTATGTCTGAAATAAAAATAAATTATTATTGTTATCGAATGGCTACTCTGTCGGCATATAAATTGGACCAATAAAATCAGACAACAATTAATTTAATCACTGTGTTGTGATTTACGTGGGAAAATTTTAGAAAGTGATTTCAAGAAGCTACGAGGTTAAGGTTTGATCAGGGGTTCAAGTTTATGGGTTTTTTCCATTAATTACTGTGTTGAGAAACGTCGTTAAATAACCGTGAGAATTTGTCATTGCAATCTCTCGGCTCTAGAACGTCTATACCGCCTCGACTGCAATGACCAAATTTGCCTACTTGCATTAAAATGTGTTGTATTATGTTTATATTTTAACCATGCATCTAAAACAGCACACGCTTTTTGTAAACTTTTCCGTTAATTTATTACAACTCATCAAGACTTCTTCTGTAACCGCACCTAGTTTCCTAATCCCTGATATGGTGTATTTCTTCATGATAAATTTGTTTTCCTTTTCTAGTAGTCCTTCAACTGTACTTTGGTCATCCAAGTGGAGTTGTATCTTGTGAGTTATGCATTGCAATTGCTTTACAATTAGTTTCTGTTCAAATTTCAGGATTATTTTCTTAAGTGTTATGTTCTTCTCTTAGTCTGCCAGTAACAGAACTACTAGAAGACCGTTCAGATGTATGGAAGTCGATGACTAAGTCAAGTTTTCGAGCTGATAGTTTGCTGGAAAATATTTTTTTGACATTCCTGTATGGCATGAAGAGGTTGCATTTGTGCTCATAATGTTATACATTTTCCTCAAATTCTCCGTTTTGAGCACTTCATTAGCTGATTGTTGGCACACTGATGCATTCTCTAAACCAAGTGTTTACATTTCAATATGCACGCTCATTATCAATAGTATTTTTCAGGTATAATGTTTCATCACTTTTTAAGTGTGTCGATAGATCAATTATACTTTTGAAACTTAAGTTTGATGCCAAGCTGTCTATGGATTCATTAGAGAAATGAGAGAAAGAGAGAGCATCGCATGATGCTGTTTCTGAAAGTCACTTTATTATTTGGGGTTTCCATGGTTTTTAAAGAATGTTTTCCAAAATATTTAGGAAATCAAAAAACTGTAAAAAATAAAAAAAATAACAGTGTTTTGTATAAAGATCTTAAATAAAAAGTTGCAAAAGTATCGAAAAAGTCGATCTAACTCAATCCTGAATGTGAACTCGGAACCTCGTCTGCAATGTGGAGTTTTACGAAGCCTTACTCAACTGGCAAAGCTACCTCTTACTGATGAGAGCGAAATAGATAGATCAATTATGCGTTTTGTTCTGTGAGACGAAGTTCGTTTATCTTTGTTTTTATTGGTTGAGAAATTAGCGTCGCGCGTCACCGCTTTTGAATTATTGTTAACGTTACAGTTATTTGAAGATGTTATTTAGTTTTATGCTATTATGCTACTATTTTGTATTGTAAAATTTTAGGTGTTGTTGTTAATCACTAGGTTTAGGCGTTTTTTAGTTAATATAATGCACAATTTTGTTGTTAATCCATCTGTGAGACGCTGTTCGTTTATCGCGCTAATACATTAAACAAAACCAGCCTTATAGTCTTAGAAAACAATAAATCACGATTTAGAAGCAGACAATCAGGGAGAGAAAAACGTCCCGTCGTAAACCGTTAAAATAAAGGTCAAAGAATTCTTCATTTACTACTTACTTTTGATAATCCACTTAGGTACTATTATCCTTTTAAAATCGCCTTTAGGGATGGCAATTAAGTAATGGTTGACTTAAATTTAAGTACCTTATAGTTTTCTAGTAATTATGTATTAGATAGTGCAAATAATGCTCATTATGAACGATAACTGTTAATGACGTTTAATAAATACTCTAGTTTCGGTGCATTTCTGGTCATTCTCAATAACGTTCGAATATAGGTAACAGCTACCTTGACTGTGCTCCTGAGACATTGAGTATTTTTCTGCCAACAAAGTTTTTAAGAAAAAATTTCATGAAACATGGATTCTCATCACGATGCACCAACTTGCCGCTGTGATTTTGTAAGTGTTTATACAATCTTTTATCTTCCATTGTCTATTTAAAGGATTTAAAACCATAATTATATTGATAAGACGACAATTTGTTTAGAACCCATTTCTTTTGTGAGCCTGCGGTTGTGTCCTACTGCTGGTCAAAGGCCTCCCCTTTCTCCTTCCAAACCTTTCTTTCTTGGGTGATCTCTGGCCAAGGTTGTCCCGCAAAGATGGTGAGATCGTCACACCAGCTTCGCCGCAGTTGACCTTGACGACGAAGTCCTTCCTCAGACGTCCTCCAGAGAGTGACAATCTTCATCCGGCTGTCCAGGTGCATTTGGAACCTCTCATTACCTCCAAATCTTCTCATCAAAATTTTGAATTTTTTTTTTCTTCTCTCTAACTCATGTTCCTTTTTCAGGTAAACAAGTGGCTGGACAAACACGAGAAATACTTGCTGCGACCTTCTCACACACCGGAGCCCACGAGTACAAGCTTCTCTCAGTACGTGTATGGGACCGAACCGGTCCTGCACCCTTATAAGCACTTGTACCTTAAAAGAAAATATCCTGGCACGTCCACTTCTGCTCAAATGTCATCTTTTATCATTAATATTGCTCCTTGATTTAAAAAAATCTTCCTGGTTTTAGATGTAAGCAATGCAATGAACTGAATATGTATTTAGTAATTAAAAAAATGTTTCCTATAATTTATTTGAAATATATTGTTTTGTAAAATTTTTTTTTTGTTTTTTTTTTTAATCCACTTGTTTCATTAAACATCTACCTGGCGTAAGCGGTAGGGTTATCCCCCTTATGGACTAAGATCCCAGAGCTGCCAGACCTTAGGTACTTATTTTCTCATTAACAACATTTATGGGATATGGGAGTTATTTTAGGATGTACTTTTAACATACGCATACTTGATAGCTCGGCCTCGACCCGTTCGGCTGTTTTTACCCACAAGCCCGAATAAAGTTATTGAACATTGTTATTACGCAATACGATTGGACTACCTCACAAAAAAGTCAACAAACCGTGGGTTCTAAGTACATCTAAATATCTTAAAGCGATCGAATACTCAATAAACGCTAACAGCGGTTGACAATCAGCTCAATTAGTCATGAAAACTCAATAATAATCAGAATAACCATTTTATAGACAATTTACGGCTTTGATGTCGGTTCATTATCGAATGGTTGCTCTTTCATCATATAAATTGGACCAATAAAATCAGACAACAATTAATTTGATCACTGTGTTGTGATTTATGTAGCAAAATTTCAGAAAGTGATCCAAGAAGCTACGAGGTTAAGGTTTGATTAGGGGTTCAAGTTAATGGGTTTTTTCATGAATGACTGTGTTGAGAAACGTCGTTAAATAACCGTAAGAATTTGTCATTGCAATCTCTCGGCTCTATAACGTCTATACCACCCCGGCACCAATGACCAAATTTGCCTATTTGCATTAAAATAAAGTGTAGTATTATGTTTATTTGTTAACCATGCATCTCAAACATGAGGTTTCTAGTTTAGTGAACTATGTATATAGATTCCGAGATATTTAACAGATTTGCACCTAATGAGTTGAGGGTAGCCACATCGAGCTGATTGAATCCGGTGGAGGTATATTGGAGGATAGTAAGGAGAAAGGCAAGCAAACGGGTTTTGTTAAATTTAAGGTAAGAATCTTATATAACAGACGCACTGACAGCATCACTGATTTAGAGCAAGTTTCGCGTATTTAACAGTTTCAGGCCAGTCACTACCGTGAATAACTAAAGCCATATCATCTGCGTCACTAAAGATTGAGCAATTCATAAGACACATTTTGCATACGTTGTTAATATAAATAAGAAACAGGGTAGGACCCAAAATTGAGCCCCGAGGAACGCCAAAACTTAACGGAATGGTGTCACTAATAACATCATTTATTTTAACGCATTGAGTTCTAACACAGAGATAGTTCTGGAATTTTTTTAAGGTATGCACGCAAATTCCCGTAGCTTCCAGCTTAGATATGAGGTGGGGAACAGACACAGTGTCGAATGCCTTAGTGAAATCTAAGAAGATAGCTAAGCATTGAAATGCTTTCATCATTCAATAATTTTACCGTCTAATTTAGATACTACTTCGCCTACCAGGGCACCAACAGCATTTTCAGTTGATCTGCCACCTCTAACATCTCACCCAATTCTCAACCCTCATATACACAAACAAGTTGCATTGTCTCACTAATAATTCCCCTTCTCCGGGTAATCACTCTCATCGTTGTCGTCGTCGGCAGCCTCGTCGTTGAATAACACTTCTCACGGTTATTCAACGACTTTTCTCAACACAGTCATTCATGAAAAAACCCATTAACTTGAACCCCTAATCAAACCTTAACCTCGTAGCTTCTTGGATCACTTTCTGAAATTTTGCTACATAAATCACAACACAGTGATCAAATTAATTGTTGTCTGATTTTATTGGTCCAATTTATATGATGAAAGAGCAACCATTCGATAATGAACCGACATCAACTGTTGGCTTACTTTTTTGTGAGATAGTCTAATCGTTTTGCGTAATAACAAGGCTTAATCTTTAGTGCCGCTTGTGGGTAAAAACAACCGAACTGGTCGAGGCCAAGTTAAAAGGTATGCGTATGTTAAAAGTACATACTAACATTACTCTATCCCACATATTGTTTAGTGAGAAAATAGGAGAGGTCTGTCAGCTCTGGGATCTTAGTCTTTAAGTGGGATAACCCCACCGACTACGCCAGGCAGATGTTTCATGAACCAAGTTGATTAAAAAAAATAACAAATCACAGATTTAACAAAACAATATATTTCAAATAAATTATAAGGTACATTTTTTTCATTACATTGCTTGTTGCATCTAAAATCAGGAAGTACTTCTTAAATCAAGGAGCCATATTAATGATAAAAGATGACATTTGAGCAGAAGTGGACGTGCCAGGATATTTTCTTTTTAAGTACAAGTGCTTATAAGGATGCAGGACCGGTTCGAACCCATACACGTACTGAGAGAAGCTTGCACTCGTGGGCTCCGGTGTGTGAGAAGGTCGCAGCAAGTATTTCTCGTGTTTGTCCAGCCACTTGTTTACCTGAAAAAGGAACATGAGTTAGAGAGAAGAAAAAAAAAAGATGAAATTTTGATGGGAAGATTTGGAGTTAATGAGAGGTTCCGAATGCACCCGGACAGCCGGATGAAGATCGTCACTCTCTGGACGTCTGAGGAAGGACTTCGTCGTCAAGGTCGACTGCGGCGAAGCTGGTGTGACGATCTCACCATCTTTGTGGGAGAACCTTGGCCAGAGATCACCCAAGAAAGAGAGGTTTGGAAGGAGAAAGCGGAGGCCTTTGACCAGCAGTGGGACACAACCGCAGGCTCACAAATAAAATGGGTTCTAAACAAATTGACTTTAAAAAAAATAGACAATGGAAGATAAACAATTGTATTAACACTTACAAAATCACAGCGGCAAGTAGGTGCATCGTGATGCGAATCCATGTTTGAGCACAGTCAAGGTAGCTGTTACCGATATTCGAACGTTATTGAGAATGACCAAAAATGCACCGAAACTAAAGTATTTATTAAACGTCATGAACCGTTATCGGTCATAATGAGCATTATTTGCACTATCTAATACATAATTACTAGAAAACTATAAGGTACTTAAATTTAAGTCAGCCATTACTTAATTGCCATCCCTAAAGGCGATTTTAGAAGGATTATTGTACCTAAGTGGATTTTCAAGGAGTAATTAGTAAATGAAGAATTCCTTGACCTTTATTTTAACGGCTTACGATGGAACTATTTTGCTCTACCTGATTGTCTGCTTCTAAATCGTGATTCATTGTTTTCTAAGACTACAAAGCTGATTTTTTTATATGTTTTTTTATTAATTCTCATTAAAGATCTCCATTGTCGGATGACATTGTTGCTATCGAAGATAAAAGAAGGGTGATACTAGCAACAAACAAACGTTGGGATTAGCAAATTTAGATAGAATTGGATATCGCAGGATTTATTAATGGCGTAAACAAAGAGAGGAATTGTGGTGCGAGAACTCGCTTCTCTCCACCTTTTGCATCATTCACCATGTCAACATATGGGGTCCCGCGAGTACCTCGTCTTTATGACCCTCCAACATGGTTTTTTATTATAAATGAGCCTGATTCAATGAACTGCTACAAGAACCTTTGGAATAAAATGGATATCTCTAAGCTAAGGTAGCTAGTTATCACGTCAACATTGGCTTTGTGTTCGAATTATTGTAAAAAATACTAAACATTCGTTAAAAAGCGTAGTTGTGTTACAAATCAGTTGATTTATTTGTGGTTATCATCGTTGACATGCTTAATTGATCGATCTTTTTCGCACTGATCAGTAAGATAAAGCGTATCCAGTTGCTTAAGGCGTCGTGTCAAACTCCACATTGGAGACTGTGTTCCGAGTTCAATTCCAGGCAGGAGTTAGATCGACGATTCTTTTGGAACTTTGTGTTGAGGATTTTTATACCAAACACAGTTATTTATTTTTATTTACAGTTTTTAGATTTTCTGAATATTTTTTGAAAACCATGGAAACTCCCAATAATAACGTGACTTTCAGAAAAAGCTGCATGCGACGCTTTTTCTCTCATTTCTCAAATGAATCTATGGACTGATTAAACTGACACCCTTAAAAAGTAATTCAAGTAAATCTTTTTAAGTGTGTCGGTAGTTCAACTATACTTTTGACACTTAAGTTTGATTCCAAGCTGTCCATGGATTCTTTTTATTACACCTGATAAATTCTATTCAGAATCTTAAGGAGCAGACAATGAGCGTACATATTGAAATGAATAAACTTGGTTTAGAGAATGCTTCATTGCGTCAACAATTAGCTGATGAAATGCTCAAAATGAGGAATTTGAGGAAAATGTTTAACATTATGGGCACAAATGCCATACAGGAGTGTCAAAAATATTTTAGGGTCAACATTATTTCTGGTTTATGTAAACGATCTTCCTCAAGCAGTCGGTAGAAATTGTATTATTTTTGCTGATGGAACAACCTTTATCTTAGATTGCAAAAACATTGAAACTTACGAGACAGTCATAAATAACACCTTCAACAAAATTATCACATGGTTAGAAAGCAATGTTAAAAAACTAAAATTTTAAACTTCAAAACCCATAAATGTCTCAAAGTTCAAAAATCTCTTAAGTATTTCATTAATTAGTTCAACAAGTAAGCAAAACCAAATATCTTGGCATAAACACATTTACGAAATATGCATGAAAATGAATAGATTTGTGAAAGTGTGACATCCAAACCTACTGCTTTGATGGTGTATCACGCCTATATGTTCCATTACCAAGTATGACATTATTGTTTTTAGGAAATTCCTCTGAAATCTCAAGAATGCTGATGGCTCAAAAAAATGCATTTGCGCTATCTTTAACATTGACTGGGCTGAATCACGCATTTATTATACGGAATCGCAAAATTTGTTAAAACGAATTCCTAACTTTTTGAAGCTAAAAACAATTTGAACAAGCAGAAACTTACCCAGTTTTTATTTATTTATTTATAATAAGCACACCAACAGCACTGTTATTTATAATTCAAATAAAATTACATTCATAATCGGCATTTCAGTAACCATGCAAATGACAGGTATGCATGACATTGAACATAATGAATATTAGAGACAAAAAGAGAAACTACAAAAATTGCGTCCAGTATACTTAAATCCTGAACACTACAAAAACAAAACAATTTGAGCTATTAAGACGTACATTGTTCGCACTGTTTGAAGAGGAAACGTCTGTATGACGCGAAACTCATAGAGAAAACTACGATAGGGTAATCCGTCAAATTGGACCTTTCATTAAATAGATTTCATTATGATAGATCCCTGTACCCAGGATATAACTATTCAGGTGTAGCTGCGCATATATGGCGCCACTTATATACAACTCATTACGGATCTGGATAACGGAATTAGGTACACCTTACAAAAAATCTGTCCAGTTTACAAAAAATTGCTGATTTTGCACAGTTTATATTCAGTCAGCAAATTTTTCAATAAAAAATCATGTCCAACTTATCACTTCAGGAATGCACTGTAGTCATTTATAGTTTGCATTTTGGTACTTAAAACACTGTTTATTTAACTTTTTACAACTAAAAACTTTTTTAATTTAACCTTTTTAGTTGCCTCACGATTTGTGATGTGTGTTTAAACTGTAGTTTATATAATATTGATTTGTTTTCATCATATCAGCCAATTGCCGTCCACTGCTGAACGTAAGTCTCCCCCAAAGATCGCCAAACATCCCGGTCCTAAGCGGGATGAATTGATTGTTGATTGATACTGATTTGTTTTGATACTTATAAATTGATATTTTCTGTAGCACCCAAGAATTCAATGCATGAAACTGTTATTATTTGGGTTTATACTAAAACTATTGGGTGTTACTGTTTTAGAAACACTAAACCCAGTCTGTTGTTTTTGCACTAAACAAATTACTATAACATCTATTCATATATTATTTGAAATACAAGCATCAATTTATAGCTACTAGTGTGTCTCACCAATAATCATTTTATTCTAGAAGCCAGAAGTTTAAATGTCGCAGATCTATGCAGTTTTTTAGTAGATATTTTATCCTGTTTTACCTACTGCTGGACTAGTGGGTGTAGTCTTTTCTGTGTTTACGTCATTACTGCCAATCCTCGACATCTAATCTCATCTATATTTGCAAATTAAAACGTTTCTTGTGATGGTATTATCGTTCTTTTATCTTCGATAGCAACAATGTCGTCATTCAATGAACATCTTTGATGACAATTTATAAAAAAACAAAACCAGCCTTGTAATCTTGGCGAGGCGGCGAGCCTCCTTGATGGATTACCGCCTGGAGGCGCGAGCCCTCGCACACGTTTACGCGTGGTGCGTGGAGGCGCTTCGCCGGGGCGAAACTCTGCTACAGCGGCAAATTGCAGCGCGGGACGGAGCTCCGGCAGGATACCATGGCGGTATGGAGACGGCAACTATTGCAACCTAGCGTTGGGCACGCCACAATTGCGGTGGTAAGGCCCCTCTTTCAGAAGTGGTTGGAGTGGCGCCACGGCGTCTTCACCTTTCGCCTGGCTCGCTGTCCGATCATCACCAGGCCCGGGTCGAAGGCGCGTTGTATTCCACGCACGACGGGGACCAGAGCCTGCTAGGGTTGCGGAATTTGTTCGATAGTCACCGTCACTGCGGCCCTGGAACACAAAGCGCTTTAGAAGGAACACGGATGGGTTTTAGTCAGTAAGAGTCTGACACGCCCTTCCGCTCCACCCAGAGTGGAAGTCATTTGATGATTTAGCATCCTTAAAAAAATAGAAGGCCTTGTCGAGAATCAGAGAGAGAAAAACATTCCGTCGACTGCCGTTAAAGTAAAGGTTAAGAAATTCTTCATTTACTAATCATTCTTTGAATAATCTACTTAGGTACTATAATCCGTCTGAATACGCCTTTATGGATGGCAATTAAGTAATGATCTTAAATGTAAGTACCTTTTAATTTTACAGCCATTAAGTATAATATTATATATTGCAAATAATGCTCATTATGACCGATTGCTGTAAATGACTTTTGATAAGTACTATAGTTTCAACAATTTTTTGGTCATTCTCAATAACGTTTGAATATTAGTAACAGCAAAGTCCACTGTGCTCTTACGACATTGAGTATTTTTCTGCCAACAAAGTTTAAAAAAAAAAAATTCAAGAAACATGGATTCTCATCACGATGCACCAACTTGCCGTTGTGAATATGTAAGAGTTTTTACAATATTTTATCTTCCATCGTCTATTTCAAGGATTAAGAACAATATATTGATAGAAAGACAATTTGTATAGAACCCATTTTTTTTGTGAGTATGCTGTTGTGTCCCACTCTTAGTCAAAGGCCTCTCCTTTCTCCTTCAGTTTGTTTCGCAAAGATGGTGAGATCGTCACACCAGCTTCGCCACAGTCGACCTTGACGATGAAGTCCTTCCTCAGACGTCCAGAGAGTGACGATCTTCATCCGGCTGTCCGGGTGCATTCAGAACATCCTATTACATCGAAATCTTCCCATTACAATTTCATATTCTTTGGGTTTCTCATGTTTATCTTCACCAATGCAAATTTATTTTATCTCTCTAATTCATGTTCCTTTTTCAGGTAGTTAAATGGCTGGACAAACACGAGAAATATTTTCTTCGGTCTTCTCACACACCGAAGCCCACGAGTACAAGCTTCTCTCAGTACGTGTACGGAACCGAGCCGGTCTTCCACCCTTACAAGAACTTGTACCTAAAAAAAAACTATCCTGCCACGTCTACTTCTGCTCAAATGTCATCTTTTAAACCTATTCCTCATTAAAAAGGCTCATTGGTTTAAGAAGTACTTTCTGATTTTAGATGTAAGCAATGCAATGAACTGAATTTGTACTTAGTATTGAAAAAAATGTTCCTTATAATTTAGTTGAAATATAATGTTTTGTTAAATCTGTGATTTGTTGTTTTTGTAATCAACTTGGTTCATGAAACATCTACCTGGCGTAAGCAGTGGGGTTATTCCCATTTATGAATTTAGATCCTAGAGCTGCCAGCCGACCTACTATGACGTGCTAATGCCATCCAATTACGATGATGTAAAAGGGATAGTGATATTCGCTATGCATAGCTCCGTCTCTGTCTTAGAGCGGAATCAAGGTCGTTTTAAGACTAGGCGACTAGACTACTAGGGCCCCTGATCTTGCTTATCCTCTCACTAACAAAATATGTGGGATAGAGTAGTGTTAGTATGTACTTTTAACATACGCATACCTGCTAGCTCGGCTTCGACTCGTGCAGCTGTTTTTACCCACAAGCCCGAATATAGTTTCTCCAAAAAAACGTTAGCAAAACTGTATTTCTTAACACATCTAAATATCCCAAAGGGATTGAATACTCAATAAACGCTAACAGCGGTTGACAATCAGCTCAATTAGTGATGAAAACTCAATAATAATCAGAATAACCATTATATCGACAATTTACGGCTTCGATGTCGGTTCATTATCGAATGGCCGCTCTGTCAGCATACAAATTGGATTAATTAAATCAGGCAACAATTAATTTTATCATTCATGTGGGAAGATTATAGAATCTGATTTAAAGAAAAGAAAGAATCATTTTTATTTGGGACTCGCACAAGACAAACAAAACAGTAAAATAAATTAACAACTAAACAGTAATTATAATTAATTAAAATATGGATATTATCTGTGGGAGGCCAAAATGGTCCCTATCTCATTATAAACTGCGATATCTAAAAATAGATTTCGACAAGCTATGACGTTAGGGTTTGGTCAGGCAAAGTTACGAGTTTTTCTATTTATGAGTGTGTTGAAAAACGTCGTTTGATATACGTGAGTATTTGTCCTTGCAATCTCTTGGGTCTACAATGTCTATACCGCATCGGCTGCAATAACCAAGTTTGCCTACTTGCATTAAATTGTAGTGTAGTATTATGTTAGGTCTTTATAGGTAAACCATGATTTTCAAACAGCTCGCAATATCATTGACGTATACGGCCTGAGCAATGCTATCATACGGTTTGCGTTATTGGTTCTACATCTTTCGTTTGGGTAATTTTACACTGTGACCACCCGGAAAAGTGGGATGATTTGTGAAGCTGTGCTGCATAAACCGAATGTGCATCTTAAAAAGTGCTAACGTCTCTTTATTGAACCGCAACGAGCTCGAATGTGAGAGAATGAACCATTCTTTGCATCACCCAAAGGTTGACTGGTAAAGAATGCCTATTGCATTAAGTCCGCCTCTGTACATTTGTGTGCGTAAAGTGTAAATAAATAAATAAACTCGATGTTATCACGCCTGCTTTCCTTTTTTGTTTGTATGTAATATAATTACTTTATTTATATACCATTTGACTAAGGTGATTTGATGATTACTTTAACATCTTCTTGCTCTAATCTTGTGCTCGGGAATTTGTTCGGTACAATATTTGCAACCGAACAGCTCAGCACTTTTGGCTGCGTGCATTTCCATAAATGCATGTATCGAAACTATCACCAGTTAGTACGTGTTCGACTACCAATCGCGTAACTCAAATCAAACCATCTTAGTGCCTTTTTAGCTTAGATTTACCATTTTATAATTATAATTGATTGTGGTGTTCAATATAGTTTTTAAACCATATTAGTTCGTATCATTCAACCAGTGATCGTAAACTTACTACCATACCATATCAACCAACTTAACCAAATAACAACCAATCCGAGAGTTAGTGCCAAACCACGCAGGCACTAAACTCTACATGGAATACATACACATATTAGAAGTAATTTCTTGCTAATTATTAAAAAAAAATGCATTTAATAACGGGACGCCTGGCTGGCAAACAAATAAACCACCTAGGTCAGGAGTTCCCAAACTGTGCGTCGCGACTCCCTGGGGCGTCGCGGTGCTTTCCCAGAGGCGTCGCAAACTACTACGGAAACGAAACGTATATACTGCAACTGGCGTTTAAAATTTATTTTTAGAAGAAATTAATAAGGTTTTCTTTAATAAAAATCTGTTCATGGACTGATGCTAAGTTTACAATCAATATTTTGTTCCACTTTTAGGTCTTAAGCATTTTTAAAAAGCAATTTTTATAAATATTTTACCTCTGCAGTGTATCTTAATCAGAGAAGAAAGTTGATTGAACGTATCTGCTTGTTTTCCCAAACGGAGCTACACTTGCCTAGTTATCTTCTTTTACAAGAGCGTCGCAATAAATATAATATGTAAAGGGATTCTCAACATAAAAACAAATTGGGAACCACTGACCTAAGTGATAAGAGAGAGTGATGGCGTCGAAACGATGACGATTGTTAAAAATTCAAATATGGAATGTCATTGACAGCCATTGACGTAATATCAAAAGGTTCAGATTTGACCTCGTGACCAGTTTGGTAGCGCATTTCAATCCCATTCATTTGTAGCTCATCGTCAATCGCTATCGCTAGTGAATGACATTGTGTCTAGAAGCTTTGGTCAATCCCAAACATTTTGACAATCGTCATCGCCGTTAAATATCATACCGTGTAGCATACTGATAGTTTTGACATAACAGCCGGCGTCTGTTAGGTTCAAGAATAACAATGAAAACTCAATAATAGTCAAAATAACCATTATATCGACTCTTTATGGCTTCAAATGGGTTCTTGTTCTCGTTTATTGAATCAGACTCATTAATAAAACATATCAAACTAATGATGTCTAACTTAAATACTTATTCTTAATTCACATTCTCCAATTTGTAATAGGTTGTCTCTTATTTTGTTACAACTTTAAAAATAATTTTGTATTTCTGGTTTTTCTTCTCGGAAAAGGCTCCTTTTTACCCATATTCTGCAAAAAATATTTGTTCCGTCTGCTCTATCTTACAAAAGTTATATAGTAAAAGGATCTTCGGCATACAGAGAGACGCCTGGGATGGTCAACTGTACGTGAAAATCTAAAACCATGTTAGAGAGTCATGAAGACGAGGTACTCTCGCGACCCCATATGTTGACTTGGTGGATGGTGTAAGCGGTGGGTAGCAGCGAGTTTTCGCACCACTATTCGCTTAGTCCTCCTGCCCGTCACATTGTTGACCGTACATCGTTCTCGCATATATGTATAACTAGCGGACGTCACGCGGTGTCACCCGCGTAGTTTTCGTACCCGTTACTTACTGATACTGTAGCTATCAATTGCTGAAAGAATTTTTAAAATCGGTCCAGTAGTTTTTAAGATTATGTTTTATGTAACTTTACATACAAAAATACAAATCTTGTATTTCCTCTTTATAATATTAGTATATATAGATTTCAACATGAATGATGTAACCATAATTTTGTAAAAAATATTATTTTTAAAAGAGTGTCCGTGGAGTTTCTTGCACGTTCTTCTTCATCGAGATCTTCGCTCAAGAACGTGCAAATAGCTTCATATTTTTAACCAACCGACCTTGACACTTCAAGAGTATCTGTAAATGGTGTAATTGAAATAAATACTTTGAGTCTTTGACCAATTTCGGCAATTAGGCCAACTTCAACAGAGACTATCCGTCGGCGCGAGTTATATTGTGGTGCACAAGTGTGTGCGGAAACACTAGTTGAGTGCATTTTAGTTTGCGCACTCACTTGTCACTCTTCCATCATGCTCAAAGTCCGAGCTTTGTCACAGGACCAACGGCTTTACAAGCTCTCCGAGACACGGGGATTTCACACCACGAACTTTCAAATTCCGGACGGCCACAGAGAAATTCCTAATGGAATAACCCGGTGACACTGAATTCCACACGACCTTAATCATATGGAAGGATAGTGAACGCACATGGCCTGTTTGTTTACATTTTGAGTTTTTTCTTTAAGTTTTAATTCTTTTTTGTGCATTTAGGGTGTTACCACACCAATCGATCGATCGTCGATCGGTACCATCGATCGATCGTCGATCGGTACCATCGATCGACGTTGATCGATTGGAGTGGTAGAAGTAAAAGCCACCGACTGACGTCAACTAATTCATTCTGCCATCGATCGACGATGAATCGATTAATATAGCAGAAACTATCGATCGACGTCGACTAATCTAATCTATTCTACCATCGAACGAGGCATATAATTATTTAGTTTTTCCTATAACTTACGCCAAAGTCCAAAAGCTATCAAGCGAAAAATTTCCTCGAACCCTTTTCAACAGAATCGGCTATTAAAACACAAACTTTATGCATATGGGACCCTGATCTTTTGGACATAGAAACGATATATGGCCCTGGCGTATGAGGATTAAGATTGGCTTCCCGCCAAATGGACCGTTCTGGAATCAATTAGGTTTGAAAAGGATTATTTTTAGCCGGCAAAGACAATATTCCTGATTATTAAGACTGTTTTGTAAAACAAGAAATATGTTGTATTTTATCAGTTTTCTTTGTTTGAAACTAAACGCATGATTTGTTTGAAACTTAGAAAGAGTAGACGATTTTATTTGACAGCTGTTTTGCATTTGGGATTATTTCTTTATTTTTATTTCCCGTTATTACTGCTAGGCGTAAGCCAAAAAATCTAACACCAGTGTTACCAAGGAGTACCGTGTTACCCAGGTAATGGGTTGTGGAGGTCTGGTAGGCAGCCGCTCCACGTAAAATACTGGTATTCAGCTGAATCCGGTTTGACTGGAAGCCGACCCCAATATAATTGGGAAAAGGCTAGGCAGATGATGACTGCTAGACCTAAGCTCTTTTTCTGGTACAGAAATTGAGCAGCAGGAACAACACTCACCTACTTAAAATGTAAGTGATTTTTCAAGTAAATTGTACATTTTATTATGCTTAAGATAGGTATTCAGTACGTATGGTTGGTCGTAACGTAAGACAAACTGATACTACCGAGAATGGACCTTCAGCATGTGCCGTAGATAAAAATATAATCAACTTCCAAATAAAAAAACACTACAAAGCACACAGTAACTTTAATTTCAGAAGTCGATGTTTTTGGTTGTTTCTTCGTATTTTAACACGGACTTCCGAAATTAAAGCTATTTTATACTTTGTGGTGTTTTTAATTATTTGGAAGTCGGTTATATTTTTTTCTAAAAAGTTTTTTCTTTTTAGTGGTATCCTATGTACACCTAACAACACCACTGGAACGTCGAATTTCGTTTACTTGGCTGATATATTTTTTCCAGCTAAAAACCAAACTACTGGAGCGATTTTGATGAAATTTCTATGGGACTAATCGCAAAGCATATACTTTCACATAAAAAAAAAATCAAATCCGTTCATAAATGACGGAGTTATGAGGTAACAAACTCTTCCAATAACTCCTAAAACCTTTTTGAAGTCGGTTAAAAAGAAAACAACAGGTGAAGGTTCTTTAAATGCATCCAAAACATTTTTTAAAACGTTCAGCCCCATCGACCTACTTCCAACTTCATAGTATTCATCCGTACAATGTAATCAATATCATTAAAGAGGTTTTTGTTCGTGAAGTCGTCGGATGCGATAAATTTGCCGCATGTCTCTTCTCCGACGTTATTTAGAGTAAATGCCTTAGCAGCTGGCGGGTACTCGCATAAAGGTTGGTAGAAGTTGTTACCATAAAAAAAATATTGTATTTTTTTTCTCTTTTCTTGCAGAGATTTTTACGGCCATCTTATAATTTGTTATTTTTAAACAAAGGTTGATTGTCAGATAACTTTGTACATGGAGTTCAAATAAATAATGGCAATTTGAAATACATGGTGGACATCCCACTCACACGAACAAAAGGTTTTGGAAACACATTATAATATAATATAATAATATCCTGGGACAACTCACACACGGTCATCCGATACCAAACTAGGCAGAGCCTGTGCTATGGCAACCAGACAACTGATAAACATACTTATATATTTCTAAATACATACATATTATAGACAAATTACACCCAGACACAGAACAAATGATCATGCTCATCACACAAAGATTTGTCCTAGGTGGGAATCGAACCCACGACCTCCGGTTAAGCAGTCAGGGTCACTAACCACTCGAGGAGTGGAATTATCTGCCAGAGTCTGTGTTTTCTGATAGATAAAACCTGGGAGGCGTTAAGCCAAGAGTGAATAGGTTACTTCTAGGTAAGCGAGCTCCATCTTCGACCACATCATCGTTTACCATTAGGTGATAGTGGTCAAACGCGTGCCTATCAAATGTAAAAAACAAAAATTGATGCATCTTACTTCGTTTATGTATTTATATGGGTGAGCATAGCCGCACGGGTCGATCTTTGAGGTTAAGCAATGCTTGCCGAGGTTGGTCTGTGGATGGGTGACCATCTTAACATACCGTGCCTCGGAAAGCACGTTAAGCCGTTGGTCCCGGCTGTCATTTGTAGATCTTTGGCAGTCGTTACGGATAGTCAGAAGACAGATAATCTGACACCAGTCTTGCCAAGGAGTACCGTGTTCCCCAGTTAATGGGTTGTGGAGGTCTGGTAGGCAGCCGCTCCACGTAAAATACTGGTATTCAGCTGAATCCGGTTTGACTGGAAGCCGACCCCAATAAAATTGGGAAAAGGCTAGGCAGATGATGATGGGTGAGCATATGACTATGACTGGAAAACAATATCGAATTAATTGATATTTATTACAATTGATATTTCATGCATCACGGTCACCATAGCAACCTAGCATCCCAAGAGTGCGTAATCAAAAAAATTGTGTGTTGCGTTTTCTGAGTAGGTAACGTAAATTACAAATGACTGAAATTTTTAACTCATTTTGCAACGTTGTACGGCACAATCAATACCTTTTAATGCACTAAAATTATAAATTGTTTTAGTTAAGTTTGTATGGTCTATTTAAGTTTTCTTTTCTGTCTCTGTACACACTGTGTTCATGTTCTTAATTTTTTTTTATGGATGTGAAGTCATCAAATGAGTTATTCCGCTCTGGGTGGAGCGGAAGGGCGTATCAGACTCTTATTGAATAAAATCCATCCGTGTTCCTCACAAAGTTCCAGGGCCGCGGTGATTCTTGAAAAAAAAATCCACAACCCTGGTAGACGTTCCTCATCCTACTCTTCTGCAACAATTGACAATTTTCTTTCCAAATAGGCAGAAATTCAAACCGCTTTAATTTATAGCATCAAAACCGCAAACATTTAAGGGAGTCCAACCACGTTCGCAAGTCACGATAGAAGCTTTAAAAGAGAAAATATAGCCGAACATTTGGACCGCAAATTGATAAAAGAAGAGCCAATAAATAAACTTTATTGTTAACACAATAAAGTATATAATAGCTGATTATTTTAAAACAAATGTATTTCGAAACGAGATGAGAATATGGGAATTGCGTATGCCTTGTTTAGAGAATTTGCATAGATTTATTTGTGAGAGTAATGTTTCGAGTAATAATTTATTTATTTAAACTTTATGTACAATAGTGGTACATGGACGGACTTAATGCATCAAGGCATTCTCTACCAGTCAAGCTTTGGGTTATAAAGACTACACTGTGGTAGGTGTACAAAAAATAAAAATAAGATTTAAAATTGAATTTCAACATTTCGGAAAGAATATACAGATATATATATATATATATTATATAATACTACTGATTTATATATATATATATATAATACTAATAAAATACATACATATGCTAAAATAATAAACTAATAAATATGATATAATAACTAAGACAGTTATCATCAAAACCACTTTCAATTAACCTATGAGAAGTCTATATTTTGAATTAACATGTTATACAACTATGGTTCGGTCAGAACGCACTTGGTTCGTTATTTTCTGAAATGACCGGCGTACATTTATTTGTACGCTACATAAAAAAAGTACCTAATCTGGGACTTTGCTAAATAAATTTTAAAAAGCTTTCATCCCGAATTAGGGTCAGGCAACCCGGTTAAGCCAAAAGTCTGCTCTTTAACTTCGTTTTTGTTAGTGATGTGTTATAAAGCGATTTTGCAACCGATATATCTAATGGTGACTTTTCTACTCGAATAATTCTCATTAAGGCTAGGAAAACGTCCATATTAGGCGATTGCCTAATATGGACGTTTTCCAACTATCCTAGCCATTAAAATTCGAAAGGGAGATTTCCCTTTCGAATTTTAAGCCTTTAAAATATTTATGGAAAGAAGAAAATATTTTTTTAATCGAACGGTTGGCCTTCTTGACGAGCAATTGATTTCAATTGAGACCTAAAAACGCGGATTAGTTACTACTTATATACCTATGTATGTATGTCACCGGCAAATTGCTGATTTATATATTGCAAACTATTGAATTTGAATGGGATTTACATAACATTTTTTTCATTATAAGTATATTGAGAAATTACAATCTAATAAAGTTTAAGTACAATCTTACGGAGTCTGCAATTTTCCGGTGACATAACACTTAATAATAACTTTCATTTCCAAATAAAAAATTAATGAAAAAAAGTCCGACCTTAATTAAAAAGAATAATATTTCTAAACAAGCCACGTTTCAAGCAGTCAGATGTTGGTGGCATTTGATTTTGGTCAGTCACAGATTAGAAAACAAACTTCAACATACAAACACTCTTGAAAAACATTACCTACTTCTGGAGCAACCCGACTGCCCCACTGTCTGACGTGACTGATATGTCACTCCCATCAAAATAAATATACCAACTAAACAAATAATACCTCAAAGACAATTCTTAGACTAAAAAGACTAACTCTAAAATAAATATACTCCAATAATTCTAACGCTATCGTAAAAAACAGCTCATAAAAGTTATTCCTCGAATCAATTACGGAATTTGTAGTGAAACGAAAAATTATTTCGTGTATTTCAAACGTCGGCTTAGCTCAGTGGCGCCATCTAGCGATACGATTCGATTTCTATTTCACTATCGAACTTGAATGCGAACAACTTTTAGCTCTAGTGTGAAAAAAACGCGCGAGCATTTTATCAGGCGTAAAGGGATCCGTAGCTTTTTTTTCGTTAAGCTGAAAGAGTTGGCCGGTTTTACTGGATTGTGTCTATGGTATTGGAATGGTTTTATTGTTCAGATTTATTTTGATGCTGCGTGCTACGGTTTTGATATTTTAAATGTTTTGTTGTTTTTTTTTCGTGGTTCGATATTTTGATCCACTTGCCTTTTAGTGGTAAAATGCAGTAAGAGGTGATTAACTATGGGAAGGTCAACAAATATAAAAATTAGTTGAGACCTGGTCTCCTTGTAAGAGTGGAAATATTCGATTATGTATGCAACTGCAGCTGTAAATCGCAGCAATTTAACCAAAGACGGTAAATATTTTTAACCGACTTCGAAATAAAGTTATAAATTATTTTTTACCTTTTTCAAGGCTTCTGCCAAAAGCCTAACGCCTCTACGGAACCCTATAAACCAAATCCAGTGCCATTCCGCCAAAACCATTTCAAAATTGGAATTGGCGCACCTCCTAAGCGGATTTTTATTCTAGCCACCTTACTCCTGCACTCTATTTCACCCATACACTGTCGGACTAAAGTCTATATTTGGCTATTCCAGCTGTAAAAGCAGAGTTGTTCTTTTCGAGGCCCGTGCATAGAGAACACAGATTTGAAATAAGGAACTCACGGCTTATCCTATTGGGTGGTAGAAATACTAGTCTGACCTCCATGGCACACCTGTGCTTAATACTCGAAAGCGTGTATTGAAGTTGCTAGTATTCATTTTTCTAGTTTATTTTCCTTTCCGGAAAACGGAAATTCGTTTTTACTTTGACTTTTGACGCTGCAGGCGTAGCTCTAGCTTTTGCGCGGGGAATTCATTAATCGGTTTCAAAAATGGAGTTCTTTATTCATTCATACATTCAAGTCTTTATTTTTGTTTCCACCAAAAAGAATCCATCACACATGGAAAAGATTTTTTTCCGTGTGTGTGTGTGTGAGTGATTAATATTTAAATAATAGTGACAGATTTTTTTAATAAGAGTTATGTTACATAGTATTAGTTAAGAATGGCTTGACTGAAATGGAATTTTATTTTGACGCATCTCTTTAATATGCTTGACGGTCCAGGTTTTAAGGTTTAAACGATCTGGAGAAAAAGGGATTATGATGATTAAAAAAAAAGGTTTATGGGTCAGCTATTTACAAATAATTATAGCTATTGTTCACTAACAAATTAAACCCACGAATTTTCGTAGTACCACTAAAGTACTTACGAACATGTACTTACTTAATTACAATTGACGTTGAAACCCTAATGCGTACAAAAGTAATTAATGTCCGCGTTCTACACTTTGTCACAGATAGGTGAGCGTCAGCAAAAAACGTTATCGTCATTAATCCCTTATTAATGGTCCGTGGGCTGCCCTTGTTTTTCTGACCCTACGTCGTTATGTCGTGTTTTGTATGTCGTGTTGCTACATTTTATGTTACGTAGAGATGACGATACGACAGTAAATCAAAACACTGGCAATACTAGTTCATACGAATATGTTGTCTTTTATCACAGATTTGATGTCACTAACTGCAACAGACTGCTTCGAATATTTCGTCAGAATAGTAGTCACTATACTTGACTAGTTTGAGTTTTTTTGACGTTTTATGCATTTGAAAAATTTATTTTTAGTTTCGGTGACAGGATTTATAATACTTTCAAAATGTTCCTATGAACCAGTATTGCCAGTGTTTTCATTTATTGTCGTAGCGATGTATCCGCATTGTATTAAGCTTTATAAGTTAGTATCTACTGAATTTTGAATTTCGAGCTCGCGGCTAAGTAATAAAAGTAGCACAGGACGATCTTCAAATTTAAGCAACGCGTGTCGAGGTCGGTCCGTGGATGGGTGGCCAGTCATTATCATATTGCATCATCATAGAGTGGAAACCAATCTCAACATAGTAACAGCAATTTTTCGCAGCAAAAATTTAAAAAACCGGCCAAGTGCGAGTCAGAATCTCACACGAAGGGTTCCGTACCATAAACCGAAAAAAAGTCTCTTGTACGAATGAGAGCCCCTTTGAATTTTAATTTAATTTATATCAACAAATAATAATATTTGTTGATATAGCGGCTATTATATAGATATACACTTTTGTGAATATTTTAACTGTCTACCTGTTACGGTTGAGAGATACAGCCCGCTGACAGACAGACGGACGGTCGGACGGACGAACGGACGGACGGACGGACAGCGGAGGCTTAGTAATAGGGTTCCGTTAGTTACCATTCGGATACGGAACCTGAAGACGGTAGATTTACCGACTCATTTTATTCAAATGGGGTTTAGAATTTCAAGGAGAAAATTAATGTTAATTTTAGTGTCATCGCGGTTCATTAAAAGAGTTTCCATAACAGAATTATATTTTACTAAGCAAATAAGTGCACAAAAATAGGATAGTTATCATCAAAACTTAACGTATTCGCATTTTCGCAATAAACTGGGCAACCGGCTCAGCTAGGAACACACTTTTGAGCTGGTTAAGTAAACTTTTCAGAGCAAAATTAAAAGTAATGAAAATGGAATTCAAAATATTCTTATAATTTCCACAAAATCGTATTTTGCCAAAATCGTTTCAAAGAGATTTGTAAAGCTGCTTTTTTCAAAAAATAGTCTTCTCTTAGTGATTGCCAAAACTCTGCTAAAATACAAACGTAAAGTGGTGAAACTTTAAACACTCTGCTTTGGCTGATTTCTCAAAAAAAGTCAAACGAAATGAAACCCACTTCAGAAAATGTAAAACCTCTTATTTTGAATCCCAAAAAAGCATTTATTCCCCGCAGTAGTATTAAACTCTGCGAAACTTTGCCAGAAATGAAGAATAATAAATAAATAAAAACTAAGAGTCAGTTGACTCCTAATATGAAATATGGCGCCAACGCGTTCCAACTTTGAATTTTGAACGTTATTTGAGAGTGTTTAAATAGACTTGTTTGTTTTGTCTGCTATTTTATTTTGTCAATTGAGTGTTTATTCCTAAAATATAAGTAATTTTATTTTAATAAATAGATGGCTATCTAATAATATTATAAAATTGTTTGTAAGGTGACCTCTGGGATAACTGATTCTATTGCCTGTCCGGTTTTAGCGGGACGGTCTGTTTTATCACGTCTGGTCTTTTTCCGACATCAAAAAAAGGAGTAGGTTTGCAAATCGGTTGATTTTTTTGGTTTATTACCTCATATGTCCGTCATTTATGAACCGATTTAAACAATTTTTTAATGTGAAAGGATATACTTTTTGATTGGTCCTGGTTCTGAGTGTTTGGTGGAAAATTTCATCAAAATCAGTTCAGTAGCTTGGTTTTTGAATAAAAATAGCTGGAAAAACTATGTCATACAAGTCAACAAAATTGCGTATTTTGCTTTCCTGTGACTTTCCAGTGGTGTTGTTAGATGTGGGGTACCTACCACTAAAAAGTGAAAAATAAAAAAACTTTTTTTCAAAAATGAACAACCAACTTCCAAGTTCCGAAATTAGTCTATAGTTTTTGTTTTTAATTTGGAAGTCGGTTTTATTTTTTTGTAAAAAAGTTTTTTGTCACCAACTAATTTTGTCAAAAAACAGTGCATACTTTACCGAAAATGATTATTGATATACAAGTCAGCCTGTGTACACTAAATAAAGTTTCAATAAATAAATAAACAACTACTACAGCTAACGCACATTTCACACTATCTATCTTGTCCTCCATCAAATCAGGTAAGTCGACATTCCATACATAATTGATTCATCAAATTATTTATTTGATATCGATTCATCCATCTTCTTTTTGTATGTAACATCAACGTGAATGCATCAGCAGATTAGCTTTATTCAGTGGCATGTGTGCCATATCGCTAATATATTCATTCGCTACAGTAGAGCCATCTCGATCGAACATAATATAATGCCAAACTTTTCCTTGTATTTCTTTATTATCGATTACAAAGAGTATAGAAGATATACGGATACGGAATATTGGGGTTATAATACAATTTAAATTACATACAGAGATGTTCGGACCCATTAATTTGATATCCATGTACGTTTGAAGAAGGAAAAAAACTAAAAAAGTATTAAATATAATTTTATTTTACTTTTAATTATATCCTGAACCAACTTGAAGTTTCAGCTCTAAATCTGCTGCTGCATCTGGTGAAAATGAAATATGAAATTTAGTGCAAAGTTGTAGTGTCATAATAAAAATAATGTCAGCATTTTACAGGCACACCGGCTGCGTCAGCGAATGGTGTTACCGTTGCTGAGTATTTGGCCAAATATAAAAATGTATATCACTATTTACCATCAAGTTCGATGGTCAAAACGGCTTCGTTTCAATTCTATTTTTATTTTTTAAACGTTGCCCCTAACTAGAAATTTCTCCTTTATTGTGGGCGCGTTTACAAACATATAAACTCACATACACAAACAGCCAGAACCGGAATAACTATTTGTAGGCCATACAAATATTTGTTCCGTGCGGGGACTGAACCCGCGACGCGCAGCACAGCAGTCAATCCCTCAACCACTGCACCAACCGTGTCCTCATTGAACTTCATAAACCTGTTTCTGCCGCTTGTCAAGCTGAGCTTACAAGCGGCAGAAACAGGTATAGCCGTTAGTTATACTTGTTTGTAGGTATGCGGAACAGAGAGTGAAGTCCCGCATACCGAAACGGGGAGGATCGTCCTACCAGACGGTTGTTGTGTCTGGTGGGCAACTGCCTGATAGTTGATATTCGGACTGTTGTATATGTTCAAATTGCATGCAGAACTTTGCTTGCGCGATGCTGGATTTTGATGTTAGTTCATCGTAGATGGCGCTGTGGTTCTTTTTGTCACCGTGCAAATTTCGCTTCTTAGTTTTTCATGTGGCGGCATTGATCCCGCTACACTTGCTTCCATTTCTTACTCGTAGTACATCACACTTCCCGATTTATTTTGCTCGGCCACACAAACTTGACGGCCAACTGCTATTTTCGAGCATATCAAAGCGTCATCCCGTTATATGCACATCCTCACTTTCCACAATCCACGTTCATCATGAATGTGACATTCGCCTTCCAGATATAATTTTGTTTGTCTCCTGGTGGCGACTTGTGATATATTGATTGTTAGTATTTGTGGGTCAAGATTCGTGTCGCATGTTAATATGGGAGCTAACAAATAGGTCAGCATGTGTAAGTAAGTTATTGTGTGACTTACTCTTTTTGATGACTCGGTGAAAAAATATTTTTTTGCTATTTGGGATTCATTATGTTGGAAGGTTGTTATGATATTGTTTGAGTAGGAAGTAGGTTGATGGAGAGCAGATACTTTTTTGGAAGAATATTATAAAGGGGTCAACATTGTTTGTTTGTATGTGTGTTTATTTGTAATCTAGGAGTACATATTCCAGGTTTTTTTTACTGATAGAAAAGCTACACAATCGTTGTCACATGCTACTTTCAATACAGGAAAAAACCCATTTCAAGTGGGGTAGGTTGTGCCTACCCCATTTGAAATGGATTTTTTGAAAAGCTAGTTTTAAAAATAATCATAATTCAACTTCTGCATTATTAAAATTCAGCTTACCCATATTTATACCCAAAAAATACCATTTAGCATTACGCGCAGTGTGCACAATGCCATAAATAAATAATCATAGTACTATTATGTAACAATGTCATTGTGATCAAGGATCAGCACAAAGTGGTTAAGTTAATGAGAGCTCACTTCATTCTCATTTCTGCTCACCATTTACGGAGAGTTAGATTAATTGTAACGCTTTTAAAATTAAATTAATTTGTTTCAGACTAATAATGTCCATAATTGTTAGTAACAAAGGTCTTAAAATTATGTTAGTCAACACTAAAATCAAATCGAAACAAAATAAAATCAAATCAATTCAAATGAATAAAATCAATAATGTCCAAAAATCATGTCAAAAATTAATAATAAAATAATACATTAAATTAATAAAAGTCAATAAATAAAATAAAACAATCATACACACAGAGTCATCTTGTCACATGAAGCTGGATAAATCTCCCCAGCACTAGATTCTGGCCTCTCAGAAATCATCCTTAGGATTCTGTTGGCGCTACCCCGAATCCGGCGCATCAGAGAAGCTGCCGGTCGATTCTGTAAACATTTCGAAGTGAAGGTTTGGGTGAAGTGATCACAAGGTGAGCTGTCAATCCATATTTTTATATAATCAAGATGGAATGACCGCTCACTTCGTGATCACGTGACATCTTGATTACATGGATTGACAGTAGAATAATAATTAATAATAATTAATATACAGATATATGTATATTATGAAAAAATTGTTTTGTATACAATAAAATAGTTTAAAATTCACGCGATATTTTACAATCTTACAGCATTTGCAATTTTCCGGTGACACATTCATACTCAAAACTTGACTCACAGACAAGAATATTAATTATGAGAAATCTGATTTCCGAGAGTGCATTTGTCTAAACTAACGATGCGAGCAACTCCGACCAAAATCTTGGCATACTCTGTCTGCATCTAAAGGAGGTAAGATATTAATATTTTATAACACATTTATCAAATCTTGTCATAATTCCTTCACTGTCTAGGTAATGTTTTGAGATATTTCAGTGTAATATAATAATGTGACTGGAAACTATGAGAATTGTCTGCGTCTTTGGCCGGGTTGTAGGATGGGGTATAAAATAGGGGGTTATTGTCGATTTGCCACAAAGTCGATCGACTTTCAATGTAATAGTGTGACAATCGATTTACTTTCAATGTATAGACATTGAAAATAAATTCGTCATAAAACTATGTGTCAATACGTCACAATTTTTTGTAAATTCGTCACATATCTTCCATCCATTTTTTTAAAAAGTACCGTTAGCAAGCAATGTTCTAGCTCTAGGTTTTAACATCAAACAAACTCTTCATGCCCCAGACCTTGAGACTAGTTAGGGGAGAGCGGGGCTACACGTGCCGCGGGGACGTTGTTCGTCACCGAACGCTTTCCATGAGCTGTATGTATACTACGAGTATGTATATGTGTACTTTTTGGGAGAAAAAAAATTATGGAACTCGCGTCATCGTCACCGAACGCTTTAGCTTTCACTTCTATCGGAAGTCCCCAAAGACTGCCCCGCATGTTTTTGAAGTGAAAACTTTTTTAGGCGCGTTGAGCACTTTTTGGGTGAACAAAAATCATGGAACTCGTGTCATCGTCACCGAATGCTCTGTTTCTTTACAAAGTTATGGTTACATCGTTCATGTTGAAATTATACATATATGAGAGAAGGATGTAAAAGGAGAAGCTGCACCGGTAACTTTGGTTCTCCTAAAAATTTCTAACAGATACTAAGTTTTTTAATAATTAAAGTTTTTTCCAAGAAATCCTAACAAAAATTGTGTAACAATGTGTTCTTGTTCACCGTCTAGTCTTACACATTTCTTATTTACCCATTGACATTATGAAATTAATGTTCCCTTTACATACTTCTTTCTGCTCAAGTACGAACTTGATGAAATAACGTTATGTTATACTGAAATTAATGTTACCGTTTTTCTAGTTTTTTGAGCTATAGAAGAAAATTTGATTTCTTAGGTAGGTTCATGTCATTCGGTTATCATTACAAAATACTGCTGTTCCAACAATTTATTTATTATCTTCATTCACAGCCTTTTTGCACCACCGGTGGTTTTAGCCGCGCGGATTGATCTTCAAGGTTAAACAACGCTTGCCGAGGTTGATCTGTGGATGGGTGACCATCTTAACATACCGAGACACCTGCGTGCTTCGATATGCACGTTAAGCAGTTGATCCCGGCTGTCATTTGTAGATATTTGGCAGTCGTTACGGATAGTCAGAAGCCCAAAAATCTGACACCAGTCTTGCCAAGGAGTACGGTGTTACCCAGTTAATGGGTTGTGGAAGTCACTTAAAATACTGGTATTCAGCTGAATCCGGTTTGACTGGAAGCTGACTCCGATATAGTTGGGACAAGGCTAGGCTAGGATGGTGGCTTTAGTGCGAGTTTTTATACGTACTCGATCGCTTTAACGTAAACGTCGTTACCCAAGCGCTGTTAACAAAAAACCTCTTTTTATGTATTCAAATTGAAATAAGTTTAAAAAATCACACTAAGACTAAGAAACCTCGTCAGTTTTACGCCATTCTTCGCTGTCTTGCACCAAGCTTTTTTCAGTTCTCTGATTTTAATTATGTCACTGACCAATCTCGTACCTTAGTTATGTAATGTGATCGTAAATGAAGATTCTAATACTAAATACTTCAACAAAACCCTGCCATTCATCCTTTTTTTTGGATGGGAAATCATCAAATGACTTCTTCCGCTCTGGGTGGAGCGGAAGGGCGTGTCAGACTCTTACTGACCAAAACCCATCCGTGTTCCTTCTAAAGCCCTTTGCGTTCCAGGGCCGCGGTGACTCTTTCGAACAAATTCTGCAACCCTGGCAGGCTGCCATTCGTCCTACAGCGCCTTGTTTGCCCTAAAATTCACTCAAAAAGCGTATTGCATATCTCGACCCTAAATACACTTTCGTTAAGGTCCAACGAGGCGTATCTTAGCAAATAACGCGTGAAATGAGCGTGAACGGAGTAGCTGTAGTGTTGAACTCATGCATTTTGAACGCTCAACTGCCGTTTGCTTTTAGTCTTAAAAGGGAGTTTATAAATCAATAGGACAAGAGGTTATTCAGACGGATGAACGTGGCTGAGAATTGCTTAGTGGTGTGCAATAGAGTTGAACTTTGTCCAACAGACTTGTGGATTTATTATGCAGGTTTTTTACGGGTTTTTTTAGTGCTAATAATGATTTTCATGTTTTTTTAAATGCATTATGGCTTTATATATTCAGATAGAAGTGACTTAAGTAGATAAAAGAAACTGTAGCCGTCTCTGAACTTCAGACAATTAGTGAAATCACTTCTTTTTTGAGTAGAGATGCCACGAATAGTGATTTTGCCGGAAACCGAATACCGAATATTCGGCTGGGCTCTTGGCCGATGCGCAGACTATTTGGCCGCGGAATATTCGGCGACACTTAGTACATTCGCGGGTGACAGGGTCCGACCTGCATAATTGAAGTGTGTGTGTGTGCCGTGGGTGTTTTAAAACACCCAGGTCACTAAGAACTACCGTGTAAACCAGTTAATGGGTTGTGGAGGTCTGGTAGGCAGCAATCCGGTTTGACTGGAAGATGATGGAAGTCAGAAGATAAAACTTAAAACTCAATATTTCGGAGCACCAATACCCCAGCCGCTTGTAACTTGGACCTCAATTTAATTAACTCCAAGATTTTTTACTGTAAATTGAAAAAATGTACATTCTAACAGTTAAAGACGTCATTCTGTCATTCGAATGACTTGGGCTCGTTTTGAGGAGGAAATTAAATTTTAATACAAAGATTTTTGTATTTACACCCAGTATGATTTACGGTGTTTTCAGTGTAAATGAGTTTCAGGAATTTGTCTTGAAACAAAGGATGCGCGATAACTTTATGAGCTGTAAGAAATTTTATGTTTTTTTTTGTCCTTTTTACTGTGTCTATCAGGCAGACAAAAACATGCAAAGATACTGTTTAATTTTTCTGCTGCGTTCACAAGTCACAACTAATCTATTATTACCTATCTAATTCAGCTCTCTATTACTGTTTTATTTATAACTTATTTTGATGTTGGTTAATTAATCACGGATCATCGGATTTGAATGAATTTAGGAATACGTGTAGATCGTGACATGAAATTGGACAAAAGTTATTCCGATAGTACGTTTTAAACACTAAAGATAACCTCCTAGTGGAGGTTCTCGGATGGCTCGGATGATCTTCAGTGTTTGTGTGGCGTCGCTCCGCAGTCCAAGGCCCATCTCTTCTCTTGCGTCGCATGCCCTGTCACCTGTACATGTGAGGACCTTATGGTTGCGTCGGCGAACGGTGTTGCCGTTGCTGAATACTGGGCCAAACATAACATTTGATAAGTGTATTTGCCACCGACACGCTAAGAAGTATGTTTTTCCGACGTCGTCACTCGATCTGATTGTCACACGAGTGAAGCCACTGGTAAAAGAAAATTAGTATTATGACATCTACTAGAATCCCTTTTTTTAATGATAGAAAATCTTCAAATTACTCCTTCCGCTATGGCCGGAGCGGAAGGGAGTGTCAGACTCTTACTGTCTAAAATCCATCCGTGTTCCTCTTAATAACCTGCTGGAGGCTCTTAATAACCGGCTGTTATTTCATAGCCACTAGTCCTCTCGATAAAATATAGGAAACAGCTAAATTAGTTAATTACGTAGTAATTTCCCCCTTAATTATTGCAAATATTTAGCTACCACAATGATCTTTTATACAAACAATAAGTAAATACTCTTTTAAAGAGTCCTTAAATTAAAATCATGTTCATTATTTATTAAATTCCACGCGGAGTTCTGTGAGGCTGAACGTATGCATTAAAATAATCTTTTATTAAAATCTTCTAGAGTCACTTGCAGACGCGCCGCTTCGGGCCTCTCCGCCGGTAAACCCAGTAAAGCGGCCTATTCAATGTACAGGTGGATTTAATGCAACAAATAAGGGATGAGTCGGTAAGACGTCGTGACAATTTGTGAAATGCTTCCTTTGTTGAAAGGTTTGTTTATCTTATATGGTCGATAAATGCATGTTATGTGCCTTTTCGGAAACTGACAGTGCTACAAATCTTCTAGATTCGCTTGTAGACGGAACGACATTTTGTGAAGTGCTTTTGTAGAGCTGTAGTTATTTTACGTGGTTGCAAATTAAATAATATACCATATATTAGGAGATTAACGTAGTGCTACTTATGCTTTCAAAGTAATTATTATTATACATTTAGGACAACTTAGTGTGTGTCCACAATAGGTGTTAGTAGCATTAAATATTGAAAGAAAGAAAAGAAAGAATAATATTTTATTTAGCACTTACATGAAACACGCACGGTACATGGAAATAAAAAATAAAAAAATAAATGTAGGTATGCTCAGAACCAAGTGTACACACACTTGTGTTTGCGTCGATTGCGTTATTTGTTAATATATTATTCGTAATTTATTTAACAATAGGTACTGCTGAATAGTTACGAAATAAGTTTAAGTAAACCCTTTTATGACTATTAAAATTAAAATTAACAATAAATTAATATGGTATTAAACACTTTACGACGAGAACACAAAACATAGGAGTATTTGAATTCTTGTAAATAAACAAACAATTAAACCAAGGAAACTATTTTCCAAACAAAGCACTGTAAATTACGAACTTTAATAACCCGAAAACGTGTAAACATCTCGTAAAACAAAGACATGATATACAACACTATAACTATTCCTGCGACGCGATTGGTCGGAATTGACAGGAGTATTTGTAGTACCTCGTTACCTCAATATGTCTGGCAGTGAATAGGAAGCCTTGGCTCCAGTATGCACTTGACAATGCTGATAATTTTAGATTC
Organism: Mamestra configurata; assembly: GCA_002192655.3. Lineage (NCBI taxonomy): Eukaryota > Metazoa > Arthropoda > Insecta > Lepidoptera > Noctuidae > Mamestra > Mamestra configurata. The sequence continues at coordinate 38,220 of NDFZ01005346.1, read as the reverse complement.
GTTGAAGATATTATTTTGGAATGAATCCAGAAGTTTGTAGATTTTAATTTTATTTTCTTTCAGGTAAAATTGAGAATTTTTATGCCTTTTATTGGAATTGTTTTGGCAGTTCGGTTTTATAGTTGGGTTTGTTTATAATAGTGCTGGTTTAAGTATTCCTTTGGTTTGTAATCCACATAAATACTCTTTCTTGTTCTTTTTAATTAAACACGAATTTATTAACATAGATATTTATAACTGTTTTAACAAATTGTTAACTAATTATATCCACTAGAAATACAAAAAAAAAGTCCTAACCAAATTAACCCTAAAATATGGCGTCAAAAAATTAACCCGCATCGCTGTAGACTGGAAGTGTACCCAAAAAACTGGCGGCATTGCCACGTTGTATGGAAATGCTTATTCTTTGACCCAGGTCTGTTGTTTTATATACCCATAGAACCCATATAATTAAGTTTGTGTGAAAGAATTGTATAAATATTTTTGTACCACAATAAGTACATACTATTTATCTATTCTATTGTATGTAGGTAAACTGCGCTTCTCTTAATAGACCATTGATAAATAAGCTCAGAATCTACGCCAAGCTACTGTTGTAATTGTTACCTCACTCCAGATGTTGTTTCAGTCTCAACAACTTTGACAAGATATCAAAAATAATTCTACCTAGATAGAATCATTATAAATAATCTCAGCAATATGATAACTGGTCCAAATAGACATGTAATTAATGAACTGTCAGTTTCTGAACGGTTGGCACTCCTCTCGACGAGCTGCGGTTCGTTCATACATCTTTGTTACGGCTCGTTAGTGGTGCTTGATAATATTGTTGTGTGTTTTGAGGAAGTCTGCCACAGAGTTCGGAATCACCACTTCTCTGCTGCAGCAACTATGTAGCTACTTTAACAAAACTACATTGAGTGTGGAAGTAACACTTTATTTTGCCAGCAGTTTTCACAAGACATGGTCGTTCATAAGTATACCACCAGATTTAGCGCCGGAGCGTTCCTTCCAACAGTGTTGCCAATCGATGCCGCGGGATTCTAATCCGCAGCGTCGCGGGAAATTTTAAAATTGCGCGTTACAATACCATAATACCTTTTAGGTCACTTGTCATATATCATATTCGTAATATTAGGTCCCCATTGATTGAACGTTGGTTCAACCACGTCCGGTATATCGTGTCTCGTTGTTCCCTCGATCATATCATGCTAACTGGTCAGCCATTTCTACCTCGCTCTGTTATTATCAATCTGCTCAGCAGTCTTTACCTAACTACGTAATTTTGGGCTGGTGTCGGCTTCCAGTAGCTCAGTACCAGTATTTTGAATGACTGCGTACCTGATCCATACAACCCAGTCACTGGGTATCACTGGTTTAATCCCCTTGCCTTTTTCCTAGTTTTTTATTTTTATTTTTTCTGACACTTCTCTTACTAAAAGGTATTGTGTCAATTGGCATTGTCACTGGCCACCATTGACAATGATTAAACGCTGATACTTATCGATACACTTGATTTGTTAGGGAAATATTAACAATATCACATCTAAGCCGCAGAGGCATCTCCGAGCTCTGTGGTAGGAAGTCACCGCATTCAGAAAATTGGCAAATGTAAACAATTCAATGTTTGTTTACTTTGGCTTGTGGTGTGATGGAAGACGTATGGTGTGAAGAGAGTTGGAATGAGACAATTAGGTAGTAACCTACATACCTATTCTATAAGCGTAACAGGAAAATTTACTATTTTGGAAACAACAGTTACGATGATAGAAACAAAAGATAATTAATCTGTTGTTTCATAATTCGTGAGCCCTAGTCTTAAAACCAATCCTAGATTGTTTCCCGTTTAGCATGTCCTGAAGTATTCTTTTACGTCTGGCACCATAGTGTCGGCCGTATTATGTGAAAAAATTGGAAGTCGGTTGTTTCTTTTTGAAAAAAGTTTTTCTTTTACTTTTTAGTGGTTCAAATGTGCTTACCCCTTCACAGCGTACCGGCGTGATGTTATGTTATGAACTGGTATAAAAAATAGACAGACATAAAATTTCAGCAATCCCAGTCCGTTTGCTATCATTTATTGAGGAGTTCCGTTGCCTATCTCCGATGTTTTTCATCAGATCTTCACCAAAATGAAATGCGACCACTCCGAGAAAGTACTCTTCCAAAGCTACCCAAATTGCTTTAGGTATGCCAATAAAATTTGAAGAGTTCTCTCTATTTCTCCAGGATCCCATCATCAGATCCTGACTTGATGATCATGGGACCACCTGGGAAGTATACCCTTTCAAACAAAAAAAAA